>CAJNDT010005290.1:204254-572083 GCA_905221615.1 Symbiodinium sp. CCMP2592 | reverse complement strand
CCACTTCTCTTAATTTGCTTTTCATTCTATCCGGATCTTTCTTCTTCCAAATGGTCCTTCTTCCTCTTCCACGTTCTTGTCGTTTTGGTGTTGCTTTCCGGTCCCAAACTTCCTCTTTCTATTTTCTCCTTTTCTTTCTAACCCATTTCGTTATCTTCTTTTACATTTTTTTATATATTTTTTCCATCTTCCACCATCATTTTTCCATCTTCCCGCTACTTTCACTCACGTATTTTTCCATTAATCTTCTCCTTTGGTTCTCCTTGCCCCTTCCTACCCTATTCTAATTTTTGACCCTCGTATTTTCCATCCTTCTTTCCTGCGCTTCGTTCGCGTGCTCATTTCTTCAGTATTTCTCCGCTTTGATTTCCTTTCTTACTCGTTGACGTTCCTTCATCTTCCTGTTGTGTTCCTACCCTTTGCTCCAGTAGCTTCTAACCGTCCTTGCCCTTTTCTCCTTTTTTCATCTTCCCGCTGCTTTCCTACCCCAAACTCCCTCCTTCCCTTTTCTACCCCACTTCTTTCTCATTTTATCTACCTTTTATATCTTTTCCATCTTCCCCCACCAGTTTTCCATCTTCCCGGTACTTTCGCTCGCGTATTTTTTCCATTACTCTTCCCCTTCGATTCTCCTTTCCCATTCCTGCCCTGGGCGCCGCTGCTGGCACTATTGGAGCCGCCGGCCGAGACGGGCCGCGCAACGTTAGAATTATCATCAAAATTTATAATCTTCGAGAAAGAGTATTAATATTTCCCGAGAGCCCGAGAATCAGTATTCAATTCATGATAATCTTCCAGACACGCGAAGAATCCAAAACATGCGCCATATCCCATAGAACGATCTAGAATCAAGATTTAGTCGTATATTTTTTCCCGAGCGAGAGAAATCTGCGTTAAATCCTGTAGAGCACTCTAGACGAATCAACGTTGAATCGTGCTAATCTTCCGGAGAGGGGAGATCTAAATCTGCGCAGCATCCCGCAGAGTCTTCTATAGTCAGCGTTTAGTCGTATTACAATCTTCCGCAGGAGAGAATCAACTTTTGTTTTTTTTGAGGGGGGGGGCCAAACGTGCGCCGCATCCCAGGGAGCAATCTAGAATCAGCGTTTAGTCGCGCAATCTTCCCGAGCAGGGGGACTCCAAAACGCGCGCTGCATCCCGCAGAGCGATCTAGAGTCAGCGGAGGGGGAGAATCCAAAACACGCGCCGCAGCCCGCAGAGCCTTCTAGAGTCAGCATTTACTCGTATTACAATACTCCGGAGGCGGGGGGTGACCCGAATTTCCTCGAATTTCAGAAAATCGCTCAAAAGTGCAGCCTGAAACCACCCGACATCCTGCTAATATAAGAAATTGGAAGCCTAGAATCATTCCGTATATTTTGGGGAAAGGTTTAATTGAACTAAAGAAAATGTTCGAGCAGCATCATCGCAGGCCCTGAAGCAAAGACTTTCTTTCCCACTTCAGAAAACGAAGATCCATGACTATGGAATCAAGAGTCTACCAGCTCCTAACTTCCTCAGAGCTGCGACAATATCTGCATCCTCAACTCATGGTGCTCGAAATACAAGCTGCAGGTACGGCTCAACTGGTGCGATTTTGCCTGCTAGTGAATACTCTGCCACTGAGCATGCGACATCTTGTGCCAAGGGCTTCATGCCGGATCGGACAGTTGCGACTTCTTCCTCCGACAGCTGGTTGTCTTTGTCCTTGGACAGTTTGCTTCTCTGTCTCCCGTCTCCTGGCTGCCGTAGCTTCTTGTAATATTTTATGCCTCACGTTCATTGCGACAGCGTCTCCCCAAAGTGCTTCATCCGACCGTGGCCCGACGTGATCTAACAATGCCACGGTGCAGTATCCATGTTTCTAAGCTTCTGCGACAGCGACAAGGCTTTCACGAAGTCGCCCTTCGCACCAGGCTGGAGGCTGGAGCTGCATAGGCCGGCACTCGACTGGAGAGGCTACTTCTGCACTATGCTATACTCCACATAGCCAGGGACGACATGGGCCTGTGGAATCAATGCAAAGAAGCCAGCCAGGTTCACACCAATCGCAGACACCTCCCAGATGCTTTCGATATTTACCGTCAGACATACATACAAGGTTCTACAAGCATCAAAACGGGTACTATGGCGGCTATGGTATGTCTCCTTCGTGTTTCGGCCTCCTTCTGGAAGGCTGTCACGTCAGCCTTCTGCGCGTCGTCCTGCCGTTTAGTTGAATGGTAGACGCGGATGGACTTGAACCTGTCAAGATGTGGGAGTTTTCGAAAATAGGGGCCCCTAATATAGCACCCTAAAGAGTAGGATCCTTATTATAAGGAGTCCAAATTTAAATGAGGTACGCCCAAATTTTCGGAAACTCCCATGTATGCTTCGCCTCTGGCCTTGGCATCTGTCTTCTTGAGGACATCGCGTGCACGAGCCACCGCTGCAATGGCATCGTCGCAGGCTTTGAACCGCCCAGCTTTGTCATACCCAACAACCTGGCTCGTCCATCTTTGCATGCTTGGTACAGCAGAACACGTATCACTTCGTCCGAGCCTTCTCATCCGGGTCAGCATATCTTATAAGTCCAATGTACCTTGTCAGCAAATGACGACACAACGCGACCCTGCACCATCATGTACACGACACGACCTCCAAACATTAATTCATCACAGGCGCTGGGTGCACACAAAGCGGTATGCATCCAAGTCATCATTGGTAAGCTTGCCGAAACGTACTGACATTCCCGGGAGCTCCCCAGGTGCCTTACGAGCACTTAGTCATTCTTGTGCAAACTTTTCGAAAGCAGACCTGGCACCGAAGCTGGGGCAGATTCAGTAATCCGTGCTGCAGTCTGCGCCAGCGAGAACACGCCTGTCAATGGCACCAGCGAGCCAAACCTTGCCCCGGATGTGTTGACCGATGAGTACACGTCACACATGCTCTGTAAATTATGTGCACGATTTCATCGCTGTGCCGCTAGGATCTCAAGTACAGCGGAAAGCAGCACATTGGACTCTCTTGGCATGAAATCAGCATGGAGGCATGTCACACAGCCGCGTGCTGTGGGCCTGTAAGCCAAGCAGCGGTGGATAAGTTTCGACTACTGCCAATCTCTTGACCTGCTCCTTCGGTTGCTCCTGGCGAACTTGCGAATGCAATTGACCACGGCAAACACGAGATGTCAACCGCGACAGACCAGTTCTTCTTGTAGGAACTGAATCTCATAGGTGACGGGGCGATGGCCCACGGTCCTCTGCATGTGTGCTGGCCGGCAGCAAAGCAGAGCCCAGCGTGGCCTAGTCGTCGTACAGCCGTAGGGTCTCACTCATCGTAGTAGTCGTAGTAGTCGTCGTCGTATTGTAGTTTTTGCAGAAGCAGCAGCAGTAGCAGTATCAGTAGCAGTAGTTGCAGATGTAGCGGTGGTAGTCGCAGTAGCAGCAGTAGTAGCAGCAGCAGAAGTCGCAGTCGCTGTCGTCATCGGAAGGAGATCGGAAGTCGGGAGCACTGTTAATCCCCTTCCCTCATCAAACCGAGTCCTTGGTAATCGTTTCGTTTGACTGGCAACAAGTTCTCGTTGCCACAGTTCTTACCACTTGTGTTTGCACCTGGGTGAGCAGCAGTCGTCTTCTGACGATTGGCGAACTGCTTGGGATGAAGGCCACCTGAGCGTCCGCAAGACAGGCTGGCAAGAATATACGCTCGACTTCTCGGTGAACAGCTGAGAGCACAGCTCGCAGATGCGCTGTCAAGCAAACACAGCAGCCGGCCTTCGTCTGCAGGCGAGTTTGAGGAGAGGAGGGCCCTCCCTCCCGGACCCCGAACCGTCTCAGGGGTGAGCCAAAGCCAAAGCGCCAAGCTTGCGCATGGGACGTTTTTCACCCATAGCTGAATGATCGGCTAGCTTTGTAGCCTTCTTTCTTGGGCCATGACTGCGAGCTGCGTTTCGACCAGACACCACCAGCCGATCTAGATGCACGACATGCTGAGGACTCTACTGCCACGACACTATGATGCCAGACGCAGCCGTTTTTGCATGAATGGGGAGCATTAGCAAGCAAGTCTTCCGAATCTGCGCCGTTCGGAGCCCGACACAAACAACACCAAAAGACTCTGGACACTGGATGTAGCTCTACTTGCTGACAAGATCACTCCGAACGACTCATATGAAGTCCAACATCCCGGCCGGCGCAGATGACGGTGTGGGTGGGGCCCGGCCTGTGCTGCTAGCGCAGGCAATAGAAGCATTGCAATCTGGAGGTGCTCTCAGAATGGGGGTCTTAAATTGGACTCTCATGGCTTGCAACTCAACCCAAACTAAGGGACAATGCTTATGACGGGGATCCTTGTGCTTCCACCCTCACACTGCTTGACACTCGTCTCAAGGAGCTTGGAACTTGGAATCTGAACATGTTTTGAGACTGTACAGGACTGAGGGAGCATAGATAAGACCAGGCTCGCGTTTTGCGCAAAGAAACGTACGTGTACTGCACATCACAACTTGACATCCCTCGAATTTGAGCATGCATTGGAAGTCCTGGTCCCGAGTCCCAAAAAGCCTGAACTTCTGAACAAGGCAGAGCTTCGCAGGTTCGGAGTATGAGATGCGCTGCATCAATGTACCGACCCTCAGCAACTCTCGGTTAATACAGGTCGCCTTGACAAGCCCTAAACCATCAAGGCTTCCATTCTCAGCCGGTGAATTGAGCGATCCCACTGGTGCAAGGGCCTCGTCGCTGACGTCGCGGTGCGCATGCTCTCGTCTGGCCTGAGATGTACTGTTCACGAGGCTCCGCATCGTGTGCACCCCGTGTTGCAAGTGTGGTTGCTGGGGGTTCACCCAAAACAAGGGTGTTCCACTCGTGCTGCTTGAATGGAAAGACGGCCCTCGGCTACACATTTCTGGGCTGCTGACTCTGTAGAGCCTGTGACAAAGCAGCAGGGCCAGCCGGAGGAGCTTTGGGCATCGCCTGCTCCGGAATAGCTGCCACCCATTTCACCGCAAATAGAGCCGATGACTGCCTGTTTAGCTTTAGGGGAGCTCGGTGGAGAAGGTTCAGGCTCTCCGATGGAGGGCCGTCTTCTGCTGCTCGCCCTTCCTGGCCAATGCTCCTCGATCTCCTCTCGAAATCTATCTCGCTGCATGCATGGGCTTTCCACTTATGCGCTCGGTGGCACTTACGACGAATGGTCCAACTAAGCGGCATGTCGTGCTAGTGCAATCAGTCAGTTGCGAGGTGTAAGCGATTTCTGAACACTCTTCGGACAGCATCCACGCAGGGTGTGGCAAGCAGTGTTGCTAAAAGCAATTGCTTGGCGATGTGGCTAAGCCAAAGGGTGATCAAGACAAAGATGAAGTCCTCGTCATCTGCGAATGACCTGGTCAGCAACAGAAGCTTACTTCGTAATTCTGCCATGCCATGTGATGTATTTGTCGTAATGCCCCAGATACACAGTCACAATTCACCAATATTCCAAACGAGCCCTATATACATATACCGAGAAAAACGCGCCCTACTTCATGTCAGGTCCAAACCGGCGTGCCGGATTGAACTTGCTGAAACCGGGGCAGTCACACTTTCAACGGTTCTCCCCCTCGCGACTTTCTGCGACGGCGATCCTGGCATCCAGGCCATCCCTTCGCCATTCTCCGCTGCTGCAACTGATGCACTGCACGCAGTCCTCGGGCTTCTGGATGGCCGGGGCAATGACTCGGGCACCTGGCTTGGCGCAAGTTCCGGCAGCAACATTGCCCAAAGTTACCGTGCCGAAGGGTTCAAGGGATGCTACGGAGAAGCCAGGAAGTCAACATACCATAACAAGCACTTACGCAAGTGCTTCGCGTGAAAGGTGCCTTCGGACTTTGCGCGTTGCCTGACCTGGCAGAGCGTTGCACACGTCCAAGCTGAGAGCAGACCGAGCTCCCTCGCCTCAATGCACTCCTCTGGGCTGTCCTCGCAGAGGTGTCGATTGCATCCCAGGGTCCCAATCTGTGCCGATGCCTGGTTTGTACATCGGTTTACGACATGCCGATCCTTGTCTGCGTCGGCAGCAATGCCCACCTGGAGCCGCCGCATGCGCACTACACCACAGATAGAGCCGTCGCCGTGGCTTGAGCCCTCCGCCAACACGGAAGACAAGGATGAAGTTCCAAACCTGCATTGTCTTCATGGTGCCACTGTCTTCGTTGCTGTGATAGCTGACATCACATCAGGCCCCGGCAGGGAAGCCAGCCTTGCAAATCACAATTTTCTAAGGTCAAGACACAGCACAACAGCGCAGCACAAAATCCAAGTCTGGGGCGCAGCAGCGGCGTCCACGATGGCGTGCTGCAAACGCCTTTGGCTCAAAGACTCCGAGGGGACCCAAGCTTCAAACGCAGCGAGCTGGAAATACTGTTCGAGCTTTAGGCATGGCAGAATTTCCAGGTGCAAAAGAAGGCCGGCAGCACGCCGCGGCTTCCGCGGCATTTTCGCCGTCCTCCTGGGTTTCCTCCGCCGCCTGCCGAAGGGTCGTCAGTACTCAGGTGCTCTGCGGACGAAGTAGGCTGCCTCTGGCTCGGTCTGCTCGGTGCAGGTAGGGGAGGTCGGCCTCGGATACACAGGTTTCTTCCTTGCATCAATTTAAGCTGTCTGGGCGCGGGGCGTCCGCGGTTCTTCCGGTTCAGACTGGATCGACGTCACAGCCTCGCGGCCTGCGGCCATCCGACCTATCCCAGGCTCTGAGAAGCAGTATACTGCAGGACAGCACACTGCAGGATGCATCACCTCCGACTCCAAGGTCTCTCTGCTCTGGACAAGGCATGTCCTGGCTCAATGCTGTCTTCGCTCAATTCAATGAGTTGTCTCAGATGCGCCTGAGAAGCCGTGCTGCCCTCCCCTTGGCTATCCTTCAGCCTCTGGTGTAAGGCCTCCCACGTGCTAAGACTCGGCAGAGTATGGCACAAGCAACATCCCACTTCAACCTATCCTGAATTTCTCGAGCATCTCGCAGTGCATCATGGTGCCTTCAAGGCCACCTTCAAGGCCGCCTCCCCAGAATGGAGTAGCTCATTGGCAGCTTGGACATCCTGGTAGGAGCTGTCGACACTTTCGACAACCGGCGATTTCCAAGCAACGTACTCGAGACGTTGCTCTGAGCCTAAGCCCCCACATGCCTTGTCGTACAGTCGCATGATCCGCTTTTTTTGCTCCTCCTTGCTCAGAGGCCAATCCTGTCAACACCGTCTTTGCTGCAAGTGGAGGCAGTATGGGCCCGAACAGTCCATCCCGCGAGAAAAGTACGATATTACGCAGCTCAGGCGCGGGCTAAAGAAACCTCGCTCATCATGAAGTCCCGGGCCCAAACGCTTTACGGGATCATTAATAAATCAGCTTGACGTGGATAATCATGACTTGAGAATGCGCTTCGGGTCGACAGGTTTATGCTGCCTTGAGCCCAGTGTTCACAGGCGACAGCACTTCACAGATCAGGCACCGGAATGCTGACAGGACCTGCAAAGCTTTGCTCTGGGCTCCTACTGTTTTCTGAATTTGCGGGTCCACATCTAGCGAATTGTCGACTGTCTCGCTGAATGCCTGAACCGCACACCTGTAGCAAAACTGGTTCCACCCTCCTCCAACACTGCAGTGTCTTCCGTACTTATGTAGATATGTGTGATGACATGCTTCAGTGAGCGGCCAGGAGGCGGCTCCCATGGCACTTGCCGTGTGCCGCCGACCACAAACATTGCCTATTGATACATCCTACTCCGGATCGACACATGCCATGCTGGAGCGAGACGGGCGATCTTATGACAATTGTGCTGAGGCTCACCTAGCATGTGAACCAACGATGCAGTCTTGACACTTTGCCTTTGTCGTCCCCAGCACAGCGGAACTTGTGTTTAAACTCGGCAGACCAAGTGCAGCTCAATGCGTCTGGCAAAAGAGTTTCTCCACTTCCGTGCAATCTCTGCTTCCAATGTCAAATCCAAGATCTCACTGGTCTTGACTTCCGCATGTCAAGCTGCATTCCAGTCTGTTCATACCTTCTTGTGCAAGGTGATCATGATTCTCGCCTGAAGTCTCAGGGCCGCTCGCCCCCTCTCTGCCAACGCCGGGTGTCTGAAGAAGTGCTGGGGAGGCCTAAGGAACTTGACCACGTATTTAGAGCTCCTCATCGGTACATGCCATCATCTATTTCTCAAACCCTCGCCATCGGTCTGCGAAAGCTGCGAAGTCTGCTGCTAAACCCCTATTATTCCAAACACACGGAGCGTGAGGCTCCAGTCATGACGCCTTCAAAATTTGATGCCATCACTGCACCTACAGCCTCTACAGTAGCAAGCCAGCCACGATATGAATACTGTAACTAATCACCAGTCTGAGCGGAGACGGCTTGACAAGACGGGCCATGCTCAACAAGATCATTCCTGATGCAATACTGTTGTGACTTTTTCCGCTTTGGATGTAAACCTCACACGGATCACATGTCATCATCACCCAGAGAAGGCAAATTTAGACTCCTGAGCTGTCATCTTCTACCAGTAGCTTCTGAGGCTTCTGCACAGCCTCGCTCCGAGCCATTGGTCAACTTCATCTCCTCGGCTTCATAAGGAAACGGCTTCTCTTGATCAGGCCAGTGCTCTTCATGTAGTTGCGGGTCTTCTGAGTGAAGCCTTGACGCTCTCCTGGTTGCTCAGTGTTGGCTTGCTTTCGGTCCGCTTGTTGTCCGGTTGGTACGGTCTTCCTTCGTCTGTACTCACTGCATGCGCCGTTCAGTCTAGCTGTCATTGTTCACAATCTGGAGTGTGAAGACTTCCTGGCAGTTCCAGCAAGCCCCCCAGCCGAAAAACACGTTGGCAACAACGCCCAATGTGTGCGTGCAGCCTCGCCCAGCGATCTCTCACCACAAGCAAGTATGGTCTGGACAAAGAAGCACTGTCCCGACGGGAAGCACAAACTGAAGGAACTCATTCCAGAAGAGATCCAATACATGCTGGTCCGCTGTCAGCAAAGAGCAAGATCCTGTAAATGTGTGTGTGTGTGTAAAACCGTGTCACTAAGGGAAACGCAATGTTTCAAAAAGCAGGGGGCCATCTGCTCCTGTCATTGGTGGATAGCCAACGAAGAGGACAATGACAAGAGCTGAAAACGTACCTGCACGAGCAAACGAGGGTATTGAAGAAACGCGAAGAGATGCAACAGGATGAAAGCGTGAGCATGAACACATTGGAAAAGCACATGGTAGGCCAGGATTTTAGGAATACGTGCTATCCCATGTTTGGCTTCACTCAATCGAGGGTCAAATCAGGTGTGTGATTCGGCTGGAAATCTGTCATCGTGCCAATCGTGAGGCTCCAGCTTTATTTAGAAGACTCGGTGGCCAGACGTATGAGCGCAACACTTCCACTACATGTTCACCTTGACTGAATGGTGGAAAGATGACGGGATAGTGTCTACTCGTGCTCCTAAGTGCGACATCTCCTACTCTACAACTGGTGATGTGCAGCCATGAATTCATTCCCATGCTACAGTGTTGGGGGGGCTGCGGCTTTGCCTGCGAACTCCCACATTGATTGTGTCTGGAAAACTTTCTCCTCCCCTAAAAATACACCCTAGATGACAGGGGTGGAGACGATGATGTACACAGGGAGCGCACTTCTCCATTCGTTGAGTCCTCTGTGCGTGCGTGCCCATCACCCTTTCATTTCATCGTCCTGTCTCCTTCAAGTCTTTTCGACTCATGCATGCACCACGAAAACCATAGCATGTTGGCATCAGTGTTTCATGAATGTTGGAATGTGTAGCATGTCGACAGTTTCATGAATGTTGGAATGCGTAGCATGTCGGCATGAGAGTTTTCATGAATGCTGGAATGCGTAGCATGTCGGCATGAGCATGAATGTTCATGAATGTTGGAATGCGTAGCATGTTGGCTGGAGTGTTTCACATTACTACCCTTTTCGAAGGGCAGCTGTGTGTGTGTGTGTGTAAAACCCTGTCACGAGGGGAATTGCGGTAAAAAGCAGGGGCCATCCCTCTTGTCATTGGTGGATGGCCAACGACGAGGCCAATGACAAGAGCTGAAAACGTACTTGCACGAGCAAACGAGGGTATTGAAGAAACGCGAAGAGATGCAACAGGATGAAAGCGTGAGCATGATCAGATTGGAAAAGCACATGGTAGGCCACGATTGTAGGAATGCGTGCTATCCCATGTTTGGCTTCGCTCAATCGAGTGTCAAATCAAGTGTGTGTGTGTGTGTGTGTCGGTGTCAAGGAAGCCAGTGAAGACCCAGCAGCTCAACAACTTCACAGGTCATTTACTCAGGGTTGGCTGTGCTGTGAAACTTGGGGAACAACTCCACAAAGTGCAGCAAACATCTCAACAGGGAAAGCACAACACGTCGTGATGCGATAGCATCGAAGGCAAAGTATTACGTACGAGCTTGCACCAAGAACTTCTTTAAGAGTCGAAACCTCTTGCCAGCATGCGCTGGGGACGGAGCAGGGTAGGAAGTCTCGATCTTCTGGATGGTGGCCTCGCTTTGCAGGGAGAGGTCTTGCTCATGGAGGCGTAGGTAATACGTTCCAAACACCCTCAGCACGCGGCGAGGCCCTCCTTGACGACGGCCCCAGCAGCCTGAGCCTGGCTGGCTTCATGGCAGCCCACACGGCGCAGCATAAACAAGCAAAAATGCAGATAAGTAGCGGCGACATTAATGGCATCACCCAAACCCGAGATGTTGAGAACACAGACCTCCGTAGGACGGCAGCAGGTGGCTGGATTCTTTGTCGCAAGTTTGCCGGGAGAGCCCTTGCCGTTCTTAGGCAGTGGCGGGTTCGCGCTTTTTGCCCTCAGTGTCAACAACTCCCGTGAAGAATGCTTTCGCTGAGTTCATGTAGAAGTTGATGCTCTTCTTGGCAGTCACCTGTTGCGTCATGAACTTCGCGCGGCCCCCCAAAAAAGCAAAAGACTTGCCCCTTCCCTGGGCCTTCATGTCAACCATGCCTGCAGTCTCACCCTCGGCAGCCATCTTGAACGGGTTTCTGATCTTTTTGGAAGCAGCGGGTGAGTTTGAGCCGGTCGTACTGGCAGCATGCAAGCTCGCATATTCAAGAGCTGAACTGCAACAAATACCACACAGAGTCGCTCTGCTCGCTCTGCAATTGCTTGCTAACGGGCTTGCTGCGGCATCTGTGCTGCTGACTCTCCTTTTGCACAGCACTTACCACCGGCAACTTCCGTCCTGACCTAGTCCTACTGACCTATTGCTTCAGCCTACTGAGCTTCATAGCAGGTGGAGCCACATGGACTCAACGCCCCCCGAAGTTCGCACGTGCACATGCGTATAAATAGTTCCGCTCTTGGTTTGACATTCCTGAGGCTTTCAACCTTGGCACACGTTGACATCTCTGTGCCCAGAAGAGCTTGACACACACTGGGCCGAAAGCTCTGCGAGTGCTTCTTGTATTTGCTCTTTGTCCTCCCATCACGCACACAATCACAAACTCAATGGGAAGACGAAGGATCTTCGACTTTGTGAAGTGCGCCTTCAACAGTCCCTTCGCTCGCAATAGGGTCGGAACGATGTCTTCGAGAGGCGGAGTGCTGTCGTGGTGCTTCGCGTTGCCCCGAGCATAACCACACTTGACAGCAATCCGTACTTGCGAGCATGATCGTCGGGCCTATCCTATTTTCGTGTTTCAGATGTTCTCTGTGGTAACAGCCGATAGCACACGTTGGAGAATCCTTGCACAGTCTCAGCAAGGTAAACTCCAGCCGGCCTTGCTGAGAACGGCTAGTTCCAACTTGGTCGCAGGTGCCTGGTATTTCTTGTTCCAACTGCTGATGCCTCCGATATGACAAAAAACAATACTTGCAGGCCTTGACCTCATTGCTCGACGGCGGAGCCTCGTCAGCTCAGGGCTTTCGAGGCCATCGACAGATCCGGCATGCAACTGAGATCGCTTCCTGGACCTCTCTCGCCGGATCTGCGCCCGCTGGCGGCAGCTCCTCAGCTGTGACTTCGAGGGTGTCTCTTCGATGGGTGTGTACTAAACGACGAGAACGATCTCGAGAGATAAGGCGACGAGCAAAGGTGTGGGTGCATACTGTTTCGAGCGAACACAAAGAACACTGAGGTCCAAGGTCGCGACGACTACGGTTTACTGTTCAGTGGTGCCCCCTTGCATCTCGATTCACTTTTTAAACTTTCTGCCCGGAAAGGCGGTTCGAACCTTGACTCCTGCAGTGATCCGACGTGGAACGGATTTCTTTCCGCAGTTCGCTAAGGGGACCACTGCTCGACAATGTCATCTCAGCCGTCACTCAAGAGCGATCGGCCCTACAGGACAAGCTGCAGCGGTTCATGCCTCTACTTCTCTTCTTCTTCTCTTCGGTCTTCCGTTCCCCTTCTCTTCCGCTGCACTACGGCACTCTGCTAGGCTGGGCCCCTCTAAGGTCGCAGCCCGGCTCTGCGGTCCGGCGGCAGCAGCCGCCTTTGGCAGAAAGCAATCAAAGGCCAGGCGGCAAAGCATCCTTTCTCGGGCCCTGCTTTTTGTGGGGCTTTTCTTGGGTGTGGGCACTCGGGCTTCGATGCTCATAGCCCCCAAGCATGAGAAATACGTGCATGTTCTGGTTTAATGTTTTAACTTTTAGCTCATACTTATAAGACTTACGTATCACTAGCATGATGCCAACACCGTGGTTTACGAAAAGGCTTGTCCCAATGCTCGAACGGCCGCAAGGCAGGCGCAGTCTAAGCTCCGCATGGTCGAATACCCACTCGCAGAAGCGCTGCAGCTGTATCCCAGACAAAGTGCATGGGATGATGGTTGCAGCTGTGCAGCACTGAAACATGAACCAGACGCATTCCCGAGCTTTGGAGTCGTAGAATGCTCAGCGCTTGCCTTCTCCGCCTTTGCCCTTCTTTGCTCGGCCTCCATCCTTTTGAGGACGGCTTCCGCCTCCAGGACTTCGGCCTGATGAGAGGTTTTGGCGCATGGGTCGGAACCGATTGTTACAGATTCCGTGACATTCCGTGATTCCATGACAGGAACTACGCGACATTGACGGATGCCTACAACGCCTCCGCACTCCCGATCGGCACAAGACAACCGATCCTATGATCCTCGACTCAAAGTCTCGCGAATGCCTGCGGCAAGCAGGAGCGCTTGGCGGTGGCAATGACGTGCTTCAGCGTCACGGTCTCCTCCCCGAGCTCCTCGGAGACTGAAAAAAACCGCGTTCTGCCGCTCTTGGCTAGGCTGTAGATGCTGGAAGCTCCGATTTCCGCACTCTGCCCGCACAGACAGGAAAGACTCTCGCGCGAGCCTGCGAACCAAGGCTCGGATTTCCGGATGGCGGCGGACAGCTCCTTCCGCATCTCCGCACGGGCTCGCATGGCGGGAATCCTGGGAGCGTGTCGTGTTTCCGCAACTGGTTCAGAGTCCATTGAGAGAGCAGCGGTGAGGTCTACCATGAGCCGCACCTTCGCCTCGCTGCGGCAACCCGGTCCGGTGGCAGCTTGCCTCATAGGGTGCAGACTTTGCCGTTCTAGCCATCACACATCCCTCCGCTGTAGCCAGGCGGCCTTCCACGTCGCCAAGTGCTTTTAGCAATGCCCCCTCGTCGTCGGCGTTGATCGCATCTTGCACCTCAAAGCTCCGAGGAAGAAACCTATCCCGCTGATTCGCCAGAAATCACACCGTGGTACTGGAACAGCCCTTCTTGCCTTTGTGTGCCCGACCATGTTGTGACAGCAAGGTTGCTGCCGGCTTCTGTGGCCCACGAGCTTACCCAAGCTGTCTATTGCTGTTTCTCACACGGGCTCCAGTCGACCATGCCGCGCAGCTGGCCAAGCCATACCGATGTTCAGCGCACAGTCTCACTGGAGAGGTGGCAAATTCTGCATATGTGGGATCGAGTGTGGGGAAACGTAACCAAAGATAGGACAGGAAATGACAGGGCGATTTGTGAACACTTGGTCTTGCTTGGACC
Organism: Symbiodinium sp. CCMP2592; assembly: GCA_905221615.1. Lineage (NCBI taxonomy): Eukaryota > Dinophyceae > Suessiales > Symbiodiniaceae > Symbiodinium > Symbiodinium sp. CCMP2592. The sequence goes on along the minus strand of CAJNDT010005290.1, from coordinate 558,113 downwards.
CCAAGAGATCAATCATAATGGGGACGAAGATGGAGCTAGCACGAGTCCTATGCCAAGCTGAGCAGCAGCTAGCGGCAAGTGTTCGACATCAACACCAAGTTGCATCCACCGCAGTTCTCGAACCGACCGTTTGACGTGCAGATGTCTATCTTCATTCTTCATGCCACACACACACAAATCCCAGGATCATCCTACTTCAGTTTGAGCTGGGTGGAGCAGACAATTGAACAGTCTACTCTGTTCAAGAAACGGGCCCCGCTCATATTGAGGCACACCCAGGAGCATAGACCCTTTGTCAAAGGTGAAGCCATGCTAATTCGTGCTTGGCGCCTTCTTCCAAGCGACTTCGGCTTCTGCAGCTTTCCGTTGCTCCTCGGCGGCTGCCTCAGCTTCCTCCCGGCGCTGGCGCTCCTCGTCCTGCTCAGTGTCTCGACTGGGACTGGGACTATGCTTCGTAGAAGGCCAGGTCAGCGGGGTCCGTCAAAGATTTCTGAAGCAACGGTCGGGCAAGTCGGAGTCGGAGTTCGAACTCGCGGTGCGGTTGACATCAGGATCCTTTCATAGTGCGCGCACCGATTGGTGCTTGCACTGTTCTTGCTTGCTTGCTTGGAGCCCGGGAACCCCCTAGCCCGTGCAGTGTTCTCTCGCTCGCGAGGTTCTTGCAGTGTTAGATGCCAGCATTTACACGATTGGGCTAAGCAGCTACTTCTTGTGTGGCCGTTCCTGCATGCTCTTTGAATGCTTTTGGCTGTAGAAATAAGAGATCTCCATGCGGAAGCCTTGAAGCAGCAAGTCCATGTTTGTCACTCTTGACGCAGTGACGAGATGCTCTATGGAACCTTGCCGACCTTGCATCGTTGAATAGGAGAGCCCCTCACTCTACTGTAGCTGCTGAAGGCGGTGCGAAGGTCCCGTCACAGCTACACCGAAACTGAAGGTTGGAGCCTTCGAGCTCCAGAATAGTGAATAGTGTGTTGGGACTATTCTCGTCTGTTCCTGAGTCGGGCCGCGAGTAGGGGCCAAGCCGCGTCGAAACCACATGCCACTCGTGCGCAGGGAGGTCTACTACACGTCCTACGTCCTAGCTCGAAGCGCGCGTGCCTCGGCTAAAAGCTGCTCAAGCTGCTCGGCGGACGGGATCACCATGGCCTCCTCCCCATCCTGGCCAAGCCAAAGCATTTTGAAATCCGTCGCAGAAGCTCATGGCTCATGAATCTTTCGATTCGGGCGAGTGAACCTCGCCAAATGGGACCAAACGGAGCCCTTCCGTGACTCAGCCACCCAGCAGATTTCAAGCATCACGACCTGCCTGCCAAGATTCTGCTTTGGACGAGACCTTGGTCAGCTCACGCTGTCCCCACTGCACCTGGTGCTCACGGCAGGCATGCGCGGCCTCTTGCACTGCACCACCCAGGCCTCCAAATCCAGCAACAAGCCTTGTGCTGCTTGCAGAGCCGTCTGCAGTCTCGCTGCATCTTTGCCTTTTCTGTTCACGGGGTGAGACTGTGAAAGCAGCACGTCCCATGTCGTGACTTCTGAGACGCCGGCTTGAAACAGCCACATGCAATTCTTCTCTCGCTGATGTTTGTCTTGCCAGCAGTTCCTCTCCGCACAGAATCGAACAGCATTTTGAACTGAGTCTAGTTGGAAGCTGTAAATAGCATGGATGCTACTTGTCGCAATGCACGACTCCGCCAACTGCCGACCCTTCTTAACTGATCGGGTCACCTTTCATGCTGTTGTTATGGAGGCCTTACGTTAGTTAGGTGCACTGAGTAACAGTCCTTCAGTTGAGCCAGCTCAGTCTCAGCAGAAACCGCCGGGTAGCTGGTCATGTCTGTGTTTCTGATGTCGGGGACTGGCAATCTGATGTGGAGATGACTGGGCCTTCATCCCATCCCCAAGTCACAGTGTCATCACCCACTCCTGATTTCCCTCGCGTTCTAGCAGAATCTCAGTGGTGGCCGAGTTTTGCTTGGCAAACATAATCACCAGCAGCTTGAGCCAAAGGCCTGCAACGACGCAGATGCAGAATTTATACGGTCCTAGTGAAAACCGATATGGAGCGTCTGCACAAGATGTAGCTGGCAGCGTCTTTGTGAGGGCAGTGACTGTAAGGAATACAACTTCCCAAGTATATACTCCAAAAACTTATTACACGAGGGCCTAAAAACCAGTCACACAGGGAAGAACTCTGGAACGGTTTCGTCAGAGCTCCATAGCAAGGAATCAAACTGGGGCTCTGACAAGTTGGCACTAAAATGTGCAACGTTGTGCGGACTTTTGGGCGGCACGGGCTACACTATGCATGAACTCTGCAAGCATTGAATGATGGGATAGGCGCAAGCAACCAGCAATCAAGATTCGCAAAGTTAGGCTGCACGCCTGGAAGACATTCATGAATGAGGGCGTGGGCACAGCATCTTCGCTGTCTCCAAGCGGAATCCATGGGCTTTTAGTGGGAAGACATGTTTTGGAGCAGGGATGATGATAAGCGCCCGTAGAAACTTAGACACAGCGGATTGGGATTTGGATCATCGTGCGCGCAGGCAGATGCTGAGAATTGCAGGGTGCTTCGCCAATTGCCGAAGTTCACAACTGGATGTCGAATACCGCAGTCCCGTGATAAGGATTTGCATGGCTCGGGTTCAAGGACTTGGGTGAGGTTTGTGTGGTTTCGATGGTTCTCGGCTTATTCAGTAAGTGCTTTCATTCTGAGTGGTAGGATTACACAAATCCTGCACGCGTCTGTCGGATATGCCTCCGCGGTCCGAACCTGTCCAGTGTTACCGAGACCGGCACATGCAGGTGGAGGGTACTACTCGGCCAGTTATGGGCATAGATACTGAAAGCATATTAGTACCTATGTATCTATGTATACATAGAGGTTTCGAGAGCATATCTCTTAACAGGTCTTAACAGGCGTTCATTGTCTCATTGTCTCACCCAAACATTCCTAGAGCCGTGCGAGGACGAGTCTCGCACTCTGTGATGAGCTCGTGCAAATTCAGATGTTGCAAGAAGCGCATAAACAATAAAAACTGATGGCGCTATGTGAAAACACGTGCACTTAGACCCACAGACCGTATACTGCAGACCTCGCCCACCGACCTCGCTTTGGGAAGAACTGTGAAACTGTGCCTGTGACAGAACTCGCGCGTCTCTACGTTGTGCTTCATTCGGACAAGGTCCCTGGGGATTTGGACATATTTGCACCCTGGGGATTGGGGTTCCACTGCTTCACATGCCGGGAGGACACGCTCCGAGAAAGGTCGTGGAAAAAGCTTGAGCGCGGGAAGCCGCAGTCACCATGCATCCAGGCAATCCTCCGCCTGTTAACCTGCTATGAATGAATCGTAACTTGATAGCGGTTGCAGGAACGAGAATTGGATGGCGTGCGTTGGTCATTGGTATACGTCGAGGTGGTGACTGTAACGCACGTGGACGCCGTGGCCCTAAAGTCGCCCTGCAGATGCTTGCTTTTTCTGTCTCACGCAAATAAACCTAAAGCAGTGCGAGGACGAGACTCTCACTCCGTGATGAGCTCACAGTTGACAAAGTCTGATAAAAGCTTCCTTTCAAGCCCAGCTGTTGCGAGAAGCACCACGAAACGAACACAAAGAAGCCAGATTACTGGGAGAAGTCTCTTGCATCATGACCAACAGCATTTACAGATCTCCGGGCTGTCAGCGGCATCGGATAGCCAGCCAAAGGGAGCATTTGCAAGCAATGTGCCACTTCCGGGCAGACCTCACCTACCGAGAGATCTAACTTCTCTCGGCAAAAAAATTGCGAGCTCTGCCTGTGATTCCTTAAAGCCCCAGCAGTGTGACTTTCACTGAACTGGCGCGTACCGGACGGAAGTGCTGCGAAACAAGAGCTGACATCAAACACGGCAGCTGACCAAATTGACCAGTCGTAAGTTTGCTTGCTCCATCCGGCCTCTCCGGTTCTCCTTCTGGAGAACCGCCGTGAGAGTCATCGTAGATTGATTCGGCGACAAGGCATTATTTTGCCATGTAACTGCACATTCAAGCTGCGAACTGCCAAATCCGGTGGAAAGCTCGCCGGCTGGGGGTGCAGTGAAAGCGAGGCTTGACACTCAGTCAGAGCCTCTTGACTCGTCTACTTGATGCGCTCACTGATAACCGCAAGTTTCCTGGCAACAGGAGCAAGGGCCGGGGTGCACCGCTCAAGCCGATTGTAGGCTGGCTTCCACGCCCTTCGAAGCGCGAGCCTCTCAATGGATTCGATGTGCCCCGCAATCTCATCCGTCTTCTTGACAAGCTCGTTGGTTTGCCTGTGGCCGACGCTGGAGGCTGCAGAGCAAAGCAGCACGGCACGAAGGCCGGGATGTTGTTAAAGTAGCTAGAACAAAGGCGCTCGGCATAGAATCGAGCGCCCACATGCTTAACTGGAACGGCGACTGCTTCAACCGAATCGAATCCAACAGATGCTGCTACCTGTGTGTTTATGTATGTATGTATGTATGTATGTATTTAATATGCATATATATATATATATATGTATACACATCTATGTATATCTATAAATATATATATATATATATCTATATATATATATATATATATATATATAGATATCTACGCGCAGCAGCTTGCGGAATGCTGTCCACATCGTCCAGAACAGCATCAGCCCTCGGATTACCTGGACAGCCTAGGGGCCTCGAGCCCTCCTGGAGATTGGCGTTCCTATGATCTGGCAGATCTGACTCCGAGCTTGGGATTGGTAGTAACTTCAAGATGCATGGACTGAAAAATCAGCATTTGAGCCCCTATCGGCGAAAGGCTTGGAATACTGAAAATAAGTGGGTTGCGAAACATTTGTGCGCTTTATCAGTCAAAAAATGCAGATTCGACTTACGCTGTAGAACTGTAGAACACATTCATAGAAGCCATCCTGCTGAGCATGGAAGCGTGAGAGTGCTAGCTGCTTTGATTGGTTTTATATCCTTCGCTCTCGGCCGTGGTCGTCGTCGTCGTGGTGGTAGTGTTACTGATAATGGGCCTGGTAGTGGTTGCAGTAGCAGTAGCAGTAGCAGTAGTAGTAGTAGTAGTAGTAGTAGTAGTAGTAGCAACAGCAGCTCGAACTCAAAGGGTGGTCCGGTTATTTCTTACCGGTCCTTGCCTGTGGACGAAGCGGCGGATATCACAGCGAAGCTCGACGATGTCCTCCATCCGGACATCGCGATCACCACGCATGTCGAGAATTACGTTCCTCAGCTTCAATGCCAATTGCAAAAATCGTGCGCTGCGAGACATCCTGCACCCCGAAACCCCAAGAGCAGCACGGTGTACAGGCCGAGGATCAAGAGCTCTTCTCGCGTGACTTCCTGCTCCCGGCCGGCGTCAGCATCTTGCTCAAAGAGTGGTTCGGTCAAGACAATGAGATTGTCCACGTTCCTCGGAAACTCGGACAAACTGCGCGCTCAACAGAAACATGTTATTCACCAGATCTATCAAGACGTTGCTGGATGCGCTACCACACCGCACTGTCTCAATTTGAGGCCCCAACTCAGCATCCTCAGACTCAGACCCCTTCACAAACATGAAGCCCAAGGTTATGCTATCAATACTAGTGCTTCTTATCTCCAATACTAAGACTTGTACTATTTGATTAAGTGTTTGTACGTATGACTACTACTACCTGTACTATGAAGGTGAGAAGCACGTCCAGCTCTTTCAAGACTTCCCGCGCCCGAGGCAGCTTCGAGGCCTCTCATCATCCGAAACAAAAATCGGCCCGAGCAATCAAATCTGATGCGACTGCGTTTCGAACTCTTACTATGACGGCTTGCGCGGGACTGCGCGCCACGTGACAGTGACGGAGTTGCTCTCGATGTTGCTGTGGCAATTGCTACGCATTGTTTGCTAGGGTCTGAAACCATATCGACCTGCTTGCACTGGTTTGACGCTGATTTATGCAGATAAGTACTCGAGCTACGCCTTTATTAGCACTCCTCATGATTGAAGATCTGCGATGCCTGAGCAGTCGATGCCCTCGCTGGCAGACTGACCACATACTCGGCACGGGCTTCGGACATGCATAAGCAAACTATGCCAGCCGAGTTGCCTCTTGCACCCTTTACAATCTACAGTTTCCCTATCATCTGAACACACGCTTATGGAACTGAATACCTCGAATGCACACCATGACCTTCAATGGCCTTTTGGTCCTGTGCTTACACGGGCTGGTTCCTTATGTGTACATTCGTGCATCGAAGGCACTGCATGTAGTTCTCTCTTTGATATCCTGCAGCCCACAAAACAGAGATAGAGTCAGCGCAGGTGTAGGACGGCCAGCCGCGAGTCTCACAGAACTGCCATCGAAACTGTCGAGAATGATTGTCGTGCCGAGATGCTGATTGTTGTTGTCTTCATCCAACTCAATCAACAAGTTCCTGAGATTCCTCTTCAAATAAACCACGGCCGTGTTCTTCTCATCGCTCAGCTTTACTTCTGAAACGACTTCGCACACGATCCCAATGAGCATGTTCATAACGGTAATGTTTGTGAGGAGGACGTACAGGAAGAAAACGAAGATCATAGACCAGGCCAGCACCCAACCGCCACCTGCGGGCAAGGAAACGGCTGGACGATTGAATCAAATAATAATTTTCGTCGATTTTGGTGAAAGTGCGCCTGTTTCCAAGTTCTCCAAGTCACGCATGTCCTCGAGAAGGTCGGAGATGGCATCCATAAAGGTGCCATGGAGCGCCAAACTCCACATGCTCACGCCAAGTGTGTTGAACTTGCGCTCCATCATATTCCCTTCTTCGGAACACGATCCCGAAGATACATTTCCACTGCCGCACGTCCTTGGCTGGGCATCCCAGGAATGCAGGGGTGCATGAAATGATGACGTGACGCATTAAGTTCGTCTTCGTGGCGTGCCCGAATTCAGGAAGGGTTGCAAATGTTCTGTGCTTTACATGCCGACTGACCGTGACTATTAAACTACTGCATCCGCATTCCTTTCTATGGCCGACCAGGACTGTAGCATGGCTGCGGTGCAGGTATGTCTTTAGACTGATGTTGTTCATCTACTGCACAATGCCCCCACTAGAACGCCAGGGCTTCTGAGCTTTGCGTCCGCTGCCTGTCAGACAAGTGTCGGGTAGTGGATATCTCTCAGAAACATGTTGATGATAATCGCGAAGACGTAGTTCAGACCAATGATGAGCCTGGTCACAAGAGTGGCGCTCTGCATTCTCTACCATTGAGGCAACAACTGGCGATTTGTAGAGTCTTGCAGCCAAGAAAGCATGAGTGCCGAGATGACAGCCCTTGCAGCAGCACGCATCCCATTTACCAGTGTCAGCAACTCCTGCCACGCTTGTGCACGGCGCCCTTCACCACCCTACTGCCATTCACATAGTGGTGTGCCCAGATGCACCAAGCAGCAACCCAGGCTCAGAAGCACACCCACTCAAACGGCACGCAACCAGAACTTGACGAAGACAGCTGCCGTTGCAAAACACCGCACCACTACACAACCAGCAGGGTTGCTTGGAAACGTAACGGCTCTCCGGATGCAAATCTAAGTCTGAGATGCCAGAGACTAACCTAGGTGCTCTCAATTGAGGAATTTTGTGTTGCTATAATGATTACTCATGAGTCGCGACGTGCACACGTGGCATGCTGCGAGATGACTGGACGAAGTACTTGCTGCACGGGCAGTTGTGAAGGTGAACGTGTTTCTGGGCCTGGCTAACTATACCATGCGGCTTCAAAAGCATCGTCTACCTCTGGACCTGACTTCCGCAACCGTGCGTGGAAGACTTGCCAGCCCGTTGGTTAAAATCAGCAAATATCCCAGAACAGGCCTCTTGCCTTCTACGTGGCACACCTATCAGCTTCAGCACATGGCAGGGACCAGCTCGAAACCCAAGAAGAATTGCGAGCCAAACGATCAACTGATCAACTTCCAGAAAACTTCTGGTTCTTGTTGTTTAGCTCAAACGAAACCGGTCTCCGGTAGGGAACGAAGAAGGCGCACCAAACGCGAAAGCCTCGCGCGCATGAACGTGGTGACATGCTCTCGCCGAGTCTCAGAACAAAAACCATCCTTTGCCTCAGAAGCCGCAGGAGGCGGAGTGGCCCCGTTGCAACACCACCCCCGTCAGCAGACTGGACCTCAAGTTGGCAGATACCCCGAAGGGCCGGCACATCTCCCCATGAAACGGTGCGGGCCCCATGCCCGGAGGACACGCTGCAATTCTAAAGGGCAACAAGAACCACCAACCACCCCGCGCCCGAGCAAGCGACGCGTGGCTTGAATCTGACAAGCGGCTATCAATAGCACGATGCTGAGAATCCAAGTTTCAAAGACCATGAGGATCACCTCGAAACATTATCACGGCTCACAGCCAAGTCAGGCTACTTGACGTCGGGCAACAGGCAACAGGTTGGTTCAGTCAGCACCGATCTACGATCTGAGCTCTGACGATGCTGAATGCAATTTGCTGCATGCCATCTACCCAGTCGGTAACAGTAAATCTGAATCTGGTGACGCTAAGTACATCCACAAACACTCAACAATTTTTGAACGCAACGATCCTTGAAAAGACACGGTGTCGGTTTGTTTTCTGATGTCCTCATGGATTTCAGGGTCACTTGAGGCAGCCTCTTTCCAAGAGCCTGGCTGACTGAATTTCTCGCTCTAGCAGTTCGAGCGCCCTGCTGCTCCTGCGCTGCTACTTCGGAAGTAAGTTTCTTGCCTGCCGGCTATTGCACACTACTGCTTGACACTTTCCTGTCGAATCCGTTCGAGTCGCGAGGGCGCTATCGAAGATGAACCACAAGTCGCGCACGCAGTTGCGCTTTCGTTCGAAGGCAGCAAAGCGGACAGCCAGTTCGAACCTCAGATTTGCTCAACGACGTCTTTCGCAATGAACTGCAGCTGTGCTTTTTCATGCGACTTTCTGCTGACAGCTCAGTCTCCGAACACCCAAGATTAGTTTTGCACCGAAAGAATTTCCACGGCAACCACGGTGCGTGAAGAACAAGCAGAAGGCATGGTCGCACACCTGGTACGGCCATTCTGCGCTTATGGTCGTTGAAGCCTTGTTGTTGTCCGCATCCACTCCAATGTAAATGGCGTTGATACCTAAGTGGGCGTGCAGGACAAGCAAGAACCTCCCCCATCATGTTCGTGACATTCGTGGATTTGACAAGACTGAGCCAAGCCAGAACACAAATCACCATGAGCGTCAAGCGCTCGAATTTGTCATTGCGGGCCATTGCTTGCCACACACCGGTCTTCTTGTAGAAGTTGGCCACATCGTACACCTGCGTACGTCAAACGCATCTTGTTGTGGGACCCTGATTAGAGGGTTTGCGACGCATGAAAATGAACTCCTTCTTTGGGGATAGTCTGTCGCCAGCAATGCAGCATCTGGTTTTGCCTTAATGCCTGGTGAGATTCGATACTCGAGAATAGGAGCCAAAGTGTATATAGATATTTAACAGCATGTAACATGACATGCACTATTCATCCTCCTTGCAAGCGGGCGAGGGGAGGTGCCAGCGAGGGAGCATTATGCTCAGGCTTCAGGGTTTTCTTGGCTCAGGTTCCGGACTTCGGATTCAGGTCCAGAGTGCCATAAATCCACGCTGCTAGAATGTTGGCCTTTACGATTGTGGCGAAATGGAGGATGTTGACGTGGCATGAATGGTCATACTCATGCCCACCTCTTCGTCCAGCTTTACTTCCTGCAATCCGGGCTGTTTGTCGAAACCCCGGACCAGCCAAACACACAGGTCCAGTGCATGTTCTGCAGTCCTGCTCTTCTACCTGCGCGTGGTACAGCGTGCCCCTCCTCATCTTCCTGCGTTTGTCCTGCGTGGGATTCACAATAGGGGCCGCGTCTCGTGGATGCCATGTCTGAGGCATGACGAATGTGGAAGCCTCGTCATCTTCGTTCGAGAAGCAATTGAAAAAGCTTGCAGCACGCCTTATACACATGTCGGCCGTGTGTTCCGACTATGGGAGCCTGGTGCTATCCTTGTGGTGGCAGGCGAGGTGCTGAAGAAGGGTCTTCCGGACTGGTTCTGTATAACCTTCGGGTACTGCGCCTTCCCCTTCGCTGACCCAGCCGTTGATTCCCGTCTTGCTCGGCGGCACCGTGCGAACCGCTGGCACTACATCTTGCAGCCTCGGTCACTTTTTCCTATTTCCTATGCTGACATCCAGAAAACGAAGCTGCCCCCAACCACGGACAGATTGGCACGACCAGGAACACCTCCGTGTCTTCATCGTCCCAGTCTCTTTTGCCTGCACGCAGGGCTGGTGTGTGCGTGTGTGTGTGTGTGTCTTGCAGCCGGAATTTTCTAATGTGTCTCAAATCGTCGAAAAGCAAATGCATCATCGCCCCTAGCCGCTGCGTCCTGGAACACTCAAAGGATGGGCCGCTGTGGCGTCTGACACATCCACAAACCTGGTCTCTTTGTTCGGCTTCCTGGGCACAGTGAGCGAGGGGCTTCAACAACAACTCGGACATGAACGCCGTACTGCTGCGTTGTAAAACCTTCTATCCACAGGGAGGCTGAGATAAATAGCCGATCGCTACCGACGGTTATGACCGATTGACCTGCTGCAAAATGCGTCTCTTTGCCCTTTTCTTTGATGGAACCAATCATGATGTTGAAGAGTGCAAGCCCAGCAGCACGTGCGTGGTTCCAGCTGCTGGATCCTGCAGCCGATGTGCATTCAAGCGTCATTCATTTATTTTTCACAAAAAGGATACAAAGACCTTGGTTGCTAGCCAAGCCGCTATTTTGGTGAGCTCGCATTGGCCCCACTGCACCTATTCACCATTTCGAGAATGGTCAACGGCTTCCTCTGCAGCTGCTCCAGCCTCCACATCCAGCAGCACGCCTTGAGCTGCCTCCAGAGCCGTCTGTAGCTTCCCTGGGTCTTTGCCTAGGTTGCAATCATTGCAATTGCCACAGCGAGCTATTAGATCTTCGCCAGGTAACACTGGCCAGTCTGGCGGCTCCGGCAGGTGTTACTCAGGCCGTGGCTTGACACAGCGCTATGCAGATCTTCTCTAGCTCTTGCTTGTATTTCACAAAGCTCCTGGCTCACCAAGTTTCCTACCAGGTAACACATTCAGCAGCCCATCAACCTTGCCATTTTATCCTCAAGCGAGTCATGCCAAAGCAGATATTTTCCTGTCACGATCATCGGTCGCACGGACCGGACTGCTACCGACGGTACACGTAATGGTGCCAGCTGGTGAACGAGCTCAGGTGCAGACGGCTTCGCCAGCCGTTGGTGAGACAGGCGAAAGAGGCTCAACATCAGTAGTCCCAAGATCTGCACGAGCATTCAGATCGATCTTTTGCCTGTCCAGCTCGTTCAGGAGGCTCTCCTGTCTGCTATCTGTCTCAGATCTCACAAGTGACAGGTTGGACCCCATGGAAATACCATCTTGACACAACCTTTTGACTCGTCCGTCCTTGCCGTCTTTCTGGACAGCAGCTCCTCCGGCTCCGCCATCTCCAAGGTCTCTGCAGGTCTCCGGCACCAGAAACCACAGCCACAAGGCAGCGGCAACACCCAACCTCTAGAAGGGCAGGCGACTTACAGACTGGCATGGTACAAGATGCCGCAAATGCGCAAAGTTCGAAGAAGTCGTCATCCGCTTCAAGGGGTACGTTTACCTGAACTACTGATGCCAAATCATACGTTATGGTCAACGATGGCACATCAGCCAGCAGGACTATTGACTCGATAATCGGTGCAACGGTGCTGGCTTGTTGTTGCGAGTCACACCCCTGTCATTGCTGCAAGTTCGGCTGGTTGACAAGCGCAGCATCTCCTTGTTACATCAGGTGGCAGCCACGCCTCAATCTTGCAAGGCCGTCCCCCATCTTCTTTTCTGAAATCCTAATTGCAGCCTTTATCCTCCTCAACTGGGATTGTCGCTATATATGTACGCGCAGACTGAAATCCCGATTCGTCCAGCGCACGTGCAGGTTACGTAATAGCAGCTTCCGAGGAATTCGGAAGCCAGGACCGGCGGTCTTTCCGCGCAACCCTGAACGAACTTGCAAGCCTGCTTTTATCAAGGGTCCGCCCCTGCAGGAAACTGGGATTTCGAAATCCTGTAGGCGAGTGGCAGCTGGAGTAGGTACGTAGCCTTATCCAAGGATTGAAGCTGACTCGCTAGAAGCCCGAAGAGCATTGGGAAAAGGAGGCCTCGGATGCACAAGCGCCAAAAGCCACCTCGGAGAGTTGCATCCTTGCGCAAGGCTGAAAGCAACCTCGACGCTTCCATTGGACGTTACCATTTTCCAGAGGCCCATAAACCTCGATCAGGGATGGCTATACATGCTATACGGTATATTATCCCATTATGGGGAATGGGTAGCTGCGACCTGAAGCTTGAGGCGGAGGCTGTGCCCGTGCCCAGGTGGGTGCCAAATCCGCCGAGAGTGTGCTGGCAATCCCACCGGTCCTGGCTAGCAACCATGACCGGCCATCTTGTCAGACGAAAAGTACCACTGTGCACACCCCCAGCACTATCTGCTGCACTCCCCTCAATGAGCCCCTCCTGCGACAAATCACAAATAGTCGGCAAAGCGGCTTTGCAACTCACTAGAGTCACTAGAGATTCAAAAACCGAATCCTCAAGGTAACCTGGCCAAACAACTTCAGCCAGAAACAAACAAGCTCGTCTCGCTTCAAGCCCAGCTGCAGGCCGTTGCCCAAACCGAAGAGTAGCGAGGCACCGAAGATGCCGATGCCTGCAATCGTACAGTTACAGTGCCGGCTCTGTTTAAGAAAACATTGGCTAAGAAAACCAGTGCTCTGGATTTTCCAGATATATGCATTTTCACTGCCCCTTCTAACTAAGAAAATGAGTGCCCTCTGACCTTCGGACCCTATTTGCTTAACTTGTGCTTGTCCGGGGCTCTGATGTTCTTGTTGATTGATTTCCTCACGAGCTTCACAGCGAACAAAAACACTCCTGAGGGTTCCTCTTCACAATCAAAATATTATGTACATGATACTAGCAGGGACGTACCCGATGCAGCCGCTGTCGCCGTTGCTACTACTCTGCCTGCTACCGCCGCCGTTTTTGACAAACCTGCTGCTGCTGCTGCAATTACCGCAGTACTACAACTTCTCTTGATCTCCTACTTCCGCTTCTGCTGCTCGTGCCAACAATGATTGCAAGGAGCAGTGAAGAATCACCGGAAACAGCTCCCACCGAGGCCCTGTCATCCCGAAGCCGTGGCCGAGAGCCAGTACGCCAGGGAGATGATGATCATCGCTGGGGCGCCCACGCTGCGCCGTCCCCAGCGGTCCATGAGCTCCCCTTATCGGGTTCAGCAACGTCTCTTTCTAGAGCATCCTTCCGCTTTGCCGGTAGCTTGTCGAAAGGTTGGGATGTTTGCATGCCCGAAAAGTACATACTTCGATAAAATTGACGACCGAGTTTCCGCTGATTGTCATGCCCACGAGTCCATCTACAAACTTGCCAGCCGCCACGAGGCCACCAATGGTTGCTTTGCTTAGACCAGCCTCACGCCCCTGCATGGGGAGCAGAATGAGCCAAGTCTGCCGACAGCCGTTCAGCATCAGCGCATAGGTGCCTCGATGTGCAGCAGTGTCGGAGTCCCGTCTGATAGTCTGGCTCAGTCTGGGTCTAGGTTTGCGACAAATCAGTTCCCAACCTGCATAGCAAGGGACCTGCAGTCCAAAGCCCATAAAAGGATGCGTGAAGAACTTCCGCGATGGAATGCGTCGGCGCCTCTGGACCAGCATGGGGGGGCAAAGGTCCTTCTATCAACATCTTTTCACCTAGAACAGGACCTCTGTCAACTGTGACCTTCCTGCCCTTTCGGTGTTTCCTCTAACAGCAACTCTTTATGTCACCTCGCGCATACAGACAACCAGTTCAGACAAACAAATCAACAGTAAAGTCGCTGTTGGTTTGTGGGCTTGAAAACGACAAATCAACAGTGAAGTCGTCGGGTTTGTGGGCTTGCAAACGACAAATCTACAGTAAAGTCGCTGTTGGTTTGTGGGCTTGAAAACGACAAATCAACAGCAGATTTCTGTTGGTCTGTGGGGCTTGAAAACGACAAATCAACAGCAGATTTCTGTTGGTCTGTGGGGTTTGAAAACGACAAATCAACAGCAGATTTCTGTTGGTCTGTGGGGCTTGAAAACGACAAATCAACAGCAGATTTCCGTTGAGCAATCGGCCCAAATCAGGCCGCATTCCCGGGCAACAAATCAACAGCAAATCCCGGGATTTGCTGTTGATTTGTGGGCCCTCATTTACGGTTGATTTGTGGTTTCCTAATCAAGAATTCTCCAGTGATGCATATAGTTTATATGCATCACTGGAAAACGAATTTACCCAGCAGATGAGAAAACTCCGCTGCATCAAACGATGACTTCGCGGAGCCTGTTGAGCAAGCTTCTCACGAGCAGACTTTCGGCCAGTGTCTTCCGAAAGCTCCCGCTTTTCGCATTGCTGGTACGCGAGGAGAACCTTGCAAAGAGCAAAGAAACACTGGTGAAAACTGAAAAGTGGCACAGGCTATGATCAAAGCAGAACACACGGCACACGTCTCGATTTGTGCGGGCTGCGACAGAAGTCGGCAATGCTGTCTCTACCCTCGCGTGCTTAGCGGTTTACAGCCCAAATTTCTGCAGCATAGCATAAGATCAGTTCTGACTCATGCAAAAGCTGCTCATTTCGCATACCGAAAGAAACAAAAACAACAAACCCACCAACCTACCCCAACGCCTCCAAATATAAATGCCTCCTCAGTGTAGTTACTAAGTGAGGCCCGGCTAAAGCCCATGATACGGGAGGTACTCGCATCAAGGACTCAAGCCCAAGACATCTGGCATATTTCGCCACAACTTGTTTGAAATGATACGGGACTCTCGACCACATCCATTCTCGTCTGTACGGGAGAACCAAACGCGGAAGAGAGAAAATCCCAGGAGAAGGGGAGCTGGGTTTGCATCGACGTTCCTCGAGGATCGGTTTCAAGTCAATACCAGAAGACGCCCTCAAAGACGAACAAAACTTCAATACTGCGGCATGCGATTCATGCGGATTGCTGAAACGCCTGGAAAATCTTTTGACCATCCCAACTGGCCAAGCCAAATGAACTGCAGGAGCATGATATGAGCTACAAAGAAGTGGACGCCATTGGCTCGAAGGTTTCACATAAAGCGAATGGTCCAGGCGACCAGTCACCCGCCATTTAGGGCCCTTGAACAAAGTCACGTCCAGCATGTCAGCAGACTCATAGGAAATACTTTCAAAGTCAATGCCGTAGACTCCCGCTTTGGCTTTAAACCTTTCCACGAACTGAAGATGTAACTCACGAGGTGAATCCACAACATAAAAGCCGTCAATTTGCTGTTGATTTGTGGGCCCTCATTTACGGTTGATTTGTGGTTTCCTAATCAAGAATTCTCCAGTGATGCATATAGTTTATATGCATCACTGGAAAACGAGTTTACCCAGCAGATGAGAAAAACTCCGCTGCATCAGACGATGACTTCGCGGAGCCTGTTGAGCAAGCTTCTCACGAGCAGACTTTCGGCCAGTGTCTTCCGAAAGCTCCCGCTTTTCGCATTGCTGGTACGCGAGGAGAACCTTGCAAAGAGCAAAGAAACACTGGTGAAAACTGAAAAGTGGCACAGGCTATGATCAAAGCAGAACACACGGCACACGTCTCGATTTGTGCGGGCTGCGACAGAAGTCGGCAATGCAGTCTCTACCCTGGCGTGCTTAGCGGTTTACAGCCCAAATTTCTGCAGCATAGCATAAGATCAGTTCTGACTCATGCAAAAGCTGCTCATTTCGCATACCGAAAGAAACAAAAACAACAAACCCACCAACCTACCCCAACGCCTCCAAATATAAATGCCTCCTCAGTGTAGTTACTAAGTGAGGCCCGGCTAAAGCCCATGATACGGGAGGTACTCGCATCAAGGACTCAAGCCCAAGACATCTGGCATATTTCGCCACAACTTGTTTGAAATGATACGGGACTCTCGACCACATCCATTCTCGTCTGTACGGGAGAACCAAACGCGGAAGAGAGAAAATCCCAGGAGAAGGGGAGCTGGGTTTGCATCGACGTTCCTCGAGGATCGGTTTCTCAAGTCAATACCAGAAGACGCCCTCAAAGACGAACAAAACTTCAATACTGCGGCATGCGATTCATGCGGATTGCTGAAACGCCTGGAAAATCTTTTGACCATCCCAACTGGCCAAGCCAAATGAACTGCAGGAGCATGATATGAGCTACAAAGAAGTGGACGCCATTGGCTCGAAGGTTTCACATAAAGCGAATGGTCCAGGCGACCAGTCACCCGCCATTTAGGGCCCTTGAACAAAGTCACGTCCAGCATGTCAGCAGACTCATAGGAAATACTTTCAAAGTCAATGCCGTAGACTCCCGCTTTGGCTTTAAACCTTTCCACGAACTGAAGATGTAACTCACGAGGTGAATCCACAATATAAAAGCCGTCAATTTGCTGTTGATTTGTGGGCCCTCATTTACGGTTGATTTGTGGTTTCCTAATCAAGAATTCTCCAGTGATGCATATAGTTTATATGCATCACTGGAAAACGAGTTTACCCAGCAGATGAGAAAAACTCCGCTGCATCAGACGATGACTTCGCGGAGCCTGTTGAGCAAGCTTCTCACGAGCAGACTTTCGGCCAGTGTCTTCCGAAAGCTCCCGCTTTTCGCATTGCTGGTACGCGAGGAGAACCTTGCAAAGAGCAAAGAAACACTGGTGAAGGATTTTACAGAACTAGGACTTGATCCCGAGCAGCCGCGAGCGCAGAGGAGGAGAAGGCCGCTTGCACGAGAAAAATGTCTCGAGTGTTGATCTCCGCAACGACGCCTCCCAACAGCCTGACTATAGCTTGCCGGCTTGGCGGTTTCGGCTCCCTACCATTTCTTCTACAAGCATCTTGGGGTCGAGGGCCAACTGGTGACCTGGAATGGGATAAAAGAAGCTGCTTCAAACATTGTGGGCCGATCCTCGAGCCAAGGCACCCACGAATTAAAAGAGTCTAAAACGCAGATCCGACTGCTGCAAAGGCAAAAGTAGGGGATGCGAGGGCCGCTGCGTTCAAAACAGTCCGAGTACGATTGGTCCTGCTAGGTCGGGCCGAAGGCTTATGAGGTCTTCGGGTGGAGTGGGGAAATTTCAGGGCTCAACGGATCAACCCGTGGCGCGAAAAAACTTAGCATATAAAAGACGACTAAGTCTGTAGCACGACAGTTAAACAGCAGTGGGAGAACGGTCCTGGATGAGTTCAGGCTGGTGCGCTGCACTAAAAGTACTTGCCCTGATGCACTGCAAGGCACGCACCAAGAAGCCCAGCCCATCGGCTCATGCCAGTCAACGTTCCGGTGATACGCCCGCGAACCTGCTCTCACATTGGATGAGCCGGATAAGCATGGCAAACGAATGCAGTGCAAGAGTGTGGACTGTGGCTACGTGGCTTCGACCAAAGGAGGCAAAGTAACGGGTCACGCTTAAAATCGAATTATGTAAGGCAGCCAGACTGCCTGCTTGGGCACCTCTGCCGCAATCCAAACCTTTCGCGCCAGGTTCCAGGAGTTGGCTGCTGCTCCGGCTGCGAAACCTTTCAGCATGCAACTGTCCACCACGAACCACGCAGAAACGACAAAACCTTGAGCAAACCAAGGCTAACATTACAGGTGAGGCAGCCGATCATCCAACAGTCTACGGCAGAAAAAAGCCTTTACAGCTCGATCCAGGGCTGCTATAGACAGATCTGGTCTGGAAATGATGCCACTTATGTGCACCTGAGCATAGTGACCGCATGATGGACCGCACGTCACTTACTCATCGACCAATGGTTAAAAGCCACCAGGAGCCTGTACACAGTCTGACCTGCGGCAAGTGTCTCAAAATCACGCCCATGGGCTCCAAACGAGACCGCCGGGATTGATTCCGATGAGCTGCACTGCTTCCCGTTCCCACTCACAAGCACCCCTCTGAGCCCGATTCCTCGCTGGATGATGATTTTGGGTCATGGCCATTGAATGCGTAGGCCTTCGGCGGAGAGTGCGAGTGCATGTCGT
Organism: Symbiodinium sp. CCMP2592; assembly: GCA_905221615.1. NCBI lineage: Eukaryota > Dinophyceae > Suessiales > Symbiodiniaceae > Symbiodinium > Symbiodinium sp. CCMP2592. The sequence goes on along the minus strand of CAJNDT010005290.1, from coordinate 539,979 downwards.
AGCCGACCTTCTCAATGTTTTCGCCAATACGAAGAAGTCCCGAAAACTTCAGGACCAGGAAGGACAAAGTGGACAGCGTCCCTGCCCACGCGATGATGGCCAGAATCATCACAATCTGGGCTCCAACGGCTGCACCTCCCAGACCATGGCGGCACGCACCATCGTCGCCGGTCATGCAGCCGAAACCGCTCCAGCCGTGATAGTGGTCGAAGCCCTTCCCCCAATCAAAGAGACCAGCGGCGAGAAGTCCCCAAATGCCGCAGGCTCCGTGAACTGCACTGGCATCCACGGGGTCGTCAATCTTCAGTCTCACAAGGAGACTGGATGCCGCCTGGTAGAAGAAAGCACCAATGAAGCCGGTGAGAACTGCGCTGCCGCACTCCATGTTTCCGCACCCCGCAGTGATGGAAACCAAGCCCGAAAGAATGCCGTTACACAGAGCCCCGACATCGTACTTGCGCACGAGCACGAACTTCAGCAAGAAGACGGTGATGCCACAGGTGGCGGCGGAAAGAGTCGTGTTCATGGCAACCTGCGCTGCAAGGGCACCCATCTCCTTATCGTGCATTGAGAGGGTGGAGCCTGGGTTGAAGCCATACCAGCCGAACCAAAGCGCGAAGGTTCCGAGCACGACCCTTAGTTGTTCTTTCTTTTGTCACCTCGTACAACATACAACACAACATCATCATTTCTGTGTCTGTGGGTAAGAAGTGCCGGCAGGTCTCAGTGGAACATTGTGGTACTCGAACTCCTCCGGGTTCTCGAAGCGTCCCCTCCGGGGGCCGAGGATGATCGTGCCAGCGAGGCCACAAACTCCACCCGTGAAATGGACAACACCTGTAGGAGCCGAACAGAGGCAGCCAAACAGAATCTTTCGCCAACGTAACACTCCTACAAGGGGCGGCCTTCAATGGTTTATGTTAAAGCTTAGGGCTTGCCTGACCCGGCAAAGTCCATGTATCCCACATCAAAAATGCTGGCGAGCCAGCCGCCACCCCAGGTCCATGCCACCACAACCGGGTAAATAAAACTCGTCAAAGGTTTTGTTGTGTAAGCAGCTTCCGCGGCAGACACCGAAAAGGCCCCACGAAGGGGCATGTCCTCAAAGGCCCTCAAGGGGCAATCACACGATCAACTCGTCCATCAAGGACGACTCATCAGCCACTGTACAAATGCGAAACAAATTCCAATAAATATGCACCAAGTAGACGAGCAAGTCTACAAGAGAGAGCTCGCCGACCTCAAGAGAGACAACGACGCCGAAAGACGTCGGTTACCGAACTCAACTAGACCACATCCACAAAGTGACAGCGAAGAAAGCTAGCACCCCATATCCGCGTCCAGTACATCCACCAAGACAGTGAAGCGGAAAGCAAAGAAGGCCACCGCCCCACAATTCCCACACTCCAGTGAACCACAATGACCAGCAAAGAGGGCCGCCATCTAGATCCCCCGGGAAATCTCCGTCATCATGCTTGACCGCGGCCACAAAGTGCCAAGCAAAGAGGGCTTGTGCACCTCATTTCCGCAGATCCGCGCATCTTCCCCCATAGCGAAATGGCAGGCACTGCGAAGGCCTCCATCTCGGACCCAACCGTCCTCATAAAGATTTAACAACTCTGAACTGTGCAAACCACTTTATGCTGCTTGACTGGCGCGTGTTAGCGCACCAATCAAGTCATCCTCAATCATCCAACACCGCCTTTCCAGCGATGCTTCCCACCAACCTGTACAAAGCAGCGTGAACCTGCAAAACCTGTACACCCAGACCAGAATGTCCCTCGGACTCTAATTAAGCGCTCCCAGCTGTACAAGAACGTAGCACCAGTGGTCCTGATTGCCAACATCACTCATGTAGTCGACCTCTTTGTCGTCGTCGTGGTAATCATCCTCAGTATTGTCGAGCTCGTCGCGCTGTAGGCATTCGTTGGACCCCTGCCACCACGAGGAGGTCGCCCACGGGCAGGAAATAAAACTCGTCATGCAGAACGCGAAGAAAGCATAGGTGGGACTCTTGACACGCTCCGCCACGCATCCGCTCACGATGGTGGCGCCTAGGTTCCAACACGAATGCGCGCTGGTCCACCTAAGGAAAACAAGTACACGAGAACCTACAGTCACGCGTCGATAGGAGGACCCGACAACTCAGGTTGGCGCCAGCTGTGCAGAAGGCCTAGGCTGTTCAGAGACTCAGTGTGCAGCAGGCTAGTCAAAATTAAACTAGGACTCATGGGAACTAGAAACACAGAAGTGAAAATAAGATGATACCTCTGAACATCCTAGAGGCCCACTGGAAGAACCAACTCAGCATCGTGGATTGGCAGTTCCCCTCCTCACACTCCACAGGAACGATATTCCCCGATGCATCTTTGGTGTAGAAACCCAGGCCGAAGAAGCCATCTGTGCCAATGAAAGACCCGGCTTGGGAGCCATAGGCAAGGGCCCAGCCAAACATCCACCAACCCAATGTGCCAACTGACACCTACGTAGTTCATGGATGGGATAGTAGTTATCCAAGAATTGAGTTTGTATGCCTTACTTGGATTAACTACCCGTAAAAATATGACATGTTGCCCAACTATGGCAAAGGCACATTGACGAGATTTTTCATTAGGACATTCGAGGCGTTCTTTGCGCGGCAGCAGCCAGTCTCCAACATGGCAAATCCTGCATGCATGAACATGACCAGTCTGTTAGTTTGGAAGGCGTGCGCCCCTTAAAGAGATCGACGCCCGATCTGTACAAATCCTTTCCCAAAAATCCGGTCCTGCATGCATGAACATGACCAGTGCTCCACAAAGGACCAGCCAAGCTGAATCCATGGCACCAGCCATGCTCTCCTGGGTTTCGGTCATCTGCTTCAGCTCCTTTCGCTGCTCCTCCAACAACGCCTTCTGGGCCTGCAACTCACGAAGGAGCTCAGCGGGAGTGTCCTGTGACATTGCTGTCGCGGTGAAGGCCGCAGCAAAAGCAGCTGCAAGACAAACCTTCATGCTCACGACAGTCGATGGCCAGTCCAACCTCGCTCTTCTAAGTGTTTTGCTGTGGGCAAAAATGGCTGCAAATAGCGAGCACGATGGCGGCGAGAGGCAACCGCGAATTACCATGCATGCACATCGCGTGCAACCAGACTTCACGATGCACCAGCTGCAAAACAAAGGGTAAATGTCTCGAAGATCGCTGCAACAAACGGACAAACAAACGAACGGCCCGACCTGTCAGCAAACAACTCCCACACACAATTTTGCATGACACTCAAGTTACTAGGGGGATTTTCGCAAGCTTAGCCGAGAGGCGGATCAGAAGCAACTGAAGGATGCTCGAACTTTGACAAGCCAGAAGGGACGTCCTGCGAATCGGCGCATGGGTTCTAGCATTTTCGACGATTTGTAGCTTGGTTTCTCCGAATAGTTGAGACAAGCAATTAACAATAAGCAGTGTGACCTATCAGCTTGCACGGCGTTCTGCCTTCGCCTTGCCTGTATTTCTCGGTGCAGCCTCTTTGCAAGCGGGGTGCAGCACGCAAACAGCAAGCGCAGCCATCGAAGACTGCCTGGCACTTCAACGAACGGTCCATGGCCCATGTTCACGTGATTTCACATGCACTGCAGTGCCAAGCGCTCGGAAAGCCCTACAGTAGCCTGTGGTTGAAGTGGGCTAGGACAAAGCCCATGGGTACCGAAGTTGCCACTTGCGCAAGGGCATAAGTTGAAGCCACCAGCCCGACATCGGCCACACTTCCTCGAATCCAACAAGATCATCTGAGTCTTGGTCGCCCACAGCTTGCTGCAACTGGGGCCCACTCCCCCAAGATCTTCCTGAATGAAGATTGGAAGCATGGGTGTCACCACCTTTCACGAAGTCGCTGGCCCACAATGACAGCAAACTATGAACATTCCCGGCAGTCGTCTATTCTAATCTGTCTCCACTCTAAGCGTCGCGCTGCTGTACTCTTTCCTTGCAGTAAGGAGGGGATGAAAAGCGGCACGCAGAACTTGCGGCGCGCAGCCATGCCATCCGCTTCGTCCGATGCCTGCAAGGCTGCGAGCGGCTCGACTGCAACAGGATGGTCCCAAAAGCAAGCAGCCCGGTCGGACCTCCATCAGGCTCACGAGCTCTGGCAAAGGAAAGCTGCTTCTTTCGGTCGTGATTATGCTTCAAAGCTATCGCTGCACGTTATGTAACATATACATTGTCAGCCGCCTGCCAAAACGTCCGTAATTCATCGCTGGGGCAGTTCTGCTGACAGGATGACTACCGGCTAGTTGCTGCTGGGCTTGGAGGACCGCTCGAGCCAACAGCACTGCACTGCATCAAAGCATTTGCCAACATGTGACCGTAGGACGCACAAGTCTTGGCGAACAGCAGTCCTGCAACTGAGCCAGCTCAGTTTCTGCGGGAAGACCCGGCTGGCGATTCATGTCTGCACGTACCCTGTTCGGACTATCGGGCTGTAGATCTGGAGTGCTTCTGACTATACAGAAATTGACATAGACGGCGTTGCTTCGTAGAAGTGTGTCTTTACATTCTGTCTAGGCAGTTGTCGATCTCTCTCGTGCTGTCGCGGTGCTAGCCTGTTTTCCTAGGCCCATGATCACGCAACAGCCTGAGCCAAAGGCCTGCAAGAAAGTTCGTCAACCGATGCCTGCCACCAAGTGTCTGTTGGCAACAATTCACAAGCCACTTGCCTCTGAACAAATACTGCTGCGGATGCTTTCATCGGAGACGCATACCGCGTTGCAGGCCTCTGAAGCTGCCGCACTGCTCGACTCTCTGAGACTGAGCTGCTGGATCTCAGCGTCACTTGCCAGCCAAGCATGTGCGGAACCTTCTTATCCCTTGCAAAACCATTATCACTAATGTTCCCACCTAAGCCGCGCGAACAATTTGTTTCTTTGCGGCTTGCTTTTATGCGTTTCTCCATATGCGGCAACTTTCTGTCTTGTGGCCGTGCCTAGTATCTCTGGCACCATCGAACACCCGCCAACAACATCAAATTGAGGCTGTCTCCGACGAGACTTTAACTCGTCTCATCCAGTTCTTGTGCTTGAACCACAGTGAGGTTAATCTGGACTTTTGTGGTGCCGAGGGAAGTCCCACACGGGCAGTGACTTGCGACGATCCTGGCGAGGCTCGCAACGGCGGCCAGTTGAGTCTGCGTGGAGGCCGCACGCTCTGGCTGCAGGAGCACAGGGGATACTGTGCTGGTACTGGTATCTAGACTTGGACGGCCCGCAAGCTTCTGGCGTGGGAAGATACAGAGCTTGTAAGCTTTCTAGTGCCACGCTTTTCATTTCTAGATTGGGATGGTAGCAATCCTCACCTTAATCCTTAACCCTGAACTCTAAAGCACTTGGGCATCTTTTGCAGACTTCATTGATCCAGTGTCAGCCGGCTGTGTGGTAGGCGCTCGGATACTTTCATCCTGGCGAACATAAGGGCCTTGATACTTAGAATAGAGTTTAGGAAGTTACTGTTATTTTGCCCCAATACAAATACATGCAGAGGGACCAACGAATGAGCAGAAAATGTAGTCACAGCTAATTCATTAATCCGACCCCACTCCCTGAAATTTGCACATCTGGTGCAAAACTTGTCACAGACCAGCACACCAGCCCCGGAACCATCATGCAGCCGCAGCAGGCCTCCGGCAATTGTCAAAATAAGGAGCCATGGACATGTACCCTTCCCTGTCCAGCTCCGCAGCACGAGTACGCAAAATGTCCACATCCTCGAGTGTCAAACCTTCAGATATCCAGCTGTTCCTCTCACTCGCGTAAGTGCCATGCTGGATCCGGTCTGCCACATCTGGCAATGCCACGCAGCTCATGTTGGCATAAGGAGGTGAGGAAGCTTTTAGTACCTCAAGGGGCTTTCTTGGGCATGGAACTGAAAGCGTCCCGGCCTTGCAACGGCCGAGGGGTCGGACAGCAGCGAGGCGAAGTTTGCCCCGACTACCGTGGAAAGTGCCATCATGAGAGACCCAGCAGTCGGCTCCCAGCCCTTGGGGCAAGCAGTACTTCTGGGCAAAAAGGACAGAGCCCTCGGTGATGTAGGTGGCAATGTCGAGGTCTACTCTCGGATTTCCCTTTGTGCACATCAGCATATCTTCGTGGGCATTGGCCCTTGCCAATGCAGTTTCTGTCTTGAATGAGTACCCGCCAATACAGGTCTCCCAACCTCGTTCCAGCAACATCTGGCGAATGGAGGCCCGGATCTTTGGCCAGTGTTGGAGAGATGGCAAAGCCACCATGAGATCAATATCGTGGTCGACAGCATCAACTTTCCCGTTCGATAACAGGCCACTTCGCTTGCCGTGGCGTAGCAGGGCAATGAGTGTCCCCCGACAAGGCCACCACTCAAGCTTCAGATGGCCGAAGATTGCGGATGCATCTGCCAGTGCCTGAACATGCTGGTCATCCGTGATAGTTATTTGAGACCCCCAGCCAGTATAAAAGGCATCCACGTCGGCGATCCTTTGTTTCACCTTGATGCCTGCGTACCGGTAGAGCTGTAAAGCATATCTCACCGGCCACCCATGGGCAGCATTGAAATTGCAGCGCACCAGGGCTTCCTGAAGAATCTTTTCCTCCAAGTTTAGGGTGTGCCAGATGTACTCGTAAGCATTCCTGGTGTACGCCGTGCTATCCAGACTTTGCATCCACATATTGTATAGCCATGCTGAAGACACAACAACGGCACAGGGGCAGGCTTGTGGCAGCAAGTGGTTGATCAGCTTAGACACCGCATTCGCGCGACTCTCAAAACGCCTCTCGCTGTCGCGTTCGTTAGATTTGCGCACGAGATGCTTCCTTGACAGCATCCAAAAGTATGTTAGGTTCAAGCCGAGCCGTTTCCCGATCTGAGCACATCCAGTCGAGAAAGCTGCGTGAGCATCCCGGGCCAGCAGCAAACCTTGCAAAGATATCCATAGCAGAAGCATCGCCGAGACGCCTGAACAACAAAAAAAACCTCCGAGCTCTTAAAGGGACCCCTAAAGGAACCCTAAACTTGACTAAACGGGAACTTAGAATAAAATGAGCCCTGTGGGAATTGATCTTCTGCGCCGAAGAAGACAACCACTGGTTTGACTTCGAGGCAAACCTCCTCTGTGCGATTTAGGGTTTCGGCGCTCACACTCGGACGGTTTCGACTCACACACTCATCAGGCAGGCATGGCCTCAGGTTTTGAGTTTAGGGTTTAAACACTCGCAACTCGGACTCGCCAGACGAGGTCTCTCGGTTCGTGTGACACATACACCACGTGCTGAGTCTAGATTTCAGGATTTAGGGAGGCACAAAAAGGGCCTGACAAAATTGAATAGGAATGTCGGGGAACGTAGTATTAGCTACAGTCGTATGATATAGGGACTTCAGCGAATGAATATATGACTATTTACGTGTATATATACAGATATCTATATCTATATCTATATATACACACACCTATGTATGTGTATATATGTATAGAGTACACATCTATCTATGTGCACGTAATGTATGTAGACATGTGTATGTATGCATGAATACATATATATATATATACATATGATGTATTTATATATATACATATGATGTGTATATATATATATATATGTGTGTGTGTGTACGTGTGCAATTGTTCCGAGCCCTTTGAGAACAGGCCTGGACCTGGTTTGTGTTCTAAGGGTCGTTTTCAACTTTGGGACTGAATACCACTCCTGAAGGTCTGGCCACTTGCAGACTAATTGGATTCTGAGACAGGGCCCGCGAATGTGATCCCTATCATGGGTGACCCGCGACGTTCCGAAAGCCCTTTGCTTCCATTCATGATCGACCAGCGCCAGCGCTGTTTCGGGCACTGACCATTGCGGGTGGTTGTGCTTCAACTGCCACGACATTAACAGGGCTCTCTGTCGAGCGAACCTTACAGTACCACCCTTCACGTCGGTCGTTTTCCATCCGCTGCTCACAGCGATGCACCGTCCTGAACCAGGGAAGTCTCTCAGGGCCATCGGCTGATTGCCAGGGTCTGCCATTGGCGACCTGGAGAAGGCGCGGGTTCGGAAGGCCGCCTTCGAGGCGCTCCCGGCACGTGAGGGAATAGGATCATCGGATCGCGCACACAAACTGCAGGGAAGCAGACTTGATCCTTATGTCGTCCAGGAGAGGACACGACCAGCCGCGACGTGGCCAGCACGCCGGCGCCGCTTCTCCTAGTCCGTCACTGCGCTGAGCCCGCAGGTGCGCTGAAAGGGCTTCCTCCATCTTCTCCAGGACCAGCTGCCTGCACTGTTTAGCTTGCGTCTACGGTTAATAGTTGCCAGCCTGCACCTTGCAAGCTTCGTGGTCTTTCAAGTGCTCGCCCACCACCTTGCCGGCAACACCTGCCACGTTGGCTTCGGGGGCCGCATCTGCGAAATACTACCCAGGCCTAGAGCTGCGGCTAGAGCATGTGTGCTGTCACGGTTGGGCCGAAGGGTCTTGAGGTCTTCGGGCGCAGTGACGAAACCCAAGGACTCAATGGAATTCAATGGATCAACCTGCGGCATGTAAACTTAGCAGATATAAAAGACGACTAAGTCTGTAGCACGACAGTCAAACAGCAGTGGGAGAACGGACCTGGATGAGTTCAGGGTGGTGCGCCGCACTAACAGTACTGGCCCCTGATGCACTGCAAGGCACGTACCAAGAAGCCCAGCCCACCGGCTCATGCCAGTCAAAGTTCTGGCTGCTCTCACGTTGGATGAGCAGGATAATATAAGCCCGGACAAACATCGCAAACGAATGCAGGGGTGTGGACATGTGTGGACTGTGGCTACGTGGCTTCGACCAAAAGAGCCTGTTGCAACGCGACAGGTCACACGGATGGCTCGAAACCAAATTGCCAAGGCAACCCGACTGCCTTCTTGGGCACCCTTGCCACGATCCAAACCTTTCGCGCCAGGTTCCAGGATTTCAGCATGCAACTGTCCACCACGAACCACGCAGAAACGAGAAAACCTTGAGCAAACCAAGGCTAACATTACAGGTGAGGCAGCCGATCATCTAACAGTCTACGGCAGAAAAAAGCCTTTACAGCTCGATCCAGGGCTGCTATAGACAGATCTGGTCTGGAAATGATGCCACTTATGTGCACCTGAGCATAGTGACCGCATGATGGACCGCACGTCACTTACTCATCGACCAATGATTAAAAGCCACCAGGAGCCTGTACACAGTCTGACCTGCGGCAAGTGTCTCAAAATCACGCCCATGGGCTCCAAACGAGACCGCCGGGATTGATTCCGATGAGCTGCACTGCTTCCCGTTCCCACTCATAAGCACCCCTCTGAGCCGGATTCCTCGCTGGATGATGATTTTGGGTCATGGCCATTGAATGCGTAGGCCTTCGGCGGAGAGTGCGAGTGCATGTCGTAGCCGACCTTCTCAATGTTTTCGCCAATACGAAGAAGTCCCGAAAACTTCAGGACCAGGAAGGACAAAGTGGACAGCGTCCCTGCCCACGCGATGATGGCCAGAATCATCACAATCTGGGCTCCAACGGCTGCACCTCCCAGACCATGGCGGCACGCACCATCGTCGCCGGTCATGCAGCCGAAACCGCTCCAGCCGTGATAGTGGTCGAAGCCCTTCCCCCAATCAAAGAGACCAGCGGCGAGAAGTCCCCAAATGCCGCAGGCTCCGTGAACTGCACTGGCATCCACGGGGTCGTCAATCTTCAGTCTCACAAGGAGACTGGATGCCGCCTGGTAGAAGAAAGCACCAATGAAGCCGGTGAGAACTGCGCTGCCGCACTCCATGTTTCCGCAGCCCGCAGTGATGGAAACCAAGCCCGAAAGAATGCCGTTACACAGAGCCCCGACATCGTACTTGCGCACGAGCACGAACTTCAGCAAGAAGACGGTGATGCCGCAGGTGGCGGCGGAGAGAGTGGTGTTCATTGCCACCTGCGTAAAAGAGGAAGTGGACAGCACCAGGCCGAAGTGGTAGCCGCCCTAAACCCTAAACCCTAAATCATTGCCACCTGCGCTGCAAGGGCACCCATCTCCTTATCGTGCATTGAGAGGGTGGAGCCTGGGTTGAAGCCATACCAGCCGAACCAAAGAGCGAAGGTTCCGAGCACGACCCTTAGTTGTTCTTTCTTTTGTCACCTCGTACAACATACAACGCAACACGACATCATTTCTGTGTCTGTGGGTAAGAAGTGCCGGCAGGTCTCAGTGGAACATTGTGGTACTCGAACTCCTCCGGGTTCTCGAAGCGTCCCCTCCGGGGGCCGAGGATGATCGTGCCAGCGAGGCCACAAACTCCACCCGTGAAATGGACAACACCTGTAGGTGCAGGGAGGGTTTAGGGTTTTAGAACTTAGGGTTTCGGGCTTTAAGGGTTTGGGGTCTACGTTCTAGGGTTTAGGGGCCGAAAGAGGCACCGAGACACACTCTTCTTAGGTAACATCCCTTCAAGGGGTGGGTTTCAACAGTTTATGTTTCGGTGCTTAAATCTTGGCCTGAGCCGGCGAAGTCCATGTATCCCACATCAAAGATGCTGGCGAGCCAGCCACCACCCCAGGTCCATGCCACCACAACCGGGTAAATAAAACTCGTCATGCAGAACGCGAAGAAAGCATAGGTGGGACTCTTGACACGCTCCGCCACGCATCCGCTCACGATGGTGGCGCCTAGGTTCCAACACGAATGCGCGCTGGTCCACCTAAGGAAAACAAGTACACGAGAACCTACAGTCACGCGTCGATAGGAGGACCCGACAACTCGGGTTGGCGCCAGCTGTGCAGAAGGCCTAGGCTGTTCAGAGACTCAGTGTGCAGCAGGCTAGTCAAAATTAAACTAGGACTCATGGGAACTAGAAACACAGAAGTGAAAATAAGATGATACCTCTGAACATCCTAGAGGCCCACTGGAAGAACCAACTCAGCATCGTGGATTGGCAGTTCCCCTCCTCACACTCCACAGGAACGATATTCCCCGATGCATCTTTGGTGTAGAAACCCAGGCCGAAGAAGCCATCTGTGCCAATGAAAGACCCGGCTTGGGAGCCATAGGCAAGGGCCCAGCCAAACATCCACCAACCCAATGTGCCAACTGACACCTACGTAGTTCATGGATGGGATAGTAGTTATCCAAGAATTGAGTTTGTATGCCTTACTTGGATTAACTACCCGTAAAAATATGACATGTTACCCAACTATGGCAAAGGCACATTGACGAGATTTTTCATTAGGACATTCGAGGCGTTCTTTGCGCGGCAGCAGCCAGTCTCCAACATGGCAAATCCTGCATGCATGAACATGACCAGTGTGTTAGTTTGGAAGGCGTGCGCCCCTTAAAGAGGTCGACGCCCGATCTGTACAAATCCTTTCCCAAAAATCCGGTCCTGCATGCATGAACATGACCAGTGCTCCACAAAGGACCAGCCAAGCTGAATCCATGGCGCCAGCCATGCTCTCCTGGGTTTCGGTCATCTGCTTCAGCTCCTTTCGCTGCTCCTCCAACAACGCCTTCTGGGCCTGCAATTCACGAAGGAGCTCAGCGGGAGTGTCCTGTGACATCGCTGTCGCGGTGAAGGCCGCAGCAAAAGCAGCTGCAAGACAAACCTTCATGCTCACGACAGTCGATGGCCAGTTCCCACCTCGCTCTTCTAACTGCTTTGCTGTGGGCAAAAATGGCTGCAAAAAGCGAAGAAGGGCTCTGAAGAAACGAGCTCCAATGCTGACACCGACTGAGCAAGAGGTGCAAGCAGGACGGCAACACAAGGCATACCCGAATGCCTCCGATAGTCCGAAAGACAGGGCAAAAGAATGGCAACAGTCTCGGACATCGTGCCTTGCGTCGACACGACTCTCCCAGACAAGCACAACTTTCCCAAACACTCACAGAAGCACGTCTGCCGCAGCAGCAGCAGCAGCAGCAGCAGCAAATTAGCATTAGCAGCCGTAGACTGGCATTAGAACTTACAGCAGCGACAACAACGGCAACGACAACACAAACATCAACAGCAGCAACAACAGCAACCACAGCAACAGCAACTGCAACGGCAGCAGCAACCGCAACGCACGACGACAAGAAGACGACGCGGGACAATATGCCATTGCAAAAGCTGCATTCTGCTACATTGTCTCTGCCTAACTTGTTGCTCACGCCTGCCGCGCTGAGGGTCGCGGCATCGGCGCCACTACCTTCCCATGTAGCTGCTTGCAGCAAACTGCCAAAGTCTTTCGCCGTCGTCTGGTAGGCTAGACTGTCGCCACTCTCAGTTGCTGTACTCTGCAAGCAGAATTTGCGGCGTGCGGCCATGCCTCTGCTTCATCCGATGCCTGCAAGCCTGCGAGTGGTCTGACATGGTCTGACTGCGTCTTTGACAGGAGGATCAAAGCGGCAGGCCTCCTAGCGCCGCACAAGCACTGGCAGAGGAGCGCTGCTAGTTGCAAGTCTCAACGATATGTCTGGACGATATCGTTGCACTATGTACATTCGAAGCCCCAGGATGACTTCACAACTGGACCCCGTCTCGAGCCCACGGCTGTCGCTGCGCCAGTCACGTCTTGCCCGTGCCGGAGGAACCAGGTAAAAAAACAAATTTATGGCTTAGGCTGTCCGGCTCTCGGCTCTCGGCCAAGCAAACAAGCAAAACCTCCACGACATCCTTTTTTGAATCCGACATGAATCCACGGTTCGGACAGCCGGCTGTGGTCCACGGCGACGCGCACCGACCGGAGAAGTCGCTGAGGGCCCACGAAGACGCTGTAGCCATCTGTTGGGCATCTTGTCTTGTTTCGGTGCAAGTCCAGGATTGCCGATCGCCAGGCTCCGGATCCCTTGTCGCGTCGAGGAGGCGTTGGTTCGGAATGCCTTCTGATTCTCCTTGACAATCAGTGCCCTGAGCCCGCTGGTCCGCCGTAAAAATCAGGCAGTGTCGTCGGGGCTTCCTCCATGAACTTCTCAACAACCAGCTGCCTGAGCTGTGTGCCTGCCTGCTCCATAACTTCTATGGTTGCCTGATCGCGCTCCTTTATTGCTTTCTGGCAATGGGCCACGAGTCTGCAACAGGCTCCAAACTCGTCGAAGTCTGCTTGGGTGGAAGACCTCACGGAAGCCTTCCAAATTTCTTTCAGCACCTTCCTTGGAAGCTTCGAGGTCTTCAAGTACTCGGCCAGGACATTCGCGTCCAGCACTTGGGGAGTTTGCTTCTTGGGCCGCAGCTGTGAAAAGGCGACCTTGTATGCAGACTCCTCGGCTTCACTCCATGCGAACTTCCTCTTCGGGCTCACCGGCAGGTCCACCTCCGATGCCTGGACTTTCCTCAATGCATCAGATCCCATCAGCAGCCTTAGAGCTTCAAAAATCTTCGCACCCGATAAGCAAAAAGCTCGACTCTCGAAGTAGCTGGTAGCTGGCCCAGCAGCTCCTTTTCGAGCCAATCGTCGTTGGATGCTCCGGGTGACTGGTACACGACCTTCACCTCGCCAGCAAGCAGAATGTCACCGGGCTGCTGGCGAACTTCAGTGTCCCTTGTCACTAGCAACGACGAATCAACAAAGACATGGGCCTTGTCTGAGGAGACCTGTGTGATGCGACCTGAGCACCAAGAGTTCTTGGAGTTGCTGAACCTTAGCTGGCAGCAGGGGCTGCGTTGAGATATCGTCCGGCAAGGTGTACGGGGTAAGAAGGATGGACAAAATCCACTCTCGCGGAGCCGATCTCAGATAGCTTGTTCAGAACGCAGAGATTCGACAGCCACAGAGCGCCCGGCACTTCCACACAGTCTCCCACGGACCAGGTTGGTGAACCGGCGGTTTCAGAGGGTCTCTTCCTCAGTTTGAAACCAACATGATGGTGTCCCTACATCGGCATACAAACTTTCAGCCAAGGAACAACTTTCGCAAGTCCTTTCAGTCTTTGCAGTGAGCGACACGATGCACAACCAAGAGCCACAGCAGGAACGGTCTCCTTGGAGCCCAGCGCCACCTGGCATCAAAGAATGATGACGAGAGCCGTCGTGAGCGAGAGAACACAAAAAGACATTCAACGATGGCAACGAAAATTGTCGCACTCTCATCCAAGCCTTTTTCGCAGCCATTTCGCCAGTGCCGACGTCTGGCGAGCCAGGTATCCAGAAAACCACTTCCACAGCAGGCGGAGACCTCACCAGGCCAGCTCAAAACACTGATTCGACGAGGCGGAAGCGAGTAAGCGAAAGTTACCGTGACGTCTTAAGAGCAACAGGAGCCGGAAGTCGCTCAACTCGAGTGGCGGATGATCGTCACATGGAGTCCATCCATGTTTGTGCAGCTAATCATCAGGCCGCCTAGACGCCGCTCGACCCAGGACAAGCTGGCTAGCAGCAACACAGTTTGCGTTTCGACTCCCGGAAAGGTCGAGGGCATACAGATTGATACTCGATGTTAAGATGGGAAAGAGGCTCTTGACAAATTGCGGAGCCACCTGCCAGATGTCGCAAGAACGGCTATGAGGAATGAGGATGCATCTGGCGAATATGGCTCCATCACCAAATTGGACTCGGCAGGTGCGAAGAGGCGAGGCGTGTCTTGTATGGGTTGGTTGCATCTATAGCCGAATGAATCGTGTTGTGCCTATATATATATATATGTATGTGTGTATATATATATATATGTATATGTATATGTACATCATACGCACACACACACACACACACACACATACGCACATACTTATGACTGATACATGCTCTATGTACTGCAATCTGCCCCAAAACCCGAGCCGCACCGCCAAGGTCGGGACCCTTGCAAATCGAGGGACTTGACTTCTCCGGAACACCAGAGCTGACCTCGAGCGCAGGACACTCTTCTGCCCTGCTGGGTATCGCGAAAACAGTCAAGATGCGGGAGTTGCTGAAAACCTCGACGGCATCACCGACGGCCAGCTTCGCATGAGACTCCAGCCTACTTTCGCCCGATGCGGGGACTCAATGTCATGGTCATGAGAACATGATGTCAGCTCTTGTGCCTTGAATCCCTGAAGCTGGGGAGTCAGTCAATAAGTGCGCCTTGTAGCTGAAGGAGGACTTGTGAGTGCTGGACTTGTTGGAGAGGGACTACCATCTGAGTTGGCTGCACCTTCCGAGCATAGAATCCATGATGGGAAGGAAAGTAAAGAAATTGCACTGCTCATCACCCTTACGGGTCATTCCATGTACCATTGATCTCACATCAGAACATCAGAATTTCATCATATGGCAACCGAGCCGCTGAGTCTGCGGTCAGTTTCACACGCAGCCTTGTATCCTCCATACCTCGCCGCATCCTGCAGCTCACCCTCAACATGACATCCTCGGACGATCAAATTCCAGGCGTGGCGGGAAAAAAGCACACAGAAGGAATCGAGCAAGCTTGCAATCTGCACTTGTATTTGAGGCAAGTGCGCATCGGGTCAGGTCTGCGTGCCTCTGCTGCAGGACTTCTGTCCTGACACCACGATCTGGCATCTCTGAATGGATGCTTCCGAAGATCTAACTACAGCAAAACATCCCTGAACTCGTGCGCTGAACACCCATCGCCACATTCTGCGATTCGCCTCCAGGGGCTTTGGATTTCCGAGGTGGCCTTCCGACTCCTGTTCAGAAGCGATGTGTTCAATGCAGCTACACGTGAAGGGGGGAAACAAAAGACTTCACAGCCATGTCCACGCATGAATGTGACTGGGTTGCTTCCTTGCTTCGTGCCGGGCCTCGGTGTCCGGCCCTGCAAGCAGCTCGGCCACTGCAGTGAAGCCTTGCACTGCAAGCTGAGGCACCTGACACAGACCAACGGCTGGGAGTTCTCTGCACAGAACCGAGGACCCTTTAAAGCGCTCTGGTCTCAGGATGCAGCGGCAGCTGCTCCAACTGCAGCCAGGCGAGTGCCACTCCTGCTGAGCTATGACGCTATTATTGCGACTGCTTCAAGAGGTTGTTTGAAGGAGGTCTTTTGCAGATTTGAGGCTTTGTCGCTGCCCCCGTCCTCAACATGGCACCGACTCCGGCCAAGCTGGTGACCCAGCCGGGGACGTGTCCCACCCCGAGCGCCAAGCATAAAGCATCCTCGCGGCTGTTGAGATCAACAAGCAATGCACAAATAGTCTCTTGAGGCAGGTAACCTTTACACAGGGTCTCCGTAGCAAAAGAAACAAAACCGCTGCCTGCACCCACACAGTTCTAAGCGAGCCACTGAGAAATGACAGCAGTTGTGCCGCAACAAATCATACTCTGCACCCTTCCACTTCTTCGCAAGATCCTTTATGAGCCTGATGGTGTCAATCTGGTACAGCACGACATCAGACGAACCATGTGCTTGAATTTGCGAGGAATCTCAGCCGGTGGCGCTTCAACTGCACTCCGGGACATCGTGGTCTTGCCCATGGGAACTGCTTCTCGGTATGAGTGAGCATCGCAGCCTGCAGGGCCACATGCTCCCAATGCTAAGCACGATGATTTCGATGAGCAGCAGGGGTAGGAATGGCAATTGTCGTCGTCGTATAGAAGAAGCAGCAGTAGCTGTAGCCGTAGCAGTAGGAGTGGGAGTAGCAGAAGAGCGTACGTAGCAGTAGGGGCAGCAGTAGCTGTGGTCGCGGTGACAGTGGCAGTGGTAGTGTTCGTCGTGGATTTACAGTACTTGCGTGCTGTCGGAGTCCAATACCAACTTGCGGGCTTGGGGGGGTGGAGGGGGGGAATGATCACGTACTTTTTTGAGCACGTCCGTTTTACTCGGTATTTACAGTACATTCGTGATGTCGTAGTCCAATTCCAACGATGATGATGATGATGATGACGGGTTTCGACTCACACACTCCACAAGGCATGATGACGCGTTTAGGCGCCAGGTGGTTGGTAGGGGGGTGGCACCCGGGGGTGGCTAGTAATCGCAGTAGTAGCAGCAGCAGAAGTAGCTCTTCTTCTTTATTCTTGTTAGCGAGCGGCAGCGGCAGCAGCAATTGTTGTTGTTGTTCGTCATCGTCGAAGCAGTTGTAGTCGTCGTCGTCGACATCATAGACTTCATAGTAGAAGTTGACACATTCAGAGTTCAAGTAACAGTAGTCGTCGTCGGCGGAAGAACAAGTAGTAGCAGAACGAGCCGCAGCCGCAGAAAAGTATAGGAGTGGCGAACAAACCAGGACCAGCGCCTCGCGGCCTGCAGCAGAACACGCCAGAGCCGCTCGGCCCATTCATACCACCACCATAACTCCATTCGCGCTCATAGACCTCGACTCCTGTAGGATAGGAAGGAAGGGTCAAGTACTACCAGTAGTACGGCGTGCGGTAGTAGACTGGCTTCAAATTCTCCGAAGTCTCGACCCCAAGCTGGGACCTGAGTGCGTGTGGCCCGAATCACCCCACGACATCCCAACTACCCCAGCCTGTCGGCGGACATCGTGCATGTTTCATTGGCGACAGACCTCGCATGATTTTGTCAACCAGGTCCTGCATGGAAGGCCCCGGTGCCGATTGCTTTGCAAACGACATTGACGCCGTACAGCTGTTTCCCCAAGTCCTCGGTTCGTACTTATGACTAGACAAGCTGCTAGCTCAGCAGGTGACAGGGGCCTGGCAAACAAGCACGCCGCATATGAACTCAGCCGTTCCTGTCCTGCACTACGTCATGCCAAGCCCGCTTGCGAACTGACGCACTTGCAGGAACCCAGTATCAGGACCAATGCAGCACAGAGGCGTAGATATGCAGTGTGACCGGTGTTGGGCCAGCTGTACTTGGCATCCATCCCTTCAGAAGGTCCATTGGGAACTGTGACAGCGTCTAGCTTCTCTGTCTTGAGCCGACGAGAAGCAGTCAGCGGTCCATCCACAGATGCATTGACCATGAAGGCTGCGAGCCGCTTCGGCGATTTCGGCAGGTGCTCTTGCCTCTCTCAAGGTTCCTCCCGAATCACCGGCTTCAGACCCGGGAAGCGCCATGGAAAATTGAAGCGTGTGCCCAGTTGTGCCACGCGTCACGCACAAAGCTAACTGTGCACATCGGGGAACCTGAGGCTTGGATTGACCCCAGTCTGGGCCTGCAACTGTAGGATCATGTCGTAGGTTCATTGTCAAGACATGAACAGAGCGACTCTAATGTAGATTCAGAAACGCAGAGCGGGATTGGATGGGGCATTTAGCAAAGGTTTTGCTTGGGCAGGCCTCCAAGTGCGCCAGCGGGTGCCAAAGAGCACGAAAGCCGGGCTTTCATGGAGCCGGCAAGGAGCCAAGTTTATTTCAAGGAAGTCTCGATGTGGCGTTTATATAGGTGCCCACACCACAGGAAACCTTCTATCAACCTTCTATTTCTCCAAGAATGGTACGGATTTCCACTGAAGGGCGAATGTACAGAGGCATACTATGATTTTCTACATCAATCTGTCCCCAAATACATCTATACCCGTATCTTCTAAATGTGCACATTGAGATTTCGTTAGAAGTCTACATGGAACCTTACATATGCGACTCAGGGGTGCGCAAAACGGCCGGCTCCAGAGTCGACCTACGTCCTTTCTTTCAGAAAATGAGAAGCATATGTTCTGCTTCGAACAGAACGGAAACGAATACTTGTTTCATGTCTCTGTTTGAATAAATACGAAGTGTACATAAGGTCTACATAGCCTCTGGATAGAAGGCTGTGTATGGAGGGGAATTCTAGAAAGCTGAAAAATTTTCTATGTGCGTCGTTCTCCACTTGAGAGTCGAGTTCCTTGGCGTTCTCCGAACCTGTAACCATGGAGCTCAAGCAATAGCCAACCCAAGCAGCGTCCTTGGCGCTACCCTGAACACTGTGTCAGATCGCAGCACCAAGGCATGTGCTTGGCACGCGCAGACAGGGCGGCTCCGGCGCACAGCTCGAGTGTGCAAGAAAGGGAACGACCATGAAGGTCTGCATAGAAGGCTTTAGTGATTTCTGCCCAATCTTTATGTATGGATACATCACATGTTTTCTACAGGGGTCCACAGTACTACTGCCAAAGGTGGGGGCTTCTACTTCACTGAACAACTTAAGCATTCGGCATGTGTGAGGTGGGGCTAAAGGAAATAATCGTTGATATATCTAATGGAAAAGTCTGAAAGGGATATATATTGCTTAGAAGATCAGAAGCATAACCAACAAAATGCTAACCATGCCTGGTTGCAGATGGTGTCGGTCAAAAACTGCATCAAAGTTCCCGACTCATGCTCTTGCTGTTCCACTTCAAGGTCGAGTGAATCGGAATATGCACATACACTGCGGAGCGCTGGAGTTCAAGGAAGTTTTCACCAACGACACATGAACATCCTCTGGCATGGGTCTCACAAATGCCCTCTGTGCCTTAGACCTGTTGACTCTTGCCAATCACAGCAACTAAATCGACAAACACGGTCAGGACCGTTGTCTGGTTTGTGAGCCAGCGACCAGCGAGCTTGGTAAGCTCGTGCTTCGAAAACGGCCAAGCTCGGATACTGAACCGCTTAGAGCTCAAGCCAATGTGGTTCAAAGCGAGATTAGCTGCCTGCTGGCAACAAGTTTAAACACGGTCCGAAAAATCCATGATCTCGTTTTCAAACACTCTTCAAAGGCCAGGCTCCATCATTCCTGAAGCCAGGAGAGCCCTGCAGGCCAGATGGCATGGCAGCAACACTCTTGATGGTAAAAGGCCCCTCATATCAGAGTTTTACTTTTCCTCTACACTCATCTCTCATTCGCCGACCCCTATGGGGCTCGGCGCTCATGACCGGGCGTAATGTGGGCGCTGACACTTCCAAACTGCGGCATTCGTGCGATGTTGTGGTGCTTGTGCTCGAAGAATATGCTGTGATGAAGTGGTCATCGGCTCTGATTGCCGCCCATGGCGTGACAACGTTGTCATTGTTCGTCGTCGTAAAACGCTCTTAGTTTCCGCTTTGGCCATCTGTCAATCCAATGTGTTTTGTTGGCAACTCCGGCTCGATTTGAATCTATACTAGTAGGTGATAGATGATGATGTCAGCATTATGTTCTTATCACGTTGTTTGTTGTTTTTATTTTCGCTTTGCTCTTGCCGTGACCTTTGCTACTACTGTCGTGTCGGTATTCGTCTGTGTTGAGATGTTGGTTTCACGACATTCTCGGGCGACAGTGCTTGCGAATTTTGTTCGGAAGACAGCTTCGTGTCGATTTCATCCAAGATCTCAGGGGCACACCTATCACGTCATTGATTTTTTAGAGGGTTATGCAAGTTGTGGATCGGTAGTCCTTTACCGGCTAGGATGTTACGCGTACTCCAAAGCCGCAAATGTAGACCGCGTATATGATCCCAGACACCATGTTGCAACTTGAAAGCTTGGCCGGGTGACACGCGCCGAAGAGGAGTCAGCTCAGTTAAGTTCACTCACGCTTGCGTCCTGGGCTGGCGGCTTAATGGAGGTTTTGGGCAGGTCTGATTAGCAGGTTTTGATGACCACAATCTCTACAGTGAACGGCAGCATGCAATGAGAGTCACACAACAACCGACCGGTCTTGGCTACAGATCATGCTACAGAGCAGAACTGTTAAGTTCTCTCCCTTTTTTTCGCCGGGGCATGAGGGGTTGTTGAAGCCCCTCGGCCTTGAAAGCCCCCCCGATGTTCGTGGGGCTTTTGGAGGAGCGTGAAAAGTTGGAATGTTTCCCCCTGTGTAAGGAGAACCTCTTTCTCTTCGCCAGGGTTCTCCTCTCTGTCTCTCTCTCTTCTGGGTGAGAGGGAGGGGCAGCGTTCAGGCCCCTACCTCGTGCGGTCCGCACACCCGCGGCTCTTGGCAGGCTATCTTTGCTTTGCTTTGCTCCGGGGTGTGGTCCGCAAGCAGTCCTTCCATCCAGCATATTGTCCGGATCCGGATGGGCTTGCTCTCTCTCTCCCTCTCCCTCTGCCCCTCTCCCCGTCTCCCCCCCGTCTCGCCCCCGTCTCTCCCCGTCTCCCCCCGTCTCCCTCCCCGTCTCCCCCTCAGGTCGCGGCAGCGTTCAGGCCACTCCCCGTGCGGACACGCGCACCCGCGGTTTCACGGGATGTCCATTGTTCCCCCTGCAGCTTCAAAGACGGGGGCTCGGCTCTACACGGGAAACAAAAGAGAAGGCTGCCTGCGCGTGTTGACAGGTTTCGCCGAGGCACGAAAAGGGAAGGCCTGCTCGTGTGTCGAGCAAGTAAACCATCTCTCAAGCAACAACAGCAAAGCAGCATTCAAAACCCCATCCCCCAATCTGCAGGCCTTCTGGGGGTCGAAGGAAGAGCTTGCATTCGTTTCCCCGTTGTTTTAAGCAAGGACTACCGTTGGACTACGAGGCTTGATTGAAATGAATTACGGCCTTCTGTTCCCCCCGAATTCCCAACATTGTTTCACAACGGTGCGTTGAAAAGAACCAGGATTACAGGCCAAGGCGGGCCTAAGTTGAGTGAGCTTACCTGAGAAGGGTTGAAAGGAAGATCCCCCCAACTCCTGTTTAAAGAGTTCGCACCTAGGTTACAGACATCCTTTGCGGAATTGATTAGGTCAAACATGGACAAATGCATGCATACAATGAGACAAAATCTCCCCCAC
The DNA here is from genome assembly GCA_905221615.1 of Symbiodinium sp. CCMP2592. Classification (NCBI taxonomy): domain Eukaryota; class Dinophyceae; order Suessiales; family Symbiodiniaceae; genus Symbiodinium; species Symbiodinium sp. CCMP2592. Next base: position 518,459 of record CAJNDT010005290.1, on the reverse strand, counting down.
AAGCACTTCAGCTAAGTCAACTGAAAGCATAAAAAAAAGGGTCCCCAAAAAACACCGGAAAGCATAGGGAGATTTTCCTCACAGCGCTCACGACTGCTCAGTACCGGAACCTGTCGAGTCCGTTGCCCTCCTTCTCGAGGCCATGTAGCTGGCTTTGCACTCGCCGTACTTGCCACGCAAGGCTGGGAGTGATGCACTGGGTTGCGTTCCTCCCCCTCTTGTCCACCCTCGGCGTAACGACCGATTTCGCACTCGGCCCCCCCCCATCATCGCCATCTCGAAGTGCGAGGTTTGCCAGGTTCTCGGCCGTGCCACTGTCACGATCACGACGTTGAAAAAGTCCTCCGCCAGTTCGCTGGTAGTCAGTGCGAAGCTTGTGCTTCCCCACCACAAGGAGGATGGTCCCCCTGTCTTCGAGGAAGCAAGTGCCGAGGTCCTTGCAATCTTGAGTTCGCGCTCTTAGTCGTAGCACTGCAAACTTGCCGGTCGCGAGTATTGCGTCGCTCCCCCGGCTCGCTAGATTTACTTTTGACCGGAGCTCGGGCGATCCGGTCTCAAAGGCACAGTTCGAGACCTTCACCCCCGAAGCCCCCCCTCGAGCAGACGTTCAACGGAATGTTCTTGGAGACGCTGTAGGCTCCTTGAGCCAAACTGGCTAGTCACTCTCTCTCTCTCTCTCTCTCTTCTTCAGCAGGGCGTGGGAGGCGTGCGAGGCCCCCCGGCCGCTTGGGCCCCCCATGTGTTATGGGGCGTTTGGAAAGGGCGTGAGATTGACAACGAGCCCCCTTGACAATGAGACGGTTTACTAGTTACAGTGTTTGTCGGTCAGGGTTTCTCAGTTGCGTGGCAGACACATGCACGGCGCAACTCTCTCCCTCTCTCTCTCGCTCTCGCTCTCGCTCTCGCTCTCGCTCTCGCTCTCGCTCTCGCTCTCTCTCTCTCTCTCTCTCTCTCTCTCTCTCTCTCTCTCTTCTTCTGCAGGGCTTAAGGGGCTTGTCAGGCCCCCCAGCCTCGTGGGCCCCCCGTTTGTTACGGGGCTTTCGGTAGGGCGTGAAATTTCACGGGTTCCCCTAGGTTCTTTCAAGCAAGTGTATTGTACTATAAAACACCTAGGATCGCCCACGTTTCTTGACACATGCAACCAACTCCACTCGTGGGTATCGGACAGGCAAGAAGGTCGAAGCAGTATACAAAGAGACATAGAAGTATGATATTGTGTCCCCCACTGTGAGTCGGCACTAATTCTTATCTTTCGCCCGAAGCTGTAGGCACTCTACGTGTGCACTGGTGCTTCGGATCTCGGTTCCCCCAACTTGTTTTTGTATGCCAAATAATTAGTAAGCAATAATCAAGACAATGTTGAGGGTCCGGAGTTCAGCACTTTCAAGCACTGACTGTGTGTTTCTGCTGCATGTACCGGGGTTACAGCAGGGGGCATGGCGGTCACATCCTAGCAATGCCAACGAAGCTACGGATGTTGACTGGATGGGTTCACAGACGTGTGAACCTGTACCTGCGAAGAGTTGCTCATGGGTCACATGTCTGGCAGCTTGGGGACTCAACCGTGATTGCAACAGTCATGTTTGTGGTCATTTCTATTTGCAAGTCTGATATTCTGCACTGAGCCTTGAGATTCGTAATCAAGTTAGATACTGCAACATCTAGACATAACTAGAATGCTCAGAGCAAAAAAGAAGGAGTCAAGTGTCCGACTGCCATCTGGATCACGACATCCATGCAGTGTGTGTGTGTGTGAAACGTGACCGCAGGTAACGGGTGCTCACAGAAAAACGAAATCAGTACATCAGGATGTACAGATTGAGACCGCGGCCGATTGTTGCATTGCTCTTGTTCGGCATGTCTTGAACGAATGCCTGACGAATGAGAACAACTCCATAGCTAAGTGCCAGTCATAGTCCTTGGTAGCGGCTTGAAAGACACGGCAGAACTTTTTCCCGAGGCTCCGCCACGTCGGGGCGAGTGGATGCTACCGGGACCCTGGATAACGGCCACCCTGCATGGGTTCTGACCAACTCCACGGGCACGACGGGAATTGGAGCTTGACCTCCTCTGCTGCATGTCGATGTACAAAGTGCCGGTCGCCCTCCTTGATGCCCACTGAGGTAACATGCCTGGCTCGGCCTGGCAATCTCTACAGCTTGAAGATGTCCACGAAGAGAGAAACCACGCCGACACAGACGACCATGTGAAGCACCTGCGACGCACGGGAAATCTCATCTTGCACGGCTAGAGCCGCCCACGGCCTGGACGAGGCTTCCGTACTTGGTGAAGTCGCCAAACGTATAGCCACCATCCTTCATGACCTCGGCTCGGGGTACCTGGGGCCTGTTTGGAGCCCGATGAGCTCAGTCAGCTCCCTGGCATCGGCTTCCCTGCAAAAGCATCCGGCTCAGGTCGCACGCGGCCTTCATGCAACCGTGCTACCATAAGGTTGGTCTGGTAGCCCAGGGGTGACATGAAGCAACTGCCGGCTGCGAAGACCATCACGTGCGAGAGCGCCTCCGGGCTCACACTAGTTCGTGGAAAAAAAGAGAGCTTCAGTTTCGAATGAGGCAGGAAGCTGCCATTTTGCCATGGCTAAGCCTTTGGACCTGTAGGCTGCACTAAATCCAACATCTTGTCATGTATCCTGTGCATACAGGCCAAAGCGCCTGCGTCTCTCTAGAGATCGCAGGTTAGCCTGTATGTAGGCATCAAGCATACTGTCCGCATGTCGCCATGCATAGTTCCAAGTTCTCTCTCTGTGTCTATATATTTCTGAGTTATTGGTTCGTACTGTACGATTAATACATGTACCTTATATATGTATATATATATATATACACATATATATATATATATATATGTACGTATGTATACGTGTATGAGGATGTGTGTGTATATTGTATATGTACCTGTACATGTGGATGTGTGTGTGCATGTGTGATGCATGTATTTCTGTATGTGGTGTGTGTGTGTGTGACATCTATGCGTGCATGGCTCGTTTTGAGCATGCAGACCTTCCACATGCACACAGACAGACAGAAACACCTTTCAAGTCAGAGATTTCTACCTGTGTGGACCTATGGTCTTAGGTACCTACAAACACAATGAGCACATGCATACTTCTTCACAGGATTACCGGCAAAGGTGTGCAGCAAGGCTTCGTGGAGGCAACTTATCATCTGTCCATGTCTTACGCTACAAGTGTAACAGAATGAACATGCGGACGGCTTGGCAATGCTCTTTGGTTCTTTCTTTCTGTCTTTCGTTTCTTCGTTGTCCCAGAAGGGACACAGCCTCCTACGAACTGCGCTCCCAGCTGTTGTGCACACATTACGTGGAGCCATTGCGATGCTGAGCGGGCCAGGCGCGTTCTTGGAACCGTACTCAGCTCTGGCAAATTATACGCAAAGACGTATAGGGGAAAAAGTAAACACGAATGCCCAAGTCCAATGTCGCAGTCGGAAGCTGCCGCAAGAGGAAACGTCCGAACTTGAACATGGCGAAAATTGCAGAAAGCTCAGCAAACCTTGACGCTGGTCTGTTGGCACTCGACATCGTCGGCGCTGCAAGTGCTGCGAGCCATCGTTGCCAGCATAGGGCCAATAATGGCCTAAAAGCTGCATGCATGTTGCAAAAGCTCTAGAAAGTGCGTTCAAGGTACAGACGGGCAAGTGGGTCACTGCGCTTGCCAAGAATTGTTCACAGTGCTTCTGCATGAGGCAGCACCCCAATCTTTGCATGCAGCGACTACTTCAAGTGGTCTTGCTGGTCTACGCAAGAGCTTCTGGGAGAACTTGGCGTGTCCGTTTGTCGGTCCAATGAATGCAGACACAAGGGGCAACAGTTGCGCTGTTGTTCATGAACAGTGACAAGGATGCCGCCAACAAATAGACGGCAGTTCGCAGTCCGACGGTTCCAAAGGGCGTCGCCATCGCCGTCATCTGCTTGGCAGCAAACCTGAGTCTGTCTCGCGAGAGACGAGAGCCTCGGCGAGGGCGAGGGAACTCCTTTGGGCCGAGAGGCATCGCGATCCCTGTCGCCTGCAAAGCGAGGGACAGCCCGCCAGCACCAGCTATCGTCAAAAGGACGGGGCCCTTGATGGTCTTGTAGACCTGGGAGGAGTCCCCTTACAGCCTTCGCATAGCAAATGCGAAGTAGTTTGGTCTTTGAATTTTTGCTGGAGCAGGCGGCACTTTGCATGCTGAAGGCATTCGTGAGAACGAGAAGAAGCACCTGGGACTGCAATCAAAATCTTGGGGTGGTGTGGCTGCAGTCCAGGCAAGTTGCAAAAATCCCAGCTCCGGTTGAAAGCCGGACCAATTCCAGTGTCACGGAGAAGATCAGCACGGCCATACCCAAACAAACTGAGATACAACCTTGGCTTCGATGACCGCAAACTGGAGCAGTTGTCCACCACAGCCACAAGTGCAACGAGGCCACGTACTCGATCGTGGACCCCGCCAGTTCGCTCTGGACTGGAGTTTGGCACCATCTTTGTTATGGTAAACTCCTTTGGCGTGCTGAGAACGCATCCCCACTTGAAAGATCTTGAATCAACTCTTGAACTTACGCGCCACAAAGGAATCGAGAGGGCCTCTTCCCAAAGTGCCTCCCCTACATATCGCTCATCTGCTTCCACAAGCAAGATGTCACCAGCTTGCGGTACACCCTCCTGAGACAAGCGAAAGCAATTCAAAGAACCGTTCGATTTACACATCGTGCGGAGAGCATGGGCAAATTCGGCAAATGGCCTTGCCCCGTATGGAGATGGGGCAGCAACCAAGGGCTTGTCTCATGGCCTGGGTGGTGCCCAAGTCACAGTGATTTCGTGATTTCAATGCTGGAACTGGGGTGCATGTCAAGTCGAGCTTCATCATATTCGAAAGGTGCATTCAGAATTCGGCTCCGGCTGGAGAGGCAGGCTTCCTTGGCTTTGGAATGGATGGGCATAGAAATAAACATAGACTGGAGCGGACGCTGCTTTCCGAAACCTGCTTTCGTCAAACAGTGGCACCGTGCTGACGACCCGTTGGTGTGCAAATATGGGTACACAATTTTTCTACATATGCACTGCCCCCAAAGCAGCGGGTACGCAATAACAGGTATGGTTTCTTTCGTTCAGAGCAAAGTCATTGCATCGGGGTTGGAGTAGCCGCGAGGTCAGGCGAGGTTTATGGGCAACTAGGATCCACCCCTCATCTCGAGCGGTATGCGTATTGCTACACAAGATTTGTCGGGCCCCGTCTGTTGAAAGCCAGGCCCATCATAAATTCCAATACATCGGCCTCCTTTTTTGGCTATTCCACAATAAACAGACAGACTAGCCAACCATCATGATCGAATTTCCAACCAAACGCGCACCCAACAGACCCAACCCGGGCCAACTTGACGTGCCTAAACCTGAGGACCTGAGAAGGAGAACTAGCGCCGTCACAGCGCCATTGGTTGGTTGACTGAAATGCAAACATACAAACAGACAGACAGCTTTGATCTTTTCGGATGAAATTTCAGGGCAGAGTTTCGTAAAGGTGGCGCCTCTCCCGCTCCATGCCGAGTGCTCGGAGCTGACACTGCAGGGCTCAGGGCTGGAGACGAGTCTGACGGGACTGGAAAACTTAATGCTCTCTTGTGGGCTAAACAGTATAGCTCCCATGTTGGCATGCTTGGTGGAGAAATCCCAGTGGCTGGGAGCAGCTTTTGGCCGCTTGCTCTAGCTCGGGTCTTTGAAAAGGAAAAGCTCAAAAGAGATCGGGATTAGACTTTCTCTGCAGCGTTGCCAGATGGCCTCGTTGGCTATGCGCAGGCCCCTTATCTGCCGCAGGGAGAGGACACCCACGTCTGCGACAAGACAGCTGAGTCGCGCGTTGTCCTCTAGTGGGACCCTCGGAGCTTGAATGTACTTCACGCCAGGTAGACGCTTCAACTGAAGTCGGGCCAACTCCGGGTCCATGCCCACATAGCCCCCGCCCGGTCGGACAAAGAAGTCGACGGTGTAGAAGTTCTCCAGCGCCGTCTGCTTGTCATCAGTCGGCTCGCTCGGTTCAGCTTGCGCAGCAGAAGATGAAAGGCAAGGCAAGGCCAAGGCCATGAAACCGAAGCTGACGACACAAAGAATGGTGCCACTGTAGGACAAGTCGAAAAATGTCATAGTGTACCTTGGGCGTGCTTCGGTTGGCCCTTCAAGCAGCTTGAGCATGCCACATCCCGATTTGCGAAGATGACTAGAAAGACCAGGCAAACTCGACATGCAGACCGCGAAACCCTGTGCCCAAAGAATGCATTCTGTCAGCTACAACTAGCAAAACGAAATGCAGATCTCGATCTGCACGACCAAAGGGCAACGCCATGTCCACGCTATCGCGAGCAACCAGGCAGTGAGAAGAGCCGATCAGCGTGCAGGATCCACCGAGCTGGGCCTGAGCAGAAATGTGCTGACTTCGAGATGGTGACCTACTGACTCTTTTCAAGCGGATACTGCTTCTGAGACCTTCTCACGTGCGGGAACCATTTCGCCAAGGGTCGGCGAAGGACAGCGGCATCAACAATTTGCCCGGCGCGACGCCCAGGGTCCGAGACCAGGAGACGATGATTGGAATCATCATGGTCACGATGGCCGTGTTGCTCAAGAATGCCTTCGGGCTCGTAGTCACAAGTGCTGCTGGTCTGGGTGCAATCTCTTGACACTGGAGCATCAATGTCGAGGCAAAGCGAGCTATCTCTGGAAGTAGAGGCAATTTCGGGGCGCCGGCTGAAAGGACGGCAACCGGAACGAGCATTCGCAGGAAGGCCTCGTGACATTCAGACTGAAACTATCTCTCCATGTCCATCCCCCGCCGCCCCCGGTGCTGGGCTGCAGCCCCAGGCCAGGTCTCTCTGGGGAAAGCACGACATGAAAGGACTGTGGACTTCCCAGCATCACACCAACGGCAGTGTCCAGCACACCTGGTTGGGACAGGTTTCAGCCCTGGGCCCTGGGCACTCGAGGCGCTCGAGTTCACGGCAAGGTCGAGCCTGTTTCTTCAATCGCTGAAGCAATAGGGAAAAGGAGGGCCAGTCCAATAACGCTGCTGCTGGCAATACCTGCCCAGGCCTGCAACCGATGCAAGCAGAAAGGAAGCAAAGCTCAGCACCTGCGGCAGCCACACGCAGCCTCGTCTCCGGTGATAATACCGAGGAAACCATAGATGCAGCTGAGCCCGAAGAGAATGAGCTCTGCGGACATTCCCTCGACAATGAGATACATGCCCATGACAGCCGAGATGAGCACGAAGTCCACTTTCCATGCCTGTGCACGCGGGGCAAGCACCAAAAGAAGGCTCAGCAACGGGTTGATCTGCCTGTGGAAGTACACTAAAGGAGCAGCTGACCTCACATTTTCTCACACGTGTGCAGACCGACTTCCTGGCACAAGATCACCGCGTGGCTCAGCGCCGAACGAATTCAATGGTGCTACTCTCACGGGCTGTGCGCCCACCTCTGCCGCCGCTATACTGTATTCAACTGTATTCGGGAGCGAGACATTCTCAGTTCAGCCCAGGGGCAGTCTTTGCCATGGACAGTACAGTATCTCTTCTCGAAGGTGAGGTGGGCATCATCACACAGCCTCATACGAGCTTTGCGACTGCCTGGCCTTGTGCTGAACGATCTCTCCCTAACACACGCTGATTTGGGATTGAGCTTCAAACATCACGGCTCCACCTGGCTCTGACTTACAGTTACAGTTTCCGTGGTCCCTGGACTGCCAAGCACGGAGATCTGACGTGCGGTGCTATCAGTTCGCACTGAAGTGCGGTAAGAGCATCAATCTTCAAAAAGAACCGCTACCTTGCCAGGAAGCTCTCCCCCTGACAGCTCAAGATGTTCTTACCTGCTGCTGGTCTTCATCCTTACACCCCGACAACGAGCCAAGTCTTTCTTCGAGAACATCCGCTGAGAGCTTCGAGTGGCTTCGAGGTCTTCAGACCTGCTTCTGACAACTGTCGCCGACTAGTGACTAGCAGCTGATCAACCGAGTGCCCCGGGCTTCTCCGTTGCAATGTGCTGCCTGGTGAGAAGTCCTGATTCCAAAAATTCATGTTGCTTCCTGTTGACTTGCTTTTCTCAAATCCGCACTCTGCCCACCTGCGTCTATTTGTGTTGCTTCCAGTCTCGTGTTGATGATTACGCTCTGGCGACCCTTGCGTTTGCTTTGCGGACATGCTTGTCCCTGAGCCGAAGCACGCCAAAGGGTCCGCCGAACACACAGCTTGGCAGACTTCCGCTGAGGCGATGCCTGAAACGCTCCTGGGCCAGGGTCGCTCACGGCAGAGCCTCTTCTTCTTCCTCTACTGTAGCGAAGAAGAACCTATTTGACAACGGATTCTCAAAACAGACCCAGCGACTTCCCAATGGCGAAGAGATTGCGGTCCGCGAAAAGTGCTACACTTAGTCCCAGGAAAATCGCGAACGCGAAGACGGCCAGTCGCTTCCAGGTGAAAGCCTTGGCACCCAGTGAGTTTTGCGAAGCTTCGGGCTCCAAAAGAGCAGCCTTCTCCTTGGGCCACGGCGGACTTGAAATCCTCAAGAAATGTCGTTTCTGGGTTCAGCTGCTTCACGGCATGGAAAGTGCCAGCTCTTTGCAGCAGCTGGTTGCCCTGTCAGGGGAGCGGCATGGCAATGCAAGCAGCAACTGACGGTCATTCCTGGGTATCACCTGTGCAGTGCAGACACATGTTGCGGGCCTGCCTTCAAAGTCATTTTGGCCTTCTGCGCCGTCCGCTCTTCCGTGTTCCGCAAAGCAGTCGCCAGCAGGACGGCAAAGAGAATAGCCGCGACGGCCATGGCTGGATAGATGACCGCAACCAAGCGCTTGTGACTCAAGGTCTCCACGGCACCTCCACTCCGAGCGCTCTCAAGTCCAAGCCATGACCTACCCTGCAGCAAAGACTATTGCGCATGTCTATGTCGCAGAGTCCTTGTGACCTGTCACTGCATTCAAGCGCCTTCATCGCCAAGTGAGCTGCTAGCAATGTCGGGCAGAGAGCCGCGCCAGGCATGTACCAAAGGTAGCGACGCTCCCAAGCACAGTGTGGGGGCGACGGGTGCACCCCCCACCATCGCTGTTCATGTATGATCTGCAATCGAATTTGGCAAACCCCGCGCTCCTGAGCCTCTCCGCCGAAGGGTTGCAAGAATGATGGTCATCTGGAACCGCTGGGTGTGAGCCGAAGGAAGTCTAGCCTGAGCATGAAGTGGCATGCGATGTCCTTTTGCATGACTCGCTACCATATCTATCTCCCGTCGCCATCGCTCAACGGCGCGATTCGTCGGAACACGCCTGGCGGTGCGTTGTTGGTGGTACAGGCCGACGGCTGGCATGAACAATGGCGTCCAAGCGTCTCAGATACACATCGTGACCAAACCGGCCGAGGTTTTTTACCTTACAGCTTGCCGAAGTGGCACGCGTCTCGGCCGAGGCTCGCACATGACATACTCAGTCCCATATTTTACAGCTTGCACCGATGGCACCGGCTGCCATGAGTGGGGGATAGTGGGGGCAGATCTAAGACGCAGCGGACATCTTCACACATTAGGATCATTAGGGAAACCGTCTGCCTCTGTCGTTGCCAGCATCTGCAGCTCATGTCCTAGCCATGCGCGACCGTTGGTGCGTAAAACCTCTGTAAGAAAGGGCGTGCAACTACCGACTGCCCAGAACAAAAAGCCGGAGCTGGGTCAGATTCCTTGTGGTTGGCAACACCTCCCTGCCCACAGGTCTACTGAAGGCACCTGTGTCGCAGGAGTGACGGTTCGGCCTGGGTTCCGATTCCCTTAAACGCAGGCTAAGAAGTGAGGCCTAGACTTAGACGACTGAAGAGCCCACAAACCACAAATGAACCAGGAATGCGCAGCTGGGAAGCTCCGGGCCTCGGGTCACTGAGGCCCGGGCTCGCTTGGCCTCCTCGGTCTCGGAAGTCACGGCCTCGATGCAGGCATCGCCCTCGAGCTCCTCCAAAGGTACCTCCCAAAACACATTAACGAACGCTGCAGAAGGCATCCGGGCACGGACAGGCGAGGTTTCTAGATTCTAGAGTCTACACGAAACTCTTGCAGTCGACAAGAGTCATCGTCGTATATCGTCGCTGCATCGGAACTAGTCAACTGATGCGTTAAACCCGCAAACATGTCGTCGCCCTAGGTGGTGGTGGCGTTGGTCGTCGTCGTCATCTAAACAAGCATGCAATACACAGGAAAGCATGACAGCACTGGAAGCTGGGATGATCGTGTTAACCGTCTCCTTCGCTCTAGGCCAGACTGGAGACGATTCAACCACCCTGCTGCATGTGCAGCACGACATCTTGACCAAAGAAGAGCTAACATCTGCACGGAACGCAATTTTTTTGCCTCCCAAAAAAAAGGAATGTTGAACGTCTTTGGACATATCGTGAGATTACTCGTCTAACTCATCCAGGCCACGGGGTTTTGTCTGGACTTTTGCATTTCGATAGGCACAAGGGGTGAATATGATGCCTCAAAGACCTCCCGGTGCCCCGCTGAGTGGCGGGCACGTCGGAACAGTGGATGTTCCTCGCAGGCCGTGTCCATCCACTCGTGGAGGTCTTTGACATCTGTGGCATGGTACAACCTTTAAGCAGCTCGACCGATGCAGCATTCAGCAACTTGCAAAATCTTCCACGGCGCTGAGGAGTGGACAGCCCGTCAGGAGCCATCACGTATGCGTACACGGACAGCAGTCCGTGGCTGATGATGCGTCGGCGAGCATTTTTGCCTCCAAGCGCTCTTTTCAGACAAGCTCCCATCATCGAGATGAAAGCACAATGTAAGCAAGTTGCGCTTGAAATGTGGATCCGGGAAGCAGAAGAACATTTTTTCCAGCTGCCCTTTCCTGGGCATAGCCAGAGATGGACGGCTGGCGTGCACATGCAGTCGTTTGACGGCTGAGGAACCGGAAGTAGTTCGGCAAGAATTTCATCGCATTGGTCCGGATCACCTTGGCTGGTTTGCTTGCCTCAAGCTTCCTTATAGCTTCACGCTTATTGCCAAGCTTGACCATCAAACTCATTGATGCCCGTGTGGAGTCAAGATAGTCCAAGAAGCTGAAACATTGTGGTGGGAGGGAGAGCCCTCTGCCCCCTGTCTCATTGCCTGGATTCGCTTGCCCACGTAATTCGTGACCTGTTCGCGAATCTCCATGCCAAGCATAAGCCTCAGTATGGGTGCTTTCTGTGATCACGCATTCTCGCACACGACACCTATCGAAGATGACACAACCTAATCAATGCCAAGGGGCTTGTCCGGGAACTTAAGGCTAAGTGCCATAAGGAGGCCGCCGAAACCACAGCCAACATCCAAAAATCGGACTTTGTGTGTGCCAGCCTCGCGAGGTGATTCAAAAAAGGCTTTCAGTGACCGGGTGAAACGTTGCTTTCAGAGAAAAGGGCTATCCTTGCCGTTCCGCGCATCTGGCACGACTCCCAAGTACCTTGCCACCAGAAGCTTCTCTGTTTTGCGGCTTCGTGGTTCACTAGTCGATTGACTATGCTCATATAGCCGCGTGAGCACTCGATGGGGTTCTCGGCGGTGTTCAGCTGCAGCCTCTCCAGGCTGCCTTCGAAGAAGGAGGGGAAGTGCACCGACCAGTCCACATGGTCAGGAGACGCCTCACATGGCAATCGAGGATCTGCTTCAGCGCTCCCCGCAGACGCGAAAAGCAGCCACTGAGAGCAGTACCGGATAGCAGTCCCCCCAGTCCTTGACTTCGCTAGATGGCCGGAAAAGTTCCAACTGTGAGATCATGAGATGCTTTTGATGCCCAGAATCACAAAGAGGATTGCAGTGTGCTCGCTGGCGAAAATCTGCCTTCTTCGGCTTCTCTATCTTGCCTTGGACGTAGCATTTCGCTCGCACTCAGCTCGTCCAGGCACGGACACAAGGCAGCCTGTCTCGACTACTCAACACTCGCAACACGGCATTCTGAAGTTTGAGGTCAGCACTTTTTGCAAGAACTGTCGAAGGGGCAGATGGCTCGGGCTCCATGGCTCAGATCAATAGACAAGACGCAGTGTGTGTGGGCGTACTATCCTGTCACAAGGGTCGAGATGAACGAAGTTGTCGGTTGCAGCGGAAGTTGTTCCAGGATCGGCTCCATCGCTGTTTCACCTTCTTTAAGTTTCTCGTAGTCAGCTGTCAGCTATCAGGTTTGGCTGAGAACGCAAACCGCTGGAGATGGCACCGATTATCTGGTGGGAAACGCGGGCGAATGTCTCCTGCGATTGACCCTGGGATTCCCAAGCCTCCGGAAAGAAGGCTGGCCGTCATCGACGCCTTTGAAGGGAAGGTTCATAATGGTTCATGCGCAACGCTTCGCGCAAGCTCCCTATGGCTAATAGTCACGACTCCAGCCTTCGGGCGACGATTCACCTGCATTGCCAATCGCGCCTGGACGTTGGTGCAGGCTTGTCGGCTTGTCCCTTCGCTTTGAATTCCTGACAGGCCATCATTCTCCACCCTTTTCCACTGGCTGCTTGCGCTTCCCAAGTGCCGTCCTTGAGGCAAGGCATTGGGCCGCTGTTGCAAGCCTTAGTTGCTTGTAGATTCCAGGTTGCTGTGGCCAATGCCGGCATTCTGCAAGAACACATATTCGGTTGAACAGCGAGTGTGCATTGCTCGATGCAGAGGATGGCGGGGTCTACATTAGTCTGCATCTCTCCACCTGTACCCTGCAAGTACGATGATGACGGAATTTTGACGGGCTGTCCACCCTGCATGTAGGGGAGAGCTGCTCCCATCCGTAATTCTTGGATCTCGTTGCTTCGAGTCTTCACAGTTTGTCTTGTTATCTTTCATTGTTGGACGGGTTCAGCCTTGCAGGCCCTGTTGGAGTTCGCAGTGTCTCTCCCTCTCCGCTACTGCTACTTGCTTCGGTGCTTGACAGGGCTCCAGGCAGAACTTTTAACAAGCTTTCTTGTTTCTTGTCCGGAAAGGTAATGTTGTGCGGCACTGTTGCAAAGGAGGGGGCTGCCAAACCCGACTTATTGATCTGCTTGACCCTAATTAATTACCAATTTTTGCCATCACAGGTCCCTTACTCTGATCGTTGAAGGACTGGCTAGGTCTGGAACCCTCAAGACAAACAACAAGCCTGCACGCGACACAATCATCAGTATCGCCCGCCACTTTACCTTGGGAGTGAATGACTCGCATACCCGACATAGTTATTTGGGCCGTCTTACGGGAGTCTTGGCACGTTGCACAGCCGAGCGACGCCTGCTCCCGGCAGGTGAAGGCCACGAATCGCGGCACCAGGAACAAGTAGGACTGTTCACTGCGCGGTGGGACAGGCATCGTGTTGAATCGCCCAGCATTTACGTCGTAAATGCCATCGAACAGCTTTGCTCGATTGGCCGAGCCAGAGCCCTTGTACCTGGGGTACAATCTGGGCCGGATCCGATGTGCATTTAGATGAGAATCATCATAGGGCAAGCAAGCGAGGAATGAGCCTCCTGCGTGTGGCCAAATGGCTTGATGCGGAGTCCTGCGAACTCTTTGCTGTGCCGGAAACGATGCCTCTCCCTTTCTGGAGGAATGCTGCCCGCACGTCGCTCCCTTCAGCATTGCTCGCTGTACGACAAACCATGAGCATGACCCGCAGGCCTTATGTTGTCATAAAGATCCAAACCAAGACAGCTCCGGCTCCCATCTTCGAAGCACCTGGGACATATGTAGCATGTGTCAGAGAGCGCTGAATCATGCTGAAAGCATACAAACATGGGAAAAGGACCGCCAAGCCCAGCGCATGCTGGTGGCCAAAGAACCAAGGCGGACCGGCGTGACTGCCCTCGCCCTCACTCTTAGACATCTATACATTGAACCTAAACGCTTCGATTCCTATCCAGTCGGCACCAGCTTGCGCACCAGGCCTTGCCCTTGGAGCTCGACCCTCGAAGTTCCTTTCTTTGCTTTGGCACAGTCAGGCACAGTCCGCACTCACCACGCATTCAATCTCGGCCGGGCCCAGCGGAGGGCCCCGGCCTGGGTGCGTTCGATAAAGCATGGAATCGGAAACATTCCTGAGAAATCAGAACGCAGTCAGCAAGGTGCATTAAGCAAAAACCGTTCCTCACCATCGTATGGAGAATGCACTTAAACCTGCCAACGTGGACAACACTGACTTTTTTCAGCATATTTGGCAAAGGATGCAAAAGGCTGGAATGGTCTTCGCGAGTATGTTGTACTGCTCTGCAAAAGAGGTTTGTGGAAGACAGTCAAATCAACCAAACTGCATTTTGCGCGTTAATTGATCAGTTGTCTGCCCCGCGGAACACGCAAGGATCGATCCGCTTAAATGTCGAAGTAGGTGTATGCAGTACGTACATACGGACGTACGTAGGCATGGATGGATGGATGGATGGATGGATGGATGGATGGATGCACATGTATGTATGTACCCAGAACGCCGCAATTTCGTTAGTGACGGTTGGGGTAAGCACGTACGTAGGTACATGCGTCTGCATGCCCGCGCCAAGGCAGGGGCGCGACGAGCTCGCAGGACTCGGACTCGGCTCTCAGGGAGATCTTAGGATCCGCTTGTCTGGTCCACGGGCCTCGGCTCCCCGACTTCATCGTGACGATTGCGGCTCTGCTTCGTTGCTTGAGCGGTCTTTCGCTGTCCCGAACTTCCACTCTCTTTCCCAGCACTCAGTGTGGTACCGGCACCACGGTTCCAAGCTGACAGCTGCTTTGCTCTGACGACATGCCGAGCGTGCATGCACGTGACAATGGAACGGGGAGTCACGTTTGCTTAATTCCTCAAATGCTGGCCGACTAACAATCACCAGCTTTCCAGCGCCTGTAGTGGCGCGTACGAGCTCAAGCTGCACAAAAATGCAGAGCACGGCTGGCCGACCCTTAAGGACTGCAAAGGAAGCTGTCTTGCCTGCGAATGCATCTAACTCTGGCTCAAGATGGGATCATGAGGAATTCATACGCTGGCCAGTCGAAACTAGTGATCGGGAGGTAGATCTGTACACAAATCATGCCCGCACGACTTCAAAAAATCGACTTTCCGGGATCCTCCCAATCTACGTATAGGCTATGTGGATTGCCTATTTATGCCTATCCATCCAATTTTGAGACTTTTTCTGACACTGGCTCAGGAGATCGGCGACGTGCTCTGCCCACCCGCACCACAGTCAGTCCTCGGTGATCTTTTCGAGCGGCGGGGAAGGGGCAACAGCCAAACATGGAGCTCAGGTCCAGACAGTTGGAAAGACGTGAATCTGCGATCCACCCATTCCTTCCATCATGAGCGATGCTCTCATCTCCTGGTATGGAAGGTAATGCTCCTGCACCGTCAGAAAGATCCACCCAAAGCTTCGACCCCGTCTCTACGTGCCTACACTCATCTAATGCTTACATGGGTGCGGAGGACAGGACTGGTTTCGCAATACATGCTAACACCAACAACAAGCAACACCGAGCTTGTGTGGAATCCCGCCACGCCAAAGCCGTGTCCTCGATGACGATAGCGCGGATGAAGACAGCCCAGAACACCAATGAGATCACCGTCCCACCAATGTCCTTCAGCGCCTAGCCATCCAGGATTGGATTCTGAGTGTACGGCTCTGGAAGTCGAATCTGCAGGGTACCGTTCATCTGCACCAGTTAAATAATCCGAATGAAGTCATCCCCTGGTGAGCCTTGTGCTCGTCTGCAGGTGCGGTCTGGGCAGTTGGAGCATCACGGAACGCCCCCTGGGAGAGGACCGCCAGTACTACGTAGTACTCGTAGATTAGAAGCCATCGAGCTTTGATGTGGTAATGCAGACTAAGCTCCATAGGGTCTTTGCCAACTGCTTCGATACTCGGCGTCTTGCGCTTGCCTCCCAGGACCAGGCGCCTTACATAATTAGTCTTTGGCTCCACAGTTTGGGACCATTTTGTCACTGGGTGGCAGAAGCCCCAGCCCCGAGAGAGCGTCCCAGAGCCTTGGTTGTTGGTCTTCGGTCCAAGGAAGGATGAGTCGCTTCCTGCCTCAGTAACGTCGCAGTGACTTTTTCTTGCTTGTCATGGGTCAGAAGTCGACTTGGGGTGCCGCCATGCTGAGAATCGTAAGGAGCGCGAGCACGCACATGCAAAGGCCTCGCGACCTGAATCGCCGCACCTGGTGCGAATGCTGCTAATGCCCACATCATGCAAGAAGGCGCGATACGCTGGCAGTCCTGGCCTCGCTGGCCCGACGTGCCATGGCCATCCGTTTGCGTGGGGGTTGTTTGTGGCCACCGGAACAGCTGCGGTCGAAGAGATTGTCACGAAGGAGTCCGAGCAAACTGATGCTATGCACGTGGCAGCCTGTACCGACACCCAAACCCAAGGCTTCCCCTGACTCCACCGATGACTATCAGTGACTATCGGTGTTGCAGCATGCCACGAAATCGCAAGCTCAGTCTGACGCAGGCTTGGCAGGTCCACCCCACGGATGAGCAAGTGCGCCTTGCCGAACAGAACAGCAAACAAACGTGTAATCGCAGTAATCGCTGTAACACGACACTTAAAGTGGATGGCCTTCAACACGCAAGAAGAACACTTAGGCAGGATCGCCACGATGATAGCTAGAGCCTCGCCTGAATCGACGACGTGCGGCAACATGCCAACACCACCACTCCATGAAGTCCAGCTGCCTGATCTCTTGAGCCCGGTAGATCTGCTCGGTCAGCAGCACCCGGGCCAATCTGTGACAGGAAACCACCACTTTGCCGCTACATGGTAATCACAAAGCCGACTGCACGACAGCCAAGGCGGCCAAGCTCCTCGCCTGTGCGGCAACCTGGACGTTTTGTTCAGCCGACTCCGAAAACCATCTTTTGCTGGCTTCTGATTCTGCTCTGAACCAAAGGGCGGCCAAGGCACGTCAGCCGCCCCAGTGACAGGAGCTCCCGAGGCACTCCCTGGCCATCTTACGACCATCTATGACGCCTCGTGGCGAGCCCATGGTGATTTGAAAATGCTTGCAAGCCCACTCAAGCCTGGAACCCGAACTCGTCCATTGGCTCCCTGACCATCCCTGACCCTTCTCCTGCCTCCAGGTTTCCGGCACAAAAAACAACCAGCACCAAACAATGCCCGCCAGACCAACAACCAACACCCCGGGCTACGACGGAACACTTTGAACCCAGTCGAACGCACAGCAACCCTGCGAGGCAAACCCCGAGGCCAGCAAGGGCGGCAGAAGGCCAAGGACACGCGGAAGTTTCTCCTCCCTGCCGTCGCCTCCTTCTGGCAGCTGGCTTTGGGCAAGGCGCGGAGTTCTTGTGGCCTGGGCGTAGAGCAGGTGCTCAGGTGCCCAGCCGTCTGAAGGTCCAAGGAGTCCAAGCCCAGGCCTCGACCGCTGCCTTTGATCCTTCAACGCACCCCCTCCCAAAGACAACGAGAGTTCCTTTGCGAAGCCTCTTCCTTCCAGCATGAAGCATGAGGTGTATCTCATAAGCGCGGCAACAATTTTATGGGACGGTGGTGTCTCAATCAATATGCCCTCGCGTAGGCCTCAAGTGAGTAGGCTGAGCCACTTGCAGGCCATCGGCAGCTCCGATGCAGAAAGAGAGGCGGGCGCTGCCCTCCTGTGGCTGTCTCGTCTTAGGGACGGATTCGCGGGCTGTCCATGGCTTCCTGCACTTTCCTGGAAGAAACTTCTGCTCAGGATTCGCAAGCAGTCGACTGCAAGCGGCCAGCCTCAAGCCTCGCAAACAAAAGACGACAAAACTCCTTGCGGCATACGGGTGACGCATGAACGGCTGGCAGGCAGGTGCCGCAATGCGTTGTGGCAATGTCCTCGGAGTCCAACAGGGCACCTCTCTCGTCCAAAACCTGGCCGCACATCCATGTTTTTGCGCATGCTTGCTGCTGTGCTGCGCCCTACCAAAAAATCAGGCTTCCTTCGCGAACAGAATTACTGCTGCAATTTCCGAGACATCGGCCAGGATCGGGTGACGCAACTTCTTCAACGCCCGAAGAAGCTGAGCATCTGCTTTGTGGAAAATGGTTTCAACCTGATACTTGCTTCAAGTCTCTGTTGCAACTCATGTGGCAAAAACTAAGGGGCATTTACATGTACTACACTAGTGCCGTCTCCATGTGACAAGATGCCAAGCACATCCTTGGACTCCGAAGACGGATCACACGAGAAGTATCTGCCACAGCTAGGCTTCGCCCGACTAAGACCTGCAGGCCTGAGGATGAGCTTACCAGTATGAAGAAGATCAGAATCCACCAGAAAAGGTAAGGGGGGAGGCCTCGATGGCAGGATCTCTGCCACGCAGGCGCTGGACCTTCAGAGCGGTTTTAACGTTTGCCTTCCGGGTCACATGCTACCCAAGCAGATCTTGGCAGTGGCAAACGTCCTCAACATGCCGCCGAACAGCATGCTGCCGAGTGTCCGGCATATTCTTCCACTGCAGCCCCTTCCCAGCCTGTGGCTGCTGAGAGAAGCGAAACTTTAGAAGAGGCCTCTCCCCCGAATGCCCAGCCTCCCGATACTGGCCTTAGAGACTTGCAAGCTGCAAGCTGCTCTGGTTTTCTATTCCCCATCACAAGCTAGCCATAATCCCCAACACATACTCGAATCAGCTTGAGATCGCGACTTGCCCACCTCCGGCACAAGTACAAACGCAGACTCGTTCCCGTGGCATGGAACTCTTTTTGAATTTTTTTTTCAATCCACAAGCTGCACCCTGCACTGCATCAGGCACCGACGACGTGCACCGTGACTTTGTAGGCGTGGCGACTGAGTCGGAAGAGCCTTCTGTTGGTCACGGGGCGGGGTGCATGTCATCTTGACTAACATGGGCATTCGCACTTCCACACCGCCATTCCCTACCTGTCCTCGATCGTGAAGGCGGAGGTGCCTGGCTGGAGCCCGCCCGCCTCACCTGAAGCCTTCAACCCTTAGCACTCATTAAGGCGAGTTCTGAGATACCAGCTGTGATGTATCTGATGGCACCGACCACCAGGGCCGGAACAGCTGCAAGCGCCTAAAAAGCAGTTCTGCGTCATCAAACCACCAGTCTTAGTCGAGATTCATGTTTTGTCCGTTTGCGGTCATTAACTTGTGGCCTGGGGCGCTGTGGAAACTCAGGCCACTCGGCTCCAGCAGAGGCATGTCTTGGGCTGCCGTGCAAGCGCCAAGCCGCCATATGCAGCCATGCTCACGAAATGAATTCGCGAGTCGAAACGTTAGCAGCCTCTACTCACAAGATATTGGTCTGGCAGCGCTAAACTCGTGACACTTTCGAGTTGCTGCCTCAGCGCCTGCGCAACCCACCGGCTACCCAGGTGAGAACCCGATCTCCAACTCCAGCTCACCCGTCTCAATGTCCTCCGGGAAAACTAGCTACTGCGCCTTCCTGACTTCATCTTTTCCCATTTTCAACATTTCCTGATCTGCAATGATGCTAGAAGGGCGTAACCGCTAGAGGGGATGATAAAAGGAACACATGCTGCAGCTGGAAAGCGGTGTCCTGCAGCTGGTCCCGGATTCTCACCGGCTGGTTTGCGCGGCCGTGGATGATGCGATAGAGGGGGATCTTCATCCGGCCCAGGAAGTCATCAGAACCCATCATGTCCTCGTCGTAGACCTCCAGGAGTAGCTGGTCTTCTGGATGCCTGGGCTCGCGAGGTGCATCTCTCAGGAAGATGGGGGGGCAAAGAGACCCAAGAGCTAACAGCTGCCACCCTGTTGCTGGATGGGGAACAGGAAGGGTGATGAATTCCATTTGGGGTTCAGATCGTTGTTGATGGTATGAGTCCGCTTTCGTTGCTTCTCGCTTTGGCTCTCCAGTCTAACGGTCACGTACGGGTCCGAGACGTCGCCCAGGATGCCGGTGTCTGCATTCACCAAGTTGTAGGCAGCTATGATGCGCACAGACAGGATGCCAAGGCCCCCCATGTCTGAGGACTGTCTCTTGGATTGGCCGGGCGAGCTCTGCGGGCTTGCCGATAGCTGAGAATGAAAGCGATCTCGATCTCGATCTCTTGGCGGGCTCAGGGTTTGGCTGGCTGGTGATGCTTCAGTGTCATAGGCCTCGTAGGTGCACTCGAAATCGATTTGAGCCTGCGCTTGCGAGCCTTCCAAGCTCTCGCGAAGCTGCAGCCTTACCAAGTCCAGTAGAGAGAGAGAGAGAGAGAGAGAGAGAGAGAGAGAGAGAGAGAGAGAGAGAGAGAGAGAGAGAGAGAGAGAGAGAGAGAGAGAGAGAGAGAGGGGCAGGGCACCTAGGATGCCGTCTGAGACAAAAACGTCAATGCGGTGCGGCTCCTGCTGCCTCGCACTGAGGCCCCAGCGGCCGACTGGGATTCTTTGATCTATGCACTGCTGCGATGATGCGCTGAATGGGTAGCTGCGCACGGCCCAGGAAGTAGTGGTGTATGTGCTCATCCACTCTGGGATTGGCAAGGTCAAGCACTTCCAGCTGCAACACATCTGCGACAGAATGCACCTCCAACACCATGGCCGGGGTGTTCCACTGCGGATTGCGATTCCTGGCAATGGTCGGTGTCATCTTCTCCCTCGCATGGCTGGTTCGCGCACGCTGATCCTGGATAGAAACCTTGACGCATGGGCTAGGAGTCCCGTACAAGCCGCTTCCGTGGCTGTATGCCAGGTTAGCAGCTGCATTGATCCAAAGCGTGAGGATCCCAACTCCACGTCCGGTGACCCCGGCAAGCTCGGGTGCGTTCTCGGCAAAGGATGGTAGACGAGCCAATCGAGCCTGCTCCAGAGGCCGACGCAGACGGTGCTGCTCCTCCTCAATGGGCCCACGGCCAGGTAGCCAACCATAGAAAGCGTCATCCTTCCAGCGCTGTTCCGGAGCATCGTTCGTTGTCCGGCCCGCGGCTAGTTGCGGCTGTGGCCTGGCAACGTGGTCACTGTACTCGCGGTGGTCGTTGAATCTGCGGGAGGGCACCTCCGAGAAGGAGGGCAGCGACATGAGGTTCCGTGCCGCGCGCGCCTCCTGCAGCTGCTCGATGTTGCCCTCTTGGGGTCCGGGCCGCCCGCCGGGCCCCTGATGGCTTCGCCAGGCGTGGAAGGGATCGCCCTTCCAGGCCTCGCCGACCTCCTCCGGCTCCAAATTAGGGCCCTCCAACTGGCCCTTGTGCTCAGCACGGTTCAGCTCTCTACGCCAGCCAAAGAAGGGATCATCCTTCCATTGGCGCTTGTCAATCATCTGCTGTCGCGGGAAATAAGGTGGTGGCCCTGAGTAGTCCTCAGCGGTCAACAGACGTCTCTCAGTCTACGAGCAAATGGGCCCTTGCATTCTGATCAAAAAATGGGCCGAGCGTCGTATTGGCCCAGGCGACAGGCCTCATCGATGGAAGCAGCAATTGATGTCAAGCAGAGTTGCAATCATGCGATCCGGGAAATCAGTGCGCATGCCAAGCGTCCAAGGACTCATACTCGTTCAGCCTGCGCGCCTGCACCGAACTAAAGTAGTCATTTTTGCACGAACGATGCTTCGATACGTAAATACAACCTATCCGCATGCTATCAAGCAAGACAAGAGCAAGCGCAGCAAGTGTGACCGGAGCTGCAGGCAGCAGGCAGCAGCCTCGCCAATCTCTGCCACTTTGTACTGGTGATCAGGTCGCGCCAGAGCTTCCGGCCCAAAGCCTCGCGAATCAGAGGCTCCTCGCCTACTCCATGGTTCAGCTTTGAACACCGTCCTCTTCCCATCCTCTTCTACTTTCACGACGCTTTTTAACCCCCCCCCGTTGAGCGGTGGGCCTTTGAAGGAAGGCAATGGCACCTCAGTTTGCCACGACTGTTCGGCAAAGTAACATCTCCGCACTGGGAAAAAGGCACCGGCTGAACCCTTCCGTGACCAAGGGACCATGTTTTCCTTCTTCTTGCGGCTTTCTTGTAAGGCCAAGTTGTGCTGAAATTGCTTCTGCCTGTAGCAGAAGACAGTGTACATGGGCACTGCATTTCTCCGCTTGTCGAAAGTCAGTCCGAAACTTTGACCGGTTCCTTTTGAGGATCAAGACTTGCCTTGAGGACGGATTTGCCAACCTGAGAATCTGAACAGAGCTCAGAGGACTTGCACTGCCAGTCCCTCTTCTATTGCACCAAGCTGCTGATCGGCACATAACAGTTGCACTTCAACTTGAATGCGGGGCCGCTTGCGATCCTGTCTTGCACGACAAGGGCTTGCGCGGGAGTTGTAGCAGTCCTAAACTGTCCCCGTGAAGATCGGATGTCCTCGCGCACGACATCGCCTTCGTCCAGCATTTCCTCAACCTTAGATACCGGCAAGAGTTTTGATACCACATGATACCACCTAGTGCGCCATGGAGGACGTGTACCGTCGATTTGCCAGCAAAGTATTTCCGAGTGGCTGTGTGTGTTTCACCAGGGGTCAAGCTCCGTATAGGAATGTCTAGACGACCCAGGCTATCATTCGCGTGCCAATGATTGGAGCTGAAGACCTGCAGGGGACCCGGCACTACTAGGCACAGAGAGTCGCCCTGATGTGCAGACACCAATGGCACCTCCAGCTGAAGCTTCGGCTCTCGTTCGTCTTGCAAGGTAAACTCGAACTGTTGCGAATTCCATACGGGATTGAGACCTCAAGCTCGCGGCACCCAAACACAGGAACCCTTCGGAAGAAAGCTACTGAAATCAAGGGTGCTCGAGCTGTTTATCGAGTCACTATAACATTGACTATATACCTAATATAAGACCGCAAAGAAGCTGAGGCCGGCGTAGCAAAGAGCTGAAGGATTGCTGAACGTGCGGCCCGGCGGCTGTTCTCAACGACATGGGTCTTGAAGTCCTTTGGCCCAATCCTCGCCACCGCAAAGGGATCCGAGGCGTCTTCGGGCAAGATTCCCAAGTCGGTATTCCGAAGGTTGTAAGCACGCAGGATTCTCAAAAGGAGCTTGCTCCCCTCCAGACTGCCAGTCAGGGCAGCGCCAGCTCGTGTGGCTGCCGGCACATATGTTGGAAAGCTCGAATCGTCCTGCTCCTCATTGGGGCGCTGGCGCTCCGGGCGCTCCCTCCTCTTCTCTTGGGGAAGCTGAAGTAGTTCCCTCTGGCGCAAAGGCGAAGAAGCTTGTGCCTCCCGAGTTCTGCTCAGGTCTTCATCCTGGCTTGGATCCTTCTTCTTCTTCTTTTTCTTCTTCGCCTCCCGGTCCCGGTCGTCTCCCAGCGAAAGATCGCCATAGCCAAGGCTTTGTGGGGTGCCTCCAAGGTAGCCTTGCTGCGAGGGTGGAGTGGGCATCAGATCAGCCATGGCATTTGGGCTCAGGGTGCCTTGCGGCGGCAAGTTTCGAGATCCAAAGTTCTGCGTCCCATGGGGTGGAAGGATTGGCGATTCTTCTGTTGATCTGATTGTCGCAGTCGGCGGGAGAAAGCCATGAGGTGAATCGGTGGCCAAGTCCAGCCCAGAGGGAAGGTCTCCGAAACTCCCGCCCGGGGGTAGCATGCTTCCAGAGTTTGCGGGGCGTGGAGCTCCGCAAGCAGCACATTCTACAGCGCCTCCCTCGTTGATAAGCGTGCACTGTTCGCACTGCCATTGTCCGTCATGCAGGGGTGAAGAAGCCAGCGGCATGTCCGGCGCGCCATGACCCAGATCAGATCTGAACATCCATGTACAGGAGCTGCTGAAATACCACTGCTGCACTCACACTACCTCTCGAGCAAACACGGAGCTGAGGATGGATCAACACCGATTGTGCGCCGCGCAACACGAGCTTTCGAGCCACATAAACTACTCTCGGCCCATTGAAACTGTGTTCGGCACCGAACGATGGGAAGAAGTAGGCTTCGATCCATGGCCATAGCCCCCTTCCGGAGGCCTTGTCACCGCAGCTGCGGAGCAAAGCAAACCTACCGTGACTTGCCAATTCCCGAAGCAGCCAAACCACCCAAACACCCGACTGGCGGGGAGGTCTGATTTCAATGCCCCGCTTTGAGCCCGCCAAGCTTGTGACGGGAACAAAGCAGAATGATACACGGGCACAGCGCAGATGATACACTAGCAACCTGAGTGATACAAGGGTCTTGTCGTGTGAATCAATCCGGAGCCGTCCACTATACAACTACCCCAGCATCCACAACCTATAATGTCCAATCAGTGCGGAAGCCGTTGAGACCCGGCCTTGTGCGCAGTGAAGTAAAGTGCCGAGTCCGGGGGGCCAGCATGGATGCTTGCGCCTCCATCCGGGGCACGTGGAAGCCCGAAAATCCCAAATTTGGAAACTGGGCAGGGCTGTGAACCATTCTGCAGCACATGTCGAAGTTCAAGCTGCGCATGGAGGCGTCTATAAACCTGTGATTTTTTGGCTCCCTCTTGTGATGGAAGGCCTATGCACGAGCTAAGGCACCCTTTTATTGTGCGACTGCAAGCGATTGCCGTCTGCTGTGGCTTTGCCACACAAGCGCGGCGCAAGCTCCGTTCCTATTGCCACGCGGAGCTACCACTCGAAGAGGTCTTCCTTCAGCCCCGTGGTGGCCTGAAACTCCATCTTCGAGTCGGGGATGGCACCAGCCATTCCCTTGAAGTCGGCAGCCCGCGGCCGTGGGCACTCGCGCGGTAAGGCTTGGTGCAACCAGTCTGCGAAAGCATGCCCGTGGATGAGAACCCGTTCGCCCTGCTCCTGCGGAAAATACGCGACAATCACGAAGCAACATCTGTTTTGACATTAATTCATTGGCTATGCTTGGACTAAGCCCAGACGTAGGCTCCTTTGCCAACACTTTCAGCTTCGCCAGCAGGTCTTCTTGGAGCTTGTTACCAGAATGTTCTTCAACAATGCGGGCTATCGCATCGACGTGATCAGGTGCAGACATAAGTGCCTGCTCCAACTTGTCCTTGTACACTTCGCAGGAGTTGGGGCAGCAAAGATCGTAAAAGCTGGTGGTGCCATCGCAGTTGGAGGGGCCTAGCATATAGTTCGGCATGAAGACGAAAGTCTCCCTCCCGGTCTCTTCCAGTGCCCCGAGCTGGCGCAGGTAATCCAGTGATTCGCGGAAGAGATCTCCTGCTCGACTCACTGGTTCAACTGCTGCAACAGAGAGACTGCGTTCTCAAAACATCTCCCTAGCCACTAGCTACTTCCTGGCATTTCAAGTTGCCATGATCCCTACTAGGAGCAGCAGTTGCTTTTTCATTCAACGTATCTATCGCATCCGAGCATGGAATCATCCGCATCCCATCTGCCAGTTGCAGCAATTCTGCATTGATTCTGCATAGTATGCGCGAGTGCAGAAGCTGCGGCATCAGGCAAGCTTCCTACCCCGATTCCCCGGCCCTGCCCACCACCAAACATTCTTCCCCCACCCATGCCCTGCCCGTGCCACAAGTCTCCAGCTCCTTGTTGTCCTTCGACTAGTTGCTGCTAAAATCCCAGCAGTCTCCCCCCAGAGTTGTATCATGTTGCACCTAAGTGAAAGAGGAATGGCAGCCTCTGCTTGGCGAAACGTGAGAGCCGCCACCAACCGGAAAGTAGGTTTTGCCCTTGGAGAATGGCCGTCTCCTCCATCGGCAGTCCTGAGCTCAGAGAGTAGGACACGCCCGTGGTCACCTCCTCGCAGAGTCTGGAAAGTCCTTTCCATATCCTGAGTGGAAGGAAGAAGCATGCGAGCGGCAGCATCAGGTCCCCTGGCTGCCCTGGCTTTTTGCAGTCGGGAGTCGTGGCACATGGCACCGGACACCTATACGTAGAAACTTCGTGGAACTACATCAACGACATATCACAAGGCTTCTGATCGCTCACCTCCTGAAACAACAGCAGCACCATGTCAGCTGCTTCAGCAGCATCCTCGAAGGTCAGGCTCTTGCTCTTGAGCAGTGCCTTGTCCACCTTCACGATTTTACGATTTGAACAAGGTTTTGCGGCTGCACTTTCCCACCTGGTCGTGAATGAAGGAGCGGATCTGAGGCCATCCTGGAACAGCACAACTGCGCTGCCTGCGCAGTGTCGGAGACTTATAGGCCCTAGGCTGGTCTCGCCTCCGTAAATGCGGGAGATGGTGTTTACTTCCTCCAAGGCCTTGGGCAGCGTCAGTGCCTCGGCCAGCTGCGAACAGCGACGAACAGCCAGTCATGGCGAATTCCAAAGCACGAAACAACGAAACGGGTCCACATGACTCAGCCAAGCGACGTAGCCGCTGTCCACCTTTTGGCTGACATAGACATAATGCGCCATGAAGACCTGACTAAGCAGCGACAGTGGGCTTTCTTTTCTTGGGGCCACCTTCGCTAGAGCCCACGTGCGATCTCCGGCCTGCAGAACGCTGAGGAGTCCTCCATATATCAAGGAAGCGGATGCCGGAAGTAGCAGAGAGTGCCATGAGTAAACATCTGCAGAAGTTATCACCGTAGCAAGCCGAACGGCGCTCTTAGACCCCGTCTTGCGTCCTTCGCCGGTGGTCGTGCCCTCCGGCTGTAGCTCGTGCACGAGCCATGCTTGCTTCAAGCGCTCCCGCTGGTCGCCATGGATCAGGTGCTCCTCGGAGCATCTGAGTATATTCGAGTATAGTTTTTTTTATAGTGTAGGTACAGGAGTGTAGAGTATTTTAGCCCTTCCCTACTCAGTTCTGGCTCGAAAGGTGCAGTGCCAAAGCACCCAACTCCTGCTTAGACAAGGTTCCAAAGTCGCAACGAAAACGGCCAGCATGCGCAGATCGAGTCCCTGCTCACCCGCTTTGTTCTCCATGACCTTCCGATGCAGGCAGAATCTGACATGGCATCACAATGGCGATCACTGCCATGAGCCAGCGGTTATGCATGCAAGGGTCGGTCACGCACAGTCCTCTTGAAACTCCGGCAACCGTCCCCCCCCCCTCTCAAAAAAAAAAATAGTAGGAGACTGCTTCGCTCTTACTAGTAACACTGACCCACGGAATGGAGGGATCCAAACCGGCCGAAGCGTTCTGCCCACCTCCAGGAGATGCCCGGCGACACGGCCACGGAGAGCTTCCTGCCACCGTTTCGGCCCAGGCAGGGTACTGGGTCTGAAAACCCGAAACCCCAAACTCCTAAACGTAAACCCCACACCTGAATCCGAAAATCACGAAACTAACCCGTCTGGTTCCAGCTTGTCGGGCGAAGCAAGGAGAGCTCCAGCGTTTGCCAGATGTTTCGTACGACAAAGGGTTCGGGTCTTTGAGATTTTGCTCACACCATCTCATCACGCGATCACAAACTCCTTTTTTACTCCTCCACTTCCAGCCCGCGCTGGCTCGTTTCGACTGGAACTGGCATCTTGTGTGCCCCGGGGAGCCGTGACTCAGCCTAAACGGAACCCAAACGACCTCACAAAGTCACGAAGTGGACGGCATCCTCGCAGCAAAGGGGAAGCGGTTTCTCTGAATCTGGCTACGTAGAATCAGCAAAGCCGAGAGTTTCCAAAACTGAAAAGATCGGGCATGACCCTGGGACCTTACCCCATGGCTTCGCTCATGACCAGGTTCGTTCTCAACAGGATGTCGTCTATAGAACAACCTCACAGCTGGTCCTGCACTCACGACCTGTTGCGGGACCTGATGTCCACGTACACAGAGAAGCGATATGGTGCTGTTGGATATGTCAGACCCAGATCCTCAGTGTCTCAAAGACGTATGTGAATTCAGCCTGGCTTCCAAAGCTGGTGTTGGGAAGCAACTCAATTTACACTACAAAGACAAGAATGCTGCGTGCCATCGGGGGTCCGCGTGATCCTTGATGTCTGCAATGAGACCGTGTTCTGCTGCAACCCTATGAAACAAGTCTTTTGATACGTAGAGGTGTGGAGGTGCAGATCTGGATACATGGCGCTGCTGTGACGTAGAGTTCACATGGCTGGATGCCCGCAAGTGCTCGGCCAGCTGTTTCTTGGACAAGTCTGACACTTCCCCCACGTAAACGAACTCCTGGGCGATCCTCAACATCTCACCAAAAAGTGCTGCGACAGCTTCTTCCGAATCCAGGTAGGTGATCACCCCAAAGGAGACGACGCAGGCGAAAGACCGGGGCTTGAAAAGCATCTTCAGATCAGAAACTCCTGCGACGACGAATGTCCCATTCACGCGTTGGCGGGCAACTGCAATTGTGTCAGCGGCGGGATCGATTCCATAGACCTAACAGCAAATCCCGGCAAATCTCGACTGATGTTTCTCAGGTTTCCATCGTACATACTCCCGTACTTTAAGTCTACGTAAGCTTACAGCCCAGAATCGACCGTGTCAGGATTCTCGTCTGTGAAGGCCCTGATGGCAGCAACGAAAGCTCCAGCACCCACGCCGACTTCAAGCACGCTGCGACGCAAGGAAGGACGCAGCGGCTCCAGCAACACCTGGGCTTGCGCCAGCCACTGTTCCCAAGTGAACATCTCGTAGCCACCGAAATGATGTAAGGGAGCGTTGGCCGCGCTCAGCTCTCTTGCTTTCTTGTTGTAGATCTCAACCCAGGAGGCAGATCCGCCAACCTTTGTAAGCTCTCTGTGTATGGCCTTGCCTATATCGAACTGATAAAGCCAGATGCCGTCAGCCCGAACCGAGCCCCAACCTCGCACTTCCCCACCAATATCCGCATTGAGAGCAATCCCACTCCCCAGGCCATAGGCATAGGTATGCTCCAGAATTCCAGCTTCCGTGACCAGTTGTCCTCTCCGCGTTGGGGATGAGGCGTAAGCCACTTCCACCTCAACAAATCGGAGCACACTGTAAGGACCAACACCCGCCACCGCCCTGTTACCCCTGTCGTGCAGTTGCTTAGGAACCTTTCCCGGCACGGCTAGACCATGAAGACTGCGGGCCTTGCCGGACCGGAACGAAAGTCTTACGAACCTTTTATGGCACCCGGCATGCCCAGGGCATCCCAGGGCCTATGGCAAGCCCTGGACCTCGCACATGCGAGAAAGAGAAGGCTCAGAAAACCGGGCCTTCCAGCACCGAGTGAAAAGTGATCTGCGAGAAATCAAAACAACCGAGCCGGGCCTGTTTTCCGCCAAGGAAGATGCGTGGGAAGCGTGGGCGATATCCCGTTGCACAAATCACGGGGCTCCTCGCTGTTCACTGTCGCAGCTGGCTAAGTGCTGCACAGAGTCTGATTGCTGCTCCTCTGCTCCCAACCCACTGTAGCCGGTCCTGGAAAGCAGCCCGCAAAGCTCCGAAGAGGTGAATTCGTCACGGCCGTCCGTGAAGTATCGCCTCACTATACTGGCTCAACTGGGTTCAGGTGAGGCTTTTGGTCTATATAGGGTCTAACTCCGGCATGAGCACCTAGCCACGGTGGCATCATGACATGCGCGTAGACATGGCCCTAGGCTAACGGATATCAATTTCTGCTGACTGTTGCGGCTTCGAAAACGTCCGTAGATTTGCAGCTTCAGGCTGTCTTTCTGCAGTCCCTTTCACGTGTCTTTGTTAGTCGCGAGTCGTGGGTTGAAACACCTTCCAACTGCAGGTGGTTGCGGGTCGTTTGGCTGGAGCACCTACTGCAGCACGGTTCTTAAGCTATGATTGTTGATTCCCCATTGCAGCCGAGACTCACAACCGGATCAGTTGGCTGCCGGCGCAGGCCGCGGGTCACAGCATAGTCTCGGATGTCTCCTCTGAGACCAGAGAACCGATTGATACGCCCAGTGATCGGACAAACATCACTGAACGAATCGAAGCTGGCATTTGCCGACTGGGCTTCCGCAGCAGAGTAGAAGAAATATTTGGGTGCTGTTCTCTGTACCAGGGTCACATTTGTGGGTGACCGGCGGGCTCGCAGTAGGTGGAGTATGGCCCAAGCTGTGTGTGAGCTACCAACAATGACTAGATCATCATGGGTGGCCGAAGATTGCAGGGCATCGTAGCCGCTAAAGAGATGGTTGAATCCACAATGTGACAATGTCAACTGGGACTTTCCAAGCGGTGCCTGTTGACACTGTTGCAGATCCTCTGTTGCACCCATTGTCAAAATAACACGCTCACCTTGAAGCCGTTCCTTGCTCCCTGCCTGTTCGTACACGACGGTTTGGGTCAGGTCACTCACATGCAGGTCAAGCACACTTGCTCCAAGAACGACTTGACTGGCCGGGAAGCCACGGAAGATCTGTTGCAACTCCTGGGCCATCAAGCGAAGGAAAACCCCGACCTTCTTGAGCTCAACTTCCTTCGAGACGTTGAGTTCCTGGACCAAGGGACTGCGAAGGGTTTCTGGGAAGAGCCGGGCGACGTTCTCACTGTTCAGGATGTCCACAAAAGCTGAGCCAAAGGAGTTGCTGCTGATAGGCAACTCGAAGGATGGACCAGCACCAAGGTGGTCCTCACTTGGGAGACTCTTGCCGTTCCCTACCAGTAACAGGCTGAGAAGGCTTAGACTTTAGGAACTTTTGGGAAAACGTTCCTCCTTCTCGAGAATTACGACGCCTTTTCGAAGGAGGACCTCCAGCTCACCCACACTGGCTGCATAGTAGAGGGGCCCCAATCCTGCCGGACCACCTCCGACGATCACCAGGTGAAAACTTTCCCGGCTTCCTTCCCATGGGACCCAAGCTGGTCCCGCAGCAACCTAGGTCGATTTTCTAGCCCACAGGGGCCCCTACACCCCCAACAGGTTGAAGTTCTTTGGTGAAGCGATGCCCACCTGCGGCAAGTATCGATCCTCCCAGGCCCAGCTCCTGTTTTGATGATCGCCGTAGCAAACCAGAGACTGCAGCCGCGCCCCAGAAGTGAGCGTCTTGGATGACTTGAGATATTGAAACCGTAACAAAGCTAAGGACGTAAGGGGGCTAAATCTTCCTTTTTGGTCGCCTGCCATGACAATAGGGGATGCCTGACGGTGGGCAAAAACATAAAACTGTCCGTCATGACCTGGGAACTACCAGGCCCTCGCAAGACACGGATCGTCGGCTGCATCGTGCTGTGGCCAGAACAAGCTCGCCAACAGCCTGACGAATCTAAGTGTTCTTTGGGCGAGATAGGGTCATCAGGTACGCACGTGAACAATGAAGGTGCCGTTGTCATACTTATCCGCTCTGATTTTGCACTCCACTGACCCAATTCCATCATGAAGCTTCAATCACCCACTGTTGCACACCCCTTGACTCCCTTCATTCACTCAAGTGCGTATGATGGCGTGTGTATGCCTGTCAGCTCCCTGACCCTACCATCCTCTGGAAGCCTTTTGCTGCTTCCGGAGCAGCTACTACGCTACTAATTACGGAGTCACACCGTGCCACATAGCTCTCACGGGCTATGGCTCTGCTAGCGATCGATTTGTGTAGAGTGCTCGGCCAGCGCACACAGCGAAGGCGTTCAAGCTAGTGGGGAGCTGTGCAGCTGACAGTGAACTCTTCTGCTGAGCATTTGGCGTTTCGTCACAACGGATGCTGCCACAGCCTAGCTTCGGAGTGTATGGGGTGTGTGAGACCGAGGGCTACATGAGTTGAACGATGTTGGAACGTGAGCGATCGAATCAGCCGGTGACTGAATGCAGCAAGCTTTTGTCACTCGTGCTCGACAAGTCAGACGAAGTTTGGGGAAAGCAGCATCAAACTCCATCACAGCATGAGCATATTAGCACATGCCAATGCAGCAAGTTACATTAGTATGTGATTGCAGGAACAGAACTGAGTGCTGAGGCAAACTAGGACAGTCGACAAATACGAGGGTCGACTCCCAGTGGGCGTATGGATGAGTGAGGACTGAGTTTCAAATAAATGATTGAGTCAGAGTAAGGGGAGGAGCAAGGAGTGAGCGCGGGCAAGTATGGACTAAGCATGACTAAGCGATTCTCGCGAACGAGCTGCAAGCCGGATGGCAGTGAACTCACCAAGGTCGCGCAAACAAAACATGTGCAAAAGCCCTGCGCATGCCATGATTCTACAGCACCGTGTTGAAGATGGCCTCTGGAGGGTTGGAGGCAAGGTGGTGGCAATGCCATCCGTTGCCCAATTCAGCTCTGACTGCTCCATAAATCGACGTCCACTGATCCTCCGACACATTCGTATACTGGACAACTGCAGCGACCTCGGCGCATGGAATTCTGACATACGGATCCTCGCCGTTCCAGGGTGCGAGGCGGCGGTTGGCTTCATCTGCATGCCCTTCCTCACGAAGGCACTCAGTAAACCAGTTCGCTCCATAGAGCAGCTCAAGGTACTCTGATGGTTTGCTGAAGGTCCAAAGCACCAGCCCGTCTGTGGAGTCTGGTCTTTTCCAATATCGCTTCCGACGTGGAAAAATCATAGAATCAGAATACAGCGGACCACTTCTGCGAGAGTATCCACGCCTAGTCTCAGACAGGGCACACCGACAGCTGAGCATGTCGAATGTCGACACAACAGGAAAGAGCCCGGCTTAGCTGAGAAGATCGGTCTACAATCTAAAAAAACAGGAACAGCTTTGGTGCGGCTCTAAGGCCCAGGCCAGTGGGTCGCATTTTCTCTGGAGCAGATGTAAAAGTCAAAATTCGGATAACTCCACAGGGGGTCGCCAGCTGCAGCGTGTGAGATTCGGAAAGTTCTCGCTTTCTTTGCCTGTATGTGCAGGGCCACGCCACGTCTCGACAAGAAATCCGCCGTGCGGTCAACAGCTTCCAAGCGATCCAACAGCATCGATGTTTGCCCATTGCTGTTGCTCTCCTCTTCGCTCCAGTCAGAAGCTTCAACCAAGGATGCAACGTCAAGTTTGGCAAGCTCTAATCGGGACTCAAGCCGCATGGCCAGCGCCAGCAATAAAATCTCAACGCCTCGGTCATCCTCCTCCACAATCGCCATCTCCGCGTCGTCGTCCCAAGGGATGATTGACAGGTGTCTCATGGACCCCAGCAGACCCCCACCATTGAGAACATAGGCGATGCCCAACATCTCACAAACAGAATGTGCGACATCCATGAGGTCCAGAAGCTGGTTTTGCTGGTCGCGCCTTAATGCGGTGGAATAGTTACTCAGCAGGCCACTCTCGGCCTTCTCCCAGACTTGGAATGGAGTCTCGGGCCTGAACGCTAGCGTGCGCATCACATCGTACCTGCCCGCCATGAAGGAATATACCGAGTTTTTGAAGGGAGTCGGGCGCCGGCAAGCTGACCACCACAGGATCATGAACGTGAAGCGTTCCACATACTCTACGGTTGCGGACTTCGATGCCAGAAGCGCAGCAGGCAAGGCCTGCCCAACGCACAGATCGACCACGGCATTGTGTTCTTCATATGTTGACAGCTTCTTCAGGAGGCCAAACGCGATCGTGCCAGGTGCACGATTCACAAGCTCAACGGGGAGACTGCATTGCCTCACGAATGGCTCGAAGTGTTCGGCCACACGATGTAGCAGCAGATTCAGTGGCCAGACCCCGCAGGTCTCACCCCAAAGACTCATAACCATGCAGATCTCAAGAGGTGGATAGAATGTACGACTCTTTCCTGCAGAGGCTTTCAACACCTGAGTGGGCCATTGAGGTAGAGTTTGAAACACGATGCTAGCCCCGACCCCGCACCAGCAGTCATGTGCCACAGGGTGGTCTTCTGTCGCAAAACTGATCTCTGCGGTAAAGTTGGTAACATCCTCCCACGCTTCCATGAAGGCTTCACGTCTGGCTTCATCAAGCTTCGAGACTCGCTTATGATATGCCTGGAACCTGCTTCCTGGCTCATGGGCCGCCTCCAGCAAGAACATCATTCGTTGGTGGATCTCTTTCCATCGCTGCCCATTGTCGCTGCCCAGACATGAGTTTGCGACGTAGCCCCCGTTCCATGGCCAGAGTAGACTCTCAACCGGCCCAGTTAGCCTACTTAGCGTCACCAGCAGTCGCAACACCTGCGACATGCTGGCAAGGCCTGAGCCGCTGAACGCTGTCAAAAGGACTACACTTCCACACTTCCATTCCGCTCGCTTCTCTGGACAGCCTGTGGCTCCAGGAGTGTCTATAGGGCCTAGGGCCTAGGGGCCCTGAGGCCCCGTTGTCCTTGTCATCCGGCGGCTTGCGTCCATCACCTGCAGGGTTCAGGCCGCGCACATACCAGGCCTCAGGTCCGGTTGGCGCAAGGAATTTCAAGGATTCGAAGACATGCCGCATGCGCGGTGTGGTATCAACATTTTGAAACTTCACTGGGACTCTTCGTCGTGTTCAAGACAAAGCATACTTAGGAGCGGAGGGCGGAGGCTCTTGGGCGCTGGCATGCTGGCGCAAGAAATGTTGATGAAGCCTGACAAAGAAACACAGGGACCGTAGGCCTTGCCCTGACCCGGGTAAGTTCCACCAGGAGCCCGGCAGATACCTGGCCGCTGAATATCCAAGGCCCTCCCTGGAGCCCTCGGTTTGCTGTAACGTGGCGTAGATCGGCTTCAGCTCCTGCGCTTCCGAAGCATTTGCCCTCATGTCACATTCTGCTACATCAGCTACACCGGCTACACCTTAAGTTGTGTCGCATTCAACATCTGTCTCTCTCCCACACACGCACACAATCCCGCATGCATACCACAAGGGCTACCATACGATTTGTTTTTGTCCAACCCTCGCCGACGCCCACACCCAGCAGGTCAGGGCACCAGCTCGAAAACCCAGCCTGTCTGTGTATGTGTGTATGTGTGTCTGTCTGTGTGTGTGTGTGTCTGTGTCTGTATGACAGTATGACTTGTGTGTTTGCTCGCTTCTTTGCTTTTTTGTGTGTGCTTTGTTCGTACGCAGGTGCGTACGCCCGTCGGTGCCGCTGGGCGGCATGTAGTCGCCATCTGCCCCGCTGCTCAAGGGGGCAAGCTGCTCGCTGCCCAAGGGGGCAAGCTGCTCAGCAGCCAAGGCGGGTAGGTGGGAAATCGAAATTGCAATTGCAACACACGCACACACACACACAGCTCACGCGACGAGACACACGATTCCAGCTTCTGC
Organism: Symbiodinium sp. CCMP2592; assembly: GCA_905221615.1. Lineage (NCBI taxonomy): Eukaryota > Dinophyceae > Suessiales > Symbiodiniaceae > Symbiodinium > Symbiodinium sp. CCMP2592. The sequence continues at coordinate 483,611 of CAJNDT010005290.1, read as the reverse complement.
TTGGCTGCATGCAAACACCAAGTACAGGCGTTAGGCTCGGAGAATGGGCCGGTGCTCCTGCCTACCGGCCGCCGAAGGGGGATGGATTCAGGATCGGAAGGGTGGGCAGCAGCCCACCATCATGCATGTATGTATGCATGCATGTATGTACATACGTATCTACACACGGGTGAAATCTCCAGAGCGTCGTCAACCGTCCCCTTTCTACTCTTGTGCGTGGCATACAGCTGTCGCAGCCAAGCTGCCTTCTCAAGCTTTTGCAGCTGTGTGGCGTTGATTCCTTAGCTGCTGGCGGGCATCAAGCAAGTTAGCCGCCGTTAGCACAGCTCTGAGATGTGAACCAAGTTTTCGACACTTGGGTTTCAGAACAGTTCATGGTAAGGCCTGAAGTCTAAGTGCTGCTCCCCGCCCACATCAAATGCCAAGATGGGATCTTCGCGCATCGCTAAATGGTGGATACCGTTTCATTTTTCGATTGAACTGCCACAGCACTCGCCCGGGGGGACAAGCAAGGATCTTGAAACCAAGGAAGCCGCCGAAGTTCATGTTCATCAATCTGTGCTGCAGTACAACAGCACGACCAAATTCATTCTTTTACGCTACTTGGCTCGTCACCTCCAAGAAGCAGAGTACCACGACCTCTACACTTCGACAAAAGCAGGTGTGGGGATTTTCCCTCAAAAAACCCAGGTTCATGGAGAGCCTAAGAAGTTTCTGCCGCCTGGTTGCCAGCGTGGCTCCCAGCAAGGGCTGATTCGATTTCTGCAATGAGCGCTCGCTCGAGCCTGGCAGGTGGCGCAAAGTCCTCCGTACCCATATTCCACACACAGTATCGACATTTTACGACTTGGCATGCACCGGCCTGTCTCTGCTCTCCTGCTTGTCGCAGTCCGCCTGACACGATGTGCCGAGGCCGCAACGCAGCCACTGAATCAGAACCTACGCATTGCCAGTACGATCACAAACCCACCCATGAATGCCAGCAAGATCACTTTCAGCATCGACCAGCACGTTCAAGTTGTGTTCCGGTTCATGACTCCGCAGTGGAATTTGGTCCCTCTGCCTGCTTAGCCAGAAGCGTGGGCGCTGACCTCGCCAAAGAGGCGAGCGCGCAAACGCCCGGCGTAATTCCTGCTGCAGCGCAAACAGAAAGCGGAGTGCTTCGGTTTCACTGCGCTGGGGATCACTCTCTCCCTTCCTGCTAAGCGCATGTGCCCATTCAAGACCGCATGGTACAGCTGCAGCTTAGTGCTCCAGCAGCTCCATCAAACCATGCACAGCTACTCACTCAGGAACAGAGCAATCACGAAGTAGCATGGCCATGAAGTCCTTCAGCTGAACATGACTCATCATCATCACTGTATTTCTGACCTTTGCAAGCAGGGATTCTTCTGCAAGGTCTTCTTCTCTACAGACTGAGTAGCCTACCCAGAACGGCAGTCGCGAAAGAACCCGACGACGGCTCCGGGCCCGTGCTAGGCCCGGCCTCGGGTAGGCTGAGATTGCTAGTGATGTGTGGCCCAGCAAAGCTCCATTGTAAGATGCGCACGCCATCTTCGTCAAGGAACTGCACTGTTGGCTTCGCCCCTCTCAACCTTCATGCCCACTCTTGCAGATCTTCGAGGCTGAATGTGGGTCATCTGTCGGCATGGCGGCGCCTTGACTGCATCATGGAGTAGGCCCTCACAGGGTCCGCCGCAGTCAGGTAAAGATGGCATGCCTCGGTCGCGATCGGCATGCGTGTTCGCATGGGTGTGCTTTTTGGTCGAAACATGCCGGGTGGGAGGGGCTGGAAGTTGCTCTACTTCTGCTGCCGAGGGTCAATGAGAAGAGATGCACGCATGGCCTGAGTTGCGAAATCGTTTCATGAGATGCACTGAAGCGGGGCCTGTTCAACCTTGCAGCGGCTTGGGATCCGCGCTGCGTACAAGTAGTACCTGGTTGATCTAGCGGGTGATCCACCCGTCACCTCACGCGGGGATTTGCGTTGAGGCCATGTACGGTGCCCTTGCACTGGGCCTTGAGCCAATGACTGCCAATATTTCGTGTGAGTCGTGACTTGTGCAAACTGGAATTGACCTAATATATGCACCGATTGCATCCGGTCCAGTGGTCAGGCTGCAAAGCAACTTCCAACTTTTCAGAAACAACTTAGAAAGAAGCTACTCTATTCGTCGAGGTGAAATCAACAGAGCTGCTGTTTCAGCAGCATCAAGCTTCTGCTATCTAGAGACCAATGAATTCAATGCACGGCCGCGCAACTTCGTTGTCTGCGAGCCAGCCACCGTCGCTTTTAACAAGTATTCTGACGACCATCATGCCATCATGCAGAGTTGACTAACCGGTTATGCTGCCTCGTGTTCAGTTTCAGTATTGATTTTGTTTCTCACATATCATGTCTACAGAACTGTGGGACAGTGGTCTTCATGCAGGTGCCCACCTTGTTTGCACGGGCTGAACTACTTCGATGTATATACATCTTGTCACACGTTGAGAGGCTCACCTTTGAAGAACTCGCGTATACCCCACCACGATAACAACAAATCAACGAACTCACAGCTTATGCCGAGATGCGAAGGCTTGTGATTATGCGCGTACACGTAGATTGCACCAGCGAAGTCCACGACTGCTGGCTGCCTTTCCCAGCAGTTGAGCAGTTTCTCGCTCCTACAACACATCTCTACGTCGCTTGCTTGCTTGCTCTCTTTCTTTATTTCTGCAGGGCTTAGGGGTCGTTTCCGACCCTCAGGCCTTCGGCCCGCCCAGCTCACCTCCTGTTGTTATGGAGTGGCTGGCATTGGGGCCTTCCAGACTGCGGCAACGAACTACTCGGTACGCCCCGCGTTTTCATGCAGCAATCCCACCTAGAGCTCTAAACCCCCGCGTCCCGGCCTCGTCTCCGTGCTTGCTCTCTTCTTCCCCGGGGCTTGAAGGGCTGGTCAGGCCCCTCGCCCTTATAGGGCCCCCCGATGTCTGTACGGAGGCTTCTGGAGGGGTGTGAAAGGAAGGACAGTCTGTTGTGCTAGGATTTGTCTCGGGTACTTGATCGGACTTTCTTAGCTACAAGCTGAACAGGATACCATAGAGCATCCCGACATAGGTTCATAGCCAACGATATTTCCCCGATTTCTGCTACTCGGGCTGATCTGACCTTCGTGCTGCACACCTTCCTGGGTTCTAGAGGAACTTCATGCCCTTGCTCTCTCTCTCTCTCTCTCCCTCTATCTTTTCCTCTCCCACCCTTGGCACTTGTTGTCTGCTTGGAGTGGAAACTCTCTCTCTTGCTTGCTTGCTTTGTCTTTCTTACAATATGAGGCAGACAGCCGCTTATGAAAACAGACGAACAATAACTACTGCGGAAGGTAGTCAAGACACTAGGAAAGGGCAGGACTTCAGAGAGGGGAGCGCGGGAGGAAGGGGAGCGGAGGGCAGGGCGGCGAGCACACGACGAGCATTTCACACTCTATGTCTAATGCTGCAGCATGGACCTTCAGCTTCTTTTCGGGCTGCCTGGTAGACACCAAGAACCGGCCCGGAACACTCAGATGATGGCGCCTGGTCCCAGCGCTCTGGGCCGGCCCGGTGGGAGGCTCGAAACCCCCCGACGGCCGCCGATGGATAGCAAGCGCTTCTGAAAGGGGCCCTCGATGATCTGACCTCGGCTGCGCACATGCTCCGAAGCTCTTGTACGGAGAGGTGCTCGTCAGCTTGCACAGCAGTTCTGCCAATTGCGCAAACACAAGCCTTGGATTGCCCTTCAAACACCTCGAACATGGGAGGCTAGACTCGACAGAACGATAAAGCTGCACGTGCCCTAAGATATCCCTCAACAAATATCGCTGCAAAGCGAAAAAGCTTCGGACCCATAGCTTCTTGAACGAGCCACCCGAACACATGCGGGAGAGTTGCAAAGCAGGTCAACATCCAAAAGGGCCGCATGCTTCATCACCTCAAGAATCTGTAGTCACGGGTCCATGTCGTCAGTTCTGCATACTTGATCCGATACTGAGGCTGGCGAGCCCACCTGTGTTTTGACTTCGGCGGGCACGGCAACCTCGACAACAGGAGAAAAACTCATGGCACCTTCCTGGCAACTGCACACGCTTCGTCAGTCCCTCCCACACTCGCCGATGTGCTCTGCTTCGCCACAGTATCTTGTTTGCTGGCCTGCTTGGTGTGCTCCAATGCGAGGGCGAAAGCCTGAGTCTGCAAGCACCGGGAGACACAAAGAATCGTTCGCCAGTGATCTACTGCTGCTCAGGCACGAGTGACCGCTCCAGGACCTGCTTCGACGTGATGTCGCTATCCTGGCGGTGGGCTCGTTCCAGCTTCTGCGACCGAAGCCTTCCTAGCAGTGTTCAGGTTTAAAGTTCGAACATTGAAATCACATCGTCAATGTGAGGGGGCTGGAAATGCCGCCACCCCACTTCCATGTGCTTCGGGAAAATCCCGCTACCCGTTGAAACAATTCACGAAATCAGGGCATAGGACTTCTTTCATGGCTTAGCCGGTTTAGGATGGATGGTGACAACCGGCACCATGCTTCCTGACAGGGCTGTGTACACTTTTTGCGAACAATGACCCCCAATGCTCTGTCTCTTAGGTTTAGCTTGCTTGGATCAGCGAGTCCTTGGACCAGATACTCGCCTCTGCCAGAGCAGCGTGCAATATCTGGCCCACAAGATCGAAGACACCTCGGAGTTTGACGACATGTCGAGCTCCCGGCCAATCTAAGCCCAATCTGCGCAGAATGTTGTGAACAGGGCCCAAACGATAAACCGTGCCACGACGCGACCGGTTATAGATTGGAAGCAAGTTTGCAGAAAATGAGTGTTGAAATTTAAAGTCCTGTGTGTGTTCTTGATTTCTTGAAATTGAAATCTCAGTCCCCTGTAGAAATACAAGAAATCAAAAGTTCTAGAAGGCTACTACAAGGTGATACTACGACTACAAACATGGTATTAAAAGGTGGTACTATGGTACGTGCTGTAAGGGTGCTATACTGCTGCATCTTGGGAAGCAGTCTGCAACGTCGTAATGCGGAAACCACTTTGGCCTAGGTACCGCCTTTGTGCTCCGGCTCGACACCCTTGAGCATGCCACCTGGGACAGGCTTCAACTTCTCAGACCTAAGCCTCGATCAAAAGACTTTCTGCAACTACATCGCAGTGTGGGACTGTATGCAACGGCTTTTGCAGATACCCTAGCGGGACTGAGGCACCCAGAAACCCCTGCTGGAAGCATGTGATTCCATAGCTCTAAAGCCGTCCAGGCGCGGTCGTGCTGGATCGACGTTCGCCTCGGCAAGAGGGCAAAGTCTGACAACGGCTTGGCAGAAGTATCTCACGTGGTGGACGACCAGCCGCAATGGTGTGATGGTGGCATGGCTCGCAGCAACTGTCCACCTGCCAAGATGCAGCTTGGACTGCAACTCGAGAACCTCCTTGTTCAGGCTCCTCGGGTGGTGGATGTCTACATGCCATGACCTGAAGTGTTTCCGGCAGGTCTGCTCTGATGCTAGATACTGCAGCCCGTCGCTCTCTTCCTTACTTCCTTCCGCGAGGCGAAATTCTGACCCAGACCCGGGCATCAAGCCGCCAAGGCTCTCCAGCCATCTGAGGTTGCGCACGAGCAGCTTCGCCTGCATTATCGCGGATGTAGCAATGTAGCACAAACGAACAAGGAGTGGTGCCATGTGTTGCCTGCTTCGGTTTGCCGTCTTTGCTGTCCTCTTCGTCTGCCTCCTCATCCTGCTCTTGATCCTCCTCTTCATCTTCCGAGTTCATGGCATTAGTGGCCTCTCTGCCCGGACCTGCTTTGGCTTTGGGGCTGAAGACCTGGCTAAGGCCAGCCCCAGCCCCTTCGGCCCCTTCCCCAGGCTCTTTGGGAAAGGCAGATGCCGACGCGGTCGACGCTGGCTCCCCGACCGCAGTCTCCACCACATCACTCTTCTGAGCCTTTTCTCGGCGACATTCCTGGTCCAACATTGCCAAGCTGCAACCCAGCTCGAGCACGCTGTTTGCTATGCAGATGGCTTTGTCTGCTCCACAGCGAACGACTGTTGCTGTTCGGGCTGTGCTTTCGCTCAGCACCCTGATGGCTGAAACTTGATCGATGGAGCACTCTGGGTTTTCCAACATGCCCACCATGTTCTCGTCATTGACTGCCATGTCGTCGAGATGGTCTGCGGTCATCCCGCAGGAGAGTCCTGTGGTCTTCACTACCTCTCCTCGCTCCTGCAAGCCGACACCCGACATGATGCTGGCAGCCCACTGGCCGTACTCTTCTAAGGCCTGTGCTGCACACTCCGCCACGCAACAGCTGCTCACTCGCAGAATGCGCATGTTCGTGCTGCAGTCCCGGAGTCGCAGAGCTCCCTGACGAGTTATGGCCATTAGCTCCCGAAGCGCAGCCCTCTTCTGAAGGCCACGCGCCTCTGCCGCGAGGGCGCAAAGATCAAAGGAGCGACAGGCCAGAAGCGAGATCTCCTCAGCAGCCTCCTTGGCCTGCTCTGCATAGAAGACGGCATCCTTCGTGAACTTGTGCAATGGCGTGGAAGATCCGACTTCTGCCCCTCCGCCGCCCTTCGGCTGGACATCAGACTTGCTCCGCTTGAGGACGGCAGCGTAGGCCTGAAACAAGGGCTGCTCCGAACATTGACATCCGCAGCGAAGCATACAAAGCCAACTCTAGACGTTCAGCAAAGGTATCAGGTGTTCCAACGCTCAAACCCTCCCTGCTCCGTCGCCTCCTGGATTTCCTGAAAGCGCTCTTTGTTGTCGATGCCAGCCTTCAGCGAAATTGACAAGGTCCCTTTGTTGCTGCTTTCAAACGGCGATTGTGGAATATGACAGGTGGTCAAAGGCCTTGTCCGGATGCTCTTTGAGCGCCAAGGCACCTCGGTTCCGCTGCCTTGCTATGCTCGAATATGCATAGGGGCAGCCACATGATCGTTCCAGATTCTTCGCATATCGCAGCGGCATGGGCTAGCATAGGGTGTCTTGAGTTTGACACACAGTGGGGTGCATCGGCCCCCATGCCCTACAATCTTTGCCGTCCTGCAGAAAGCATTCGAGCGCGCAAGACCGGTGGGGGGATGTAGTATATGCATGAGGCATGCATCCAGGTCGCGGTATGCCTTCTTGATCTCGTCGGGCGTCGCAGTTGGGCCATCCAAGCCCAAAACGAAGTACGATGCACATTCATCTGCAAGAGTCCTTACTACAGCCGGCTAAGCAATGGAGTAGGCATGGAACATTGCTGCCGAACGTCATGACATGCTTCAGGTAGTCTCTCTGACCTGAAAGACTCGACCAGCAGCACACCCATGTCGCACAGGAGCAGCCCACGCCGAGGCCCTTGCGCACCACCCTCATCATGTAAGTTTCCATTGACCTTGGCCAGGCAGGCCGCTGGATATGACTGCTGCTTGCAACCGGAGTAAGTATTTGAAGACATGACAACCCATTGTTCAGACTCGCAGCTGATTCTGCCGACGGAGATTCGGCAAACTCATTCGGCTGGCTTGCGCTTCCAACTGATCGTCCGGCTTTTCCAGGTCTCTCAAGAACTGCCTTGGGCCAAAGCAGACACAAAGCTAGCTTCCCCGAGCCCTTGTTGGTCAACAGTTTGCGGACGATCCATCTCCGCGCAACGTAGACCGAGGATATTACATCCGTAAGACCCACACCCGTCATCCCACAGCTGGCTTGCATTTTCAGCTGAGCGTTTGGGGCGAGCCTCACAGTTTACGAATCTGCCAGGTTGGGTGGGTCCTGATCTGAATCTCGTGCCTTCGGCTTGGCATGGAGGAGCAAGGCAGAGCCCTGCCCTCCTGCAAGAAGAAAGGACGAGTGCAGGCTGCAGATCTTCCGTGTTGGGTCTGCCTTTGGCGCCGTCGGCTAAGTGCCGCCTCACCAGCTCCAGCCAGACTTGTGTCCTGAAGTTCTGATGGTCTGCGCGCTTCCTCACGCACGAAGCGCGACAAAGCTCATGACCCACGCCTCATGTACTCGTCGGAGCAACGCGGCCTCAGCTTTGCAGGGGTAGAGTGTTGACTCTCTCGCCTTCTTGTGCGGATCTTCTCAGCCGCAAGCCCATTAGGTTCTTGACCACACAGCAGAGAGCGCATTCCACTGGCTTGCGCCTTCAAGGCCAGTTGCCTCAGGCCGAGGTTGACCTGTCGACTTTAGACGAGAACATCTGCATGCAGCTGCAGCACATGCAGCTTTCTAGAAGCGTGCATGGCCTGGTCGGCGCTGACAGCTTTCCCGCATTCGGCTTCCAGGCTTGCTGCCTGGAGCGCCTCTTCCAGAACTATCGTCGGACTTTTCGAGAAGACCTGAAAAAGACCAATTGCTTTTTGGCGCCCCGTAGGTCCTAAGGACTCGCCTCCCGGTACAGCCACCCACCCTCACGGCTGCCCGGTGCATCCAGAGGCAGCCCAGACAAAGCACAAAGAGCTCCACCAGATCCCACATCTGAGGCAGACATCTCCTGAGCCCATGGTTCGTGATACTGGCTAAGTGAGACGGTGCCTGCACTCTGGCTTTGTGCACCCCGGACCTTATGGTCGAGAGGGGCAATGAAAAAGTCGATCGCTGCATCGTGCTCCAGGAGCATCAAGCAGTGTCGCCCTCCAATGTCTCCTGCCCCCAGAATAGTAGTGGCAGTAGCTGTATGCAGCAATCAATGATGGTATCACTGAGTTCAACAAGAAGAAGGAGAACAAGACAAGACAGTTGTCAGTCATCACGCTGTTACTCTGCCACGTCCTGCGACCCATTGCTGTATGGCTCGCTTAGCCTTGGTGCTCAGCCTGCACCACTCCTGCTTTGGCGCATCCAGGCCTTTTACACCTAGGTCGCACTTCGCACTCAATAGTCAATAGCCCAACGAGTGCGATGCACTTTGATGACTGATGAAGTGCGCTCTGCTTTGAGCGCTGCACGGGTTGGCTTTAGCTGGAATGACGTCGAAGCTGTTGCACCGGCTCTCGCTTGGAGGCTCCGCTGTTGCATTTGCTGCTGCCAGCGCGAAAGCCAATGCTTCAGAGCATCAGATCCCTCGCCGGTCTGTACGGTTTGCACGGATCCCAGCGCTGAGCTCACTTCGCAGATCCAAGACGGCGTTTCCGGGCTCAGAGCTTTGAAGGTGGGGTCCTTGAGCTTGCTGGCCACGGGTACATTCTTTGAGGGCTTGCCTTCCACGTTTTCCAACAGGATGCTCCATGGCACGCTGGAGCAGCGGGGTACGTTGGCTTTGGCATCGCAGTAAGCCTTCTTCTCGGATCCCCGCCCGAGCACGAAGCGACCTGCTCCCGAGAGTCGGGCATCGTCTGTTCGGCTGCTGGGCCTACTGAGACCTGTCAAGGCAGTGTTCCAGAGCTTTCAAAGCCACTCTGCAACTGATTCTGAAGCCTGGATTCCGGGAATTGAAGCCCTGCGAGCAGGTGGGCAGTCCAACTGATTTCTGTCCTTGGCAGACAAGATTCAACATCAAGCTGTGAAGGTGCTAAAGCCTCCGGAGCCCTCCCACCCTCCACCGAGTGAAGAGAACCCTGCAAGAGATCGGTTTGTGGACGCTTCTTCCACTCTAGAGTCACTAGTCAAGTCCGGCGTGCGGTGACCCAGCCGCGAAGGCCTGAAAGAAACTAGCCTTCAGCCGGTTTCAAACGTTTTTGACATGTATTTTTGGGCCTGTGCTCATCAACTCTTGCATGGGCTCCAATGAGCTTTTGCTGGGGGCCTTGATGGATGACACTCTGCACTGTTACACTGCAGAGGCCGGGATCCGGGCCGGAAGCCTCCACCGGGTGCGAGAGAGCCATGCCGTAGCCTCAACTATACGGATCCCAGGTGCAGACTGGCACTTCACCTGTGCCATATGCCAAATTACGGATCCTTACGGTGCAACTTGGGCTTACCAGTTCTTGCCTTTCGGAACGCACGGGCCAGTGCTGACATGGTTGCCTTCACAAACATGTGCCTAGCGGTCGTAACACTGACGTGATCCCCTGGCTGTCACAACGGCTTGTCCCAAGGCAGCCGCGTTTGGCTGACAATGGTTGCAACATCCACAACGTAGCCCCGTATGTCTTAGACCCATGATTCAAGACAACCACTGCCAAACTTCTCAATCAGCGGCCTGCTGTCTACCATGCTCGGGCAGAAGCCGTGGTGCACATGCTTTGTCTGCACACTACGTCAAGACTGTGGCTTGTAGTCATTGTAGTCATGAAGAAAGAAAGGCAGATCAGAGGAATTGGTGACTGCTTTTGGTTTCAATCAGTCTAAACTGCTCGTTCCATCTAGTTAGGACACTCATCAGTCAATGCCAGTCTCTACTTCAAACCCCCGATTGGTTCAGCCTCTTCTGCTCGAGCAAAGGGAACCGAAGAACATCTGACGGTTGCACAGCACTGGCATCCAGCATTGAAAGCGCTGCTCCCACCACAGCTTTTCGACAGCTTTACCTCAGAACTGCTCGGAGTAACCTGGCACTGGAGGATCTTTGTAGCCGGGACCACCGGCACCACACCTCGGTAGAAACATCAGCTCAAGTACCAAACATTTCTCAACCTAAATAAAGCTCGGTGCCCAAGCCATTCTGGCAAGGGGTTCGATTGGAGCCACTGTCCACCTCGATCCTTGCGGTGCATTCGGCCTACTCTTGGCAATTCTTGTTCAGTCAGCTCAGGCCGCAGCCTTGCGCCACCCGCGGTCACAAGGATGACAGAACCAAGCCACCAGAATCTTAGGCATCAATAAATATACTCGCGTCCAAGTCCGATCATGACTGTGACTGTGGAGCTTGTCACTTTCTCCAACTGTAGAAGGTCGCAGGACACTACTCAAGGGATCTCACAGGTAATTAACATGAACTAACTGTTCGCTAATCTCCGAGAAACGTAGCGTGCTTCATCTCCTCGGTGCTGAACCTTGTGCATGTAGGTGTCCTCAGGCACCGCGCGGCGAGGCCAGTCAGATGGAAGGCGCAGAAAAAGAAAGACTCTGTGGCTGTGGTCGTGGCATCAAAGATGATGACTTTGCCGTCGCTCCATGATACCTGTCCACACATGAAAGGCCCAGACTCGGCGTGCCGACACCGACACACCCACTGTTTTCGGCCTCCTGTCCAGCCACCGTCAAGGTCGCACCACTTGGCGCACGGAGTCCCAGATGCAACGTGAGTCGCGGGTGTGTGCCTTAACGCAAAGCCGCAAAGTACAGAGCTGGGCTTTCTTTAATGCCTTTGAGCTCTGGACCGAAGTGTGGCTTCAGCTGGGCTCCCGGTAGCAGGCGGGCAAACGAGGCACCCGACCTCGAAGAGCTTCCTGGTCCTATGTCCTATGAGTGCGGAGCACCACAGTCACACCAGCGCCCCGGGCTCCGCACAGATAGGTTCCACAGGCTGGGCCTATTTCTGGTCTTTGTGCCAGCAGCGCACAGCTGGGCTGAAGGAAGGGCAAGCGGCAGAGATCGGACTCTCCTTCCGTGATAAGGTGATTCAACGTGTTAGGTCACAAGTCTGCACTTCTCTTTCGGAGCTTATAAAGCTCCTCCGCTGTGAATGAGCTTGATTCTGGTCCAATCCTCCTTCCTGGCCGCAAAAGTGATACTGCCCACAAGCACTGTTTTGCCTCACATGACAATGTACTCCTGACTGTCGCGCCTACTAAGCCGTGCTATTTCTGTAGAAACTCAGCTCGCATGGAGCCTCGGCGTCAGACCGCTCTGAAATCGTGCTGCTGCGCCTCGCCAGTGTGTGGAATTCCCCAGAACAAGATGTGCTCTACTGAGCTGGAACGGTGTCCGGTTGTTGTGTCTTACTGTCTGGGCCCGACACCGAAATGGGCACCGTCAGGATCTTCCTTCAAGAGAGCCTGGCATCGACCGACTCGTGGCGGAGACCACATTAGCTCAGCCAGCGCTCAGTGCCAAGCTATCTTCCGAAGACTAACTTTAAGAACTTTTCAAACGGAACGGAGGTTAATTGCGGGGCTTCCGTGCAGAGACTGGCCGCGCCAGGACCCCTGTCCTCGCTAGAGTGCTCGAAGGATTGCGGTGCTTTTCACTCGGGTGGCGGCTGGGACATGCTCCGGCCGACATGGCGGCTCCACGAGACTCGGCCTCGAGGCTGGACCGGAACGTCGCGTAGTGCCTGCCGGGACCAGATTCTGTCTACTGATTTCTCCGGCCGGCCGGCCTCTCGATGAAGTTGGCGAAGTCCGGCCAATGTTCCCGTGCCCAGATCGGCCAGTGCCAAGCTGTCTCAGATGTCGAGCCCCGAATTTTGGTTAGTCACATCAGTGGCTCTCTGATAGCTCTGGTTCTGGTCCGAGCAGCTGGGAAGAAGTCGGCATTCCTGCACTTCAGGGATATGCAGAGGTATCCCAAGGGGGGTTGCCAGCTCGGGCTGGTGCTGATTCAATCGCATTGGGCTGGCGGTTTTCCCGACGAAGAAGGGAAGCCGCTGCCTGTGGCACCAGGAACCCTCACGAGGCAATGCCGAGATGCTCTTTGACATGCCAGGGCTTGAGCAGTTCTGCAAATCGACGGGCTACATGGTCGAAGATCTCCGAAGCGGCCCTGAAGTCCTCACGGTGCTTCTGGTTCTGATCCGGGGTAGATTCTAAGATGTGGACGGCAGCCCCAAAGTCCTGACCGCCACGCGCAAGCTCCAGCCTGAACTGCTCTTGGGACCCATAGCCGTAGCCCCCCTTTGCCCCGAGTTGTCTGCAAGCTCGTCGAATCGACTCTGACCCATGCCATAAGCTGATCGCTTCAAGGGCGGACAGCTTGCAAGCGCATAAATTGGGGAGACGGCCCAAGCTCCGATCCGATGAGGAAGGCAAAGCGCCATCTCCAGGGACATTTCCTGCTCGGATGCATGCTACATTGCTACACCTGGTGTTGTTGTGTCCCTGAATGCTTCTTACTGCGAATGCGAACCAATGCCGGGCTCCTCAGGAGGAACTCTTCAAGCTCCAAGTCCACGAGGTCGCAGCCTCACTGAAGTGGTATTCATTGTTCGCAGTTTCTTCTGAGCCACCGCAGCCTGCAACGGCCAGTGCTCTTTCATGGAGAGTCAGAGACTCCCGCATGACCTCGCATCAGCTCCAAGCTGTCTTGGAGTTCACAGCTTTCGAGGACTCCACCTTGCCTGAACGCTGGGACTCGCAAGCCCCACCTCCTGCGGCCTTGGGCAGCGCCACTCGCACTTTTGCACAGCGGGCTCCACTGCCAGCTGAGTTCCAAACTGATGCCCCCACCAGAAAAAGGAATGCAGTGCTTGGCCCAGGCCAAGTGCCTGGGAGAAGGGCTGCTGCCCAGCAGCATCCGTCGTCACTTCTGCTAGCGCTTCCTTTCCGCTTTGGGCCCGATGGGAGCGACCGAGAAGGTAGGTGGAAAATCGAAGGGCTTTCTTTCTGCCAAAGCGGCCTAAGCATAGGTTCGGATCCGGAGTCACAGGATGCTTTGTCCAATATGAAACATTTTCCAGTTTTTTGACATATTCAAAACTCAGCCCTTCATGGTGGTTTGCGCAGCTCAGGTCTCTGGGATCCCAGGCTAAGCGTGGATGCTCCTCTGTCGCGGTGGCCAGGTCCAGTAGCGTTCGCAATGCTTCGGAGCGAAGTCTCACAGAACACAAGTGATTACGGCTTGGGCTGAAGTGAAATTCCACACATCTCCTAGATAAGGCCCAAACGAGCTGGGCTGCTCCATGTCAGCATCCTGTAGAATTGAGCAAGCGGTTTGGAGCGGCACCACATGTCATCTTGGGACAGGGACTGCGGACATCGTGCCCTCCGGGAAGGTGACTTGCATTTTTTGTCGACGATTGACCAGCAAGGTACACTACGGGAGCTCAGCCATGGTTTAATTTTCAGGCTGGCTGCGATTGAGTTGTGGTCGAACCTCGCATCCCCGGTGCAGGCCAGAATAAGGAGCCTATGCTCAGAGTATCATGCATGCTTTGTCAATCCGCAAATATAGATACCGACCTTACAGTGCCGGAGCCGTGAGCTGGACGCTCAGCCGACTTCTTCCAAGCATTGCAGGCCCGCTGTCTTTGATTTCGTCGCGCTCATTCTTTGCTGCGCTGTTGCGCCTCGTGTCCCGTGTGGCCGACTTGTGGGATTGGTTCATTGATGCGACAAGGCCAGCGCGGCTTCTGCCTCCAAGCTGCCCCTGCTGCTGTCTACTTGAGCTTGAGCAGCTGGAGTAGCTTGAATTTTCAGTGGTGCGCAGCCCTCGTCCAGTCATGCTGAGCACCAGGCATGGGCAGATACTCGTTGAAGCCAATTTTGTACCAACTGCGCCGTCAGCTTTTCCTGGCTAGCCTGCTCAAGATAGCAGCACAGGACGGCGTAAGTGGCTGGGCGCAAGAAAGCATGAGGAACCCTCCATGCCACATGAGTGCAGCCTCGTCATCATCAGTCAACACACGAATACCTCACCCGTCTGCGCTTCAAGCAACCGGATGCATGGATGAGTCGTTGGTGTACATTTCTGCGCAAAAACACTTGAGCGACAGCTTAGGCACCGGACAGTGCGGCAGGTTCAGCACACAAGCTTCTACCTGTCAATCGAGAAGTATGCAGGTTTAGTAACTATGACAATGACAATACACATTGCAGAGCCTCAGCGTCATCTAGGCCATCTGCCAGCACTGCGGCCGCTGCCCAAATCCCAGCCACCCACCATCCAGCATGGCTCGGCCTCGCAACGCAATTTGCAAGCTGTCTTAGCATGTTCCCATTTACTGCAGCACATAACAGAAGATCACAGATCATAGCCTTGTTTAGAATAGGTCGAAGTCGACGTATGTGTGTGTGTGTGGGTGTGTAACGCTACATGCACACAAAATATACATACATACTTGTATGCATACATACGTACATACTTACATACATGCCACACAGACAGACAGCCAGACAGACAGCAAGGCAGGGAGGCAGACAGGCAGGCAGGCAGGCAAGCAGACAGACACAGAGAGGTCGATCTATCTCTCCCTCACTAAATATCTAATTACTTGCAAATTTCTCTTATCTACCTATCTGTCTATCTTCATCTATCTATCTAGCTAGCTGTCTTCCATCGACCAAAGTATTTATCTATATCTATTGAATTCTCTGTCTGTCTATCTATCTATCCATCTGTTCGTCCGTTCGTCTGTCTGTCTATCTGTTTATCTATCAGAATCTGATCTATGTATGCCCGTCTATCTCTAACTCCACCTCTCCATCTCTACCTGTAAATTGCCTCCTCCAATCATGGGTCTGTTTCACCCATTTGTGAGTTTGCACTCGTTAGCAAGGCGAGGGAGCGTCTGACTAGACACGAACACAGCAAATGAAAAATGTAAAGAAGCCGAGGAATGTTTACGTCTCGGAACAGCCGCCGCAAAGCTACAGGAAGTGAACATTCGAGAACATTCGCCTGCCTGCGGCGGTTCGTGGCATGCTGCATGGTGGCATTGCTCCCGCTGCCATAGCCATAGTCTCCGCATGCTCTGATTGGGGCCAAGTCTTCTTCACAACGTCACGAAGCAGGGCGATGGCAAAGTGTCATTCTCTTGTCGGGCAGCTGGCTTCCTCGAGAACTATGGAAAGCTCTCTACCTGTGCATGGAACCGACATCCGGCAAGTAGCGACGCAGTGGCTCCAGCATTCTAGAGCTTCATGGAGCTGCTTCCACTCATGCTCATGCATTCACGGCGACTGGGTCTTAGCTTCTTTTTGTCATCCGACTCTCTGCGATAAGTCCCGAGCCGTCTCAACATGGAAGCCCAACTTTACAGGTGCGCAGGACAGCAGGCAATGCATTTGCACATGGGGCGATGCCTGCCGAGGCTGCACAATTCCATGTAATTCCAACGAGAGCGATCTCAAGACTAAGGTCAGAGATGGTCAGACAAGATGCTGGACTGCCTGACTGAATACTCTTAGGGCTCCAGATTAAAGCCCGGAGACAAAATTGTGCAAAACTCATCTTTGGAAATTTGGTCCAGCCAGCTGGTCACAGGCAACTTCGCTTCAAGCCTCCGCACGCCACATCTTCACGGAAGTCTCGTAGGGAACGAAAAAGGGGTTCCCGACGTCGGCTTCCTGCGCTTCCTCCAGCGTGTTGATCCAGGGGTGGCCACCGCGAGTGGTCGCGACGTGCTCGGAAGCGATGTTGTGGCCGAGGTTCCAGTACTTCGCATGCTCTTCTCCATCCGGATTCTGAGGTGGCAGGCCGACGACCGAGAGAACGCCAACAGTGAAGAAGCCACGGCAGTCGTTGCACCAAAAATTTTCCGACAGGTGGCTTGCCAAGGCCGTCGAGGCTGCCACGGCATTGCTGGACATCGGGGAGGGCTGATTGTGCATCGAAAAGTGGATGAGGCTCCACAAGAGGTTCGGCCGGTGAGTCCAGGACCCCACGAGAGCCAGGGCCTCTGCAATTTTGCCCTCCTTGGCCTCGCCGGCTTCGCACTCCTCCGGACTCAAGGCTGTCAAGTCGACACCGGTCTGGCGCCACATGCTGGCATAGAGGTCCTCCAGCGTCGGGCACTCGCCAACCAAATGCGAAGGCCATAGAGCCTTGAAGATGTTGTGTGTAACCTTCCTGACTTCCGCAGTGAAGGGGGCCATAGGACCCGTCCAGTACTTGCAATGCATCGCGGAGGCTACTTCACCTGGGAAAACCAGGAAGGCGGTCTGTAGGGACTCCAGCGCCCACTCCGTGCTCATGCCCGATCTTTGCATGGAGGTGCGTGGGCAACGGGAGCTGTCCCACCAGGGTCCAGCATAGCACACGTCTCGGGGCCGTTCTTTGACGCAGGTGGAGGGCAACACATCAAAGTCCGGTCCCGTGCAAACAAGACCAGGCGCACAGGCAAGCGGCCGTTCCATGGTGCCCCCGTTGGGGTACGATGCCCCGGTCTGGGCTCGCCGCACGAAGGCGTTGGCAAAGCGTCCATGCGTGGCCAGGGTGGGGATGCAGCTCTGACCTTCCTGGCGATACTTCACACAGCGACCGTGAGAGGGCTTCCAGAGCTGCGTCTCAGAGTAGCCCTCAAGCTGGATGCCGTTGGCCACACCCACCATCGAGCTGCCACAAATCCTGTCCCGGCTCAACTTCAAGGCTTCCACCGTCACGTTGCGGACATTGCCTTTGGATGCAATCTCTTCGATTTCCGCATAGTACTTATCGCCGCAAAGCTCGAAGTTGGGAGTGTGCCCGTTCTTGCCCATGGCCCAGGCACCCCATTTCTCATGTGTGATGACCATGCACCACTCATCTGCTCTGCAAGCACTGCGGTCCAAGTAACAATCCACGACCGGTGGGATGGGGCACTCCCAATTGTCGCAGGTCATCTTGATGAAATCGCCCTTCTTGGCCATGCGCGCTCGGTCCCCAGCTCGGTCCCCATCGACATAAACGAGGTCCATGGAGGCTCGGCTGCAGGCCGTGGTGAAGGGGTTGGCGTACCACATCTGCCCCGCAGCTCCATTGTACTTCTCCTGTCCACACCACACAGGTACCAAGCTTCCAGTCTCGTTGTCATTGTTCTCGGGGGTGCTGAGCCTTCGCCCTCCCAAGGCCTTGCCGGCTTCGAGGCCTTGCAGAGCCCGTGCCTTCCGCACGGCCGGAGAAGCCAAGGCCCAGTACTCGCTGGGCGATGCCAAGCACCCTGGAAGCAGGGCAAACAATGCGAGCATCATTGCAGGTGAAATCTCCCGACTAGGAGAGTACAGCCTAACCAGCTTGGCCTTGAGCCCAAATGGCTACTGGGTCCAACCCAGTCTCTGCTCGCTTCCATTTGCACTATTACTATCCAAAAGAGCAGTGGATAGCGAAGGCATTCTCGCAAGTTTTATTTCACCCAGCCTGCCGTCCACAGGCAGCTGGCCTGTCCAGATGAAAGCTCGATACAGGATGCGTTCTTCAATGGCTGTCGGCTGCCGCCTCCATCTCAGGTACATAGTTGTCGGTGAACACGAGACCGGCAACACATACCTTCGGGCGGCCAGTCTCCACGGCTGATGTGCCTACTGCTGTTGCTGCATCCCCAGCGGCCATCAACCCGATGCAGATCAACAATGCCATAGAGAATCTCCATAGCCTGCCTGACAACACGACTCAAGCGCGGAGAAATTCTACAGAACAACTTGTCCATGAGAAGATAAGCTGCTGGCTAGACTGCTCCAGCAAGCACAGGCCCACCAAGGCAGGCGCTAAGGCCACAAACCTTAATCATCATCAAGTTTAGCCTTCTCCCGGCATTGAGATTCTTGAGGGTTTTACTCGACCCGATCATACCCCGAAAAGCTGAAAGTTGTTGCTGGTTCTGTGCTTTGAACCTGGACCCATAACGACCCCACACCCGCCATGTGTCCTATCTACCATTCCTTCGTGGGTTCGGCAGTGCAAGTTTGGTGAGAAGCTCCTGACACTAGAAATTGCAACTACCCGGAGTGCTTCCAAGCTTTCTTGGGCACCGCGCACTGCGGCTTGGCAGGCCCCGCTGATCACATTCACCTGTACAGATGGAACACTTTCTCGAAGGGAACGACACATGTGTCCTTTTACAGCTGCCCCTGCCCACGGTTGCATGACACATGGCAACGATGCCGTGACGGCCAAAGTGCGCCTCACCCAGGTCTGTCGTGACACAGGCCACCACCTGCAGCTCCGCGCAGCTCCGCACGCAGCTCCGAGCGCCTGTCAGGGCCTCGCTCTGAGGCCCGGACAGCGCTGCAGGCCACGATGCCCACTGTGGCGGACCTGGAGGCCACTCAGCAAAACCGCTCCTGCAGGAACTTTCGGCTCTCTTGGGGTCGAATTTGAGGCTGGGGCTGCCATGGGCCAGACTGCTGGTGCCGAATGGGTGCCACCATAGACGACGTCAGAATCGGATACACCCCGATCACGGCGAAAGCCATGACCACCCGAGCAAAGCTTCCGAAGGGCCCATGTGGCAAGTCGAGGAGGACGTTTGAAGAGACTTTGGGACCGATAGCGATGTAGGCAATACCGGAGAAGCCGATGAAAAGCAAAGCCACAAAGCCAAAGCTAATACCCAGGCATGCCGCGAATCGGCGTGGACTTCTGTGATCCATCTGCTCGTACATTGGCAGTATACACATCTGCACTACGGCAGCTTGCATGAGAACACTCACCATGGCCAAATCCCCTCGCCCAAATCCCAGCAAGCAGCAATCCTCCACATCCTCCAACTTAGGGTCGCCCCTCCAGCCCAAGGAAAAGGCTGCCACCAGCACGCAGCACACGTAAAGGTTCGCGGCGATGCTAAGGGTAGATGAGAAGGCAAGATGCTGTTGATCCATGAAGCAGAGAGGCAGAACGACCGCAGCACCTGCGAGGACGGCGAGGGAACGCTCTAAGGGCAGGAGCCGTTGGAGACTGTCAGCGATGACCACCAGGTACCCCACCTGCGGGAGCTACAACAGTCAACTGGTGGCCAAGGGATGTTTGGATTTATAGGGATACCGCCCGCTAAGTGTCCGATTGATTTCAAGATTTTTTTTCAGTGTGCTCTCTCACTCGCGGTCTGCGGCCAACGCTCCAGAGTTTTGCCGCAGTAGCACTTGAATCTTCGTTGAAGTGAACCCGCCCACCAAGCACATGAAGACCGTGATCCAGATCATCGCTTCGCACAGCGCCCGGGCAGCTCGGCCAGCATGAGGGAGACGGCCGAGCAGGCTGCCGAGATCGAACACCTGTTCTTTCTCCTTGGTATTCTGTTAAGGAGGCAAGTCGGAAGAAGGTCCACTCAGGAAGAATGAAAGCAGTCCAACTTTGAAAATCCCGAGCTCTGCCGCATACACCAAGATGAGGTTGGTCCCGACATTCGCTGCCAACACCACCAGGGTGAGCCTGGCTGATGGATGCTAAGGTAGCATCACTTTCTGCTGAGGCTAACTAGAGGACGGCAAATGGATCTTGTATGCATGACTCTTTGGTCCGCTTTGGTTTGTGTTTGTTCTTTGAAGCAGGTGTGATGGCAGTGGTGATGTCTGTGATGTCGGTGGTGGCGTTGGCGAAGGGTTCCAGGAAACGCAAGCTTCAGCCCACCAATAGCAGTTACCCATCACTCCTTCCCAAACATACGGAGACATACCAAGACCGAGATTGAATCAGATTTAGACTTCCGTTCCACCCAGTTTGTCCTGTTCCGACTTGTCTGATGACCCGGAAACCACACATCCGAAGCCACCAAATATTGAAAACTGCCTCGCGTGGAACAAGCACTGCATAAGCTTACAACCTTCAACAGATGTGTCAAACGTCTTGGGACTTTGAAACGCCCGAAATTCTACTGCATGTTACGGACTGCTACGTGTGTCTTGCCTTGACTGCTGTCAAGTCACGTGTCATTGACACGACAGTGGTACAGTCAGGACGACGACAGCAAGGATACTGGGAGGACTGTCTGAGTGTAGAGTCAATCGAATGAGAAACCGATTCCGAATGGAGATAGCCATGATGGTGGCGGCTATGCCCTATGGACAAATAGACAAGCAGACATGCTATGACTAAGCTAGGCAATTTCGGCAAGCAGACACAAAAAAACAGTCACACAATCCAGACAGCATGGTTGCAGCCTGGGTGGAAGCTCACGAACCGCTTTCATAAGAACCAAGTTTCCACTGCCACCGAGAGGCATGGCTGCAGGCACGAGAGATGCGCCCGCAGTCGCCCAGGGGAGACTGAGGATGCCACAGCCCAGGGTGGCATTGATCCTTCAATTCTTACAAAGAGTCGAGAGTGGAAGATGGTCGAGTGGTCTGTTGAGACGCCGGATTTCAAAAAAGTTTAATCGCGGCAAGCCGAGGCCAACGAAAGCTCTTCCAAGTTGCAAGAGATGCGGGAGCCCTCTACTGATGGCAGTCTCGTTTTAGTGCCCCCTGTCGAGTACTGTTGTCTGTGTTATGCGTACAGAGACCCTTGAGGTAAGAGGGAGAGGTTGCGGTGCCTTCAGTTTCCCAATAAGGACGCGATAGGGGTCCAATGTAATATAACGTATCCCCCCTTACCGTCCTTAAGGTTCCTTATGACTTCTTGCTACTGTTATCATGTCACACTATGTCTTGATGTGTTCTTACTAGCACGATGCTGGTGTCGTTGTTTTCTTGTCGTCCTCGATGCTACTGCTGGGCAAGGCTCAAGTTCAGGATCAGGGCCAACTGGGACGCCCCGTGCTGCTGCTCGATGAGTGGGCTGTCCAGGCCCTCCATGGGCTTTCTGTTTGACGACAGGCCTTATGTGCGGTTGGTGAATCTTTCCGCGTCCTATGGAACCTCGCGGGTCATAGGGCTCATACTGTGCCTAAATGACATCTGCTGCTGCCGCCATCCGGCAGCTTTCCGCCATGTTCTGAGCCAGCAGCTATGTCATGCAGCTTATGATGAAGTATGTACGGCCGCGGCGATTGACGCTTCAACACCGACACCTTCATCAGACTCATGGATATTTTGCGCGGGTTGTGAGTCAAGGTCATCCTGATTCCATCACATCAATTCTCGAACAGCAGAAGTTTACTGCCATTCGAAATGCGTTCGAAAACATGCATGCCAGTTGAAGTTCTACAGACGTTCGCAGAACGTTTTGAGTTCCTTCAAATAGCCCCTCTCAGACTTCTTCCAGCCGTCTGCCTGGCAACATGCCAACGCAGCTGCCAAAGTGTCAGCACAGCCCACTGCATCCTCAGGCGCACACACGATCACCCGGACTTGAAGCACAAGATCGCCACTTGGCCTGTTCCACACTCGTTTGCGAGCAGCATGCAAGAGCTGAAGCTTTGGCACAACACGCGGTTCTGCAATGCCCCACTTAACTTCCAGCTGTCATGCGAGCCTAGGTAGAAGTAGATGAAGTGCTTCCTCCGTGGCGGAGCAGCTGTTGCAAGTTTGTCGAGACAGGGCATGAGACAAACAGACACATCGTTCACTACCGCCGCAAAGCTGCGTCTCATGGGTCACATAAGATCCGAAATTGCGTCCCACCACGCAATGCCAAGTGGGATTGTACCTGTTTGCAGCAACAACCAAGCCGTGCAAGCATTTGTCCAAGCCAAAGTTTTCTGCTGTCTTCCATACTATCAAAGCATCCATTCCCACTCGTCCAGACTTGCAGCTGCGGATTTAAACACCGGACGTTGCTTGCCAGTGTTCGGCCACTTGCCTATGGAGCTATGAGCACTTCTTGTCAAACTCCTTCTTGATGAAAGCAGCAATGTCCTGCAGGTAGCAGCATATATGCGACGGCTAGGCCAACAAAGATTGAGGAATCTCGTCGGGTGCACGGAACAGCTGTCAAGATGAGCCTGACCCATTGCAGCACTTAGCCAAACATGCAACATGCATTGTCCTTCTCGATGTTGTACTTCTCCAGTGCTTGTGTGGCACAGTCGATGGCATCCTGCTGCATGTCCTCAGCCATATCTGCGTTCTTGATGACCTCAGTGAAAACAACAAAATTCCCTTCACGGTGACTCCCGCTGGTGGGCAGGAGGGGCTGGGAGCAGGATCATGAAGGTATGGTGCTGGAGAGAAACCAGCGATGACAGGAAATGCGCAGTGGCAAACGACAAGCTCGAGGACCCACCAACAATGCCGAGCCACAGCCTTGCGATCCGCCATTGCAGAAGGATAGCTAGCTTACTGTTTACCGGGTCCTTGCTGGTCAGTTTGGGCCTTGCTGGCTTCGGAGAGAAATCGGGTGTGACAGCACTCCCAGGCTTACACTTGCTGAACATGCGACCAGAAAAGTGCAAAGACTTTTGTGTCCGGCTGTAAGTATCGGTGGCGCCCCTGAGTCTTCATCAGTTTAGCAGGATGCCATCATACTTGGTCTGGAACCTCGGGCGAGGGAAAGGCGCTGTCGAGGCAGTGCGTCAGTCAGAAACGAGACAGCGCAACAAACCGTGAACCTGCAGCCGATTGAGGCCTTGAAATGTTTGATTCGAGTGTTTCTCCTTCGCTACCGGAGCCGAGGGGCCACTTCATGCCGTCCTCCTTCCTGAGCCTGTGGGAAGATCCGACCCTGCCGCGGCGGAGCTTTCGGTACTGCACGCGGCCTCCTGGCCGAGACAAGTGCACGTAGAAGTCCATGCCGTAGATGCCGGTGCCGGGGTCGTACTTGATTCCGAGGTCAATGTGCTCGGTGATGCCGAAGCCGAAGCTGCCGTTGCGTGCGAAGTTCTTCTTCCGGAGCTCGTATTCCTTCACCTTCAGCCCCTTCTCAAGGATCTCCTCTGCCTTCTCGCCACGGACTGTGACGTGGCATGCGATCTTCTCGTTGCGGCGGACGCTCCACTGGCGGATCGTCATCCGAGCCTTGGAGAACACGGGCTGCTGCTCCGTAAGCTGCTCAAGCACCTTTGCTGCCCGCGTCAAGCGGTCACCACTCTCGCCCACACTGATGTTGAGCACGAGCTTCTCCACGCGGATCTGCCGCATCGGATTCTCCGACTTGTCCGCCATGCTGGGCACTCACCTATGTGCTACTTCCTGATACTTAAGCCACCCTGAAAGCAGCACACGCGAATTCCAAACCTGACTTGACAGCCTTCTGCGCGGAGCGACCCGGAAATTAGAACCTTGCATCTGAAGCACTTTTTCGATACATGCAACGTCAATATCACCGAAAAACACGACACAGGTTCCGAAGCTACGCGACTTCGTCAGCGATGCTGGAGACACTGCAGGTGCACAGCACAAACGACCAACCGTGCTTTGCACTCTCTGGCCTGGGTTTGCCACTCGCACTCTGCATTCTGTGCCATGTCTCTTAATGGGCTTCGGCAGCATCTCAAGTCTCGAGCAGAGTCTTGAGGTGCTAAGCTGAGAATGAATCTAAGCTCACGCATTCCTTTTCGGCGAGAGCGCCTCGCCACTTCCTTGTTGGGGTGGAAAGAACCTCCTCTCTACCAGCAGAACTTGGTGGAGGCAGCAGAGGTCCTGTGAGCGTCATCGGAGCGGATAGGCCTCACGTAGCGAGTACGTAGAAGACTCACCGCGACTGTGCTTGCCCCACTGAAGATCCGGCTGAACAAAGTTGGTAGGTGTAAGAGGCTTCGTCCTGTCGAGAGTCACAATCGGTGGAAGACGGAAGATTCAGAGAAATCTTGGCTTGTGGGAGATCCTTGCAGCCAACGGCACCTGAACATGAAGCACATCTTTGCAACAGCCCTTGCTTTTGTGGCCAAAATTCTGAGAGAGCAGCCCGCTTCATCGTAGTTGCAGCAGCAGTCGTCGAAGGTCTGCCAGTCCTGCCATCGCTCGCTGGAGCTCATGGCACGCTCTTCTTTTGTATTTTCTATGCAGATAGAAGCTGCCGGGTCCCGCCAGCTTCTGAAGACTGTCTCCTGAGCAAGGAATCAATGGGCTCGGGTCAACTAGCCCTGCCGTTGCTGGCACTCCAACCTCGAAGGTGCAGAGCGGCCAGACCTCAACATGCAATAGTCATTCAGACATGTGCCAAGGAGCAGCACATTGTGGAACTGAGCAAGGCCACGTACTGCGCAGCAGCTATGTTCAGCTTGCCAACATCGAAATTGAAGTCCTACCACACGAGTCAACAAGTCAAGCTTCGACGAGAACCAAAATGGAGGTCCTCTGGTGTAGAGCATGGCCGGCGACTGCCCTGACACCTGAATGAGCTATCGGCATTCTAGGGTCGTGCCAGATACACGACACAACAAAAATAATGCTGAAAATTCGACGGAAAATGTTGTAACCCGACCAAATGTTAGGTGCATCCTGCTTCATCCGTCCGCAGCCTACTTTGCTGGCTCAACGAAGGCACCAGCAAAGGCGGTAGTCTCCAGGACCAGCTTCGTCGACAAAGCCTTGATCGCTGGTCAAAGGCTTGATCACTGGCAGCACGCAGAGTGTTCATCTAAGCCCCGATTTGTCGCTTGCCATCGATGGTCAATCGCTGCTTACATCTACGACGACATTGCGAGCTTACAGCGCGCAGCCGGCGGAACAGACATGTCAAAGCCTTCGAGGAAGCGCAAAGCAGGAGGCATTGCAAGTCGTCCTGTTCGTTCCACCAAAAAATCGCTGGGCGGACGGCGGACGGCGGCAGCAACATCTCACTGTTAAGGGCAGAGAGGGTGGGTGCCGAAAATCACTAGGACTCAACATGACTCAACACTTCACAAATGAGCAACAATCTGTGGCGTGCGGCACGAACGCTCTCACATGTCATTGCATGCACAAGTGCACCGGCACCACTACTACTACTACTACTACTACTACTACTACTACTACTACTACTACTACTACTACTACTACTACTACTGCGGCTGTTGCTGTTGCTTCTGCTCTGCTCCGTCTCCTGCTACTGCTGCTGCTACTACCACCAACTGCTATTGTTACCAATACTGCTGACAACATATCTACTCGTACTTCGCAACTGTACTACAACTACAACACTACTAAGCACTTTGCTGCTAAAATTCTCATCTGCACTGCAGTACTACACCGCCCCACTACTACGACTACAACTACAACCACCCCCACAACCACGACTATGACTGCAGCTATTTTTTGGTCTATGACAACGAGGACGACGACGCAGACTATTACTACTTCCACGTCTACTTATACACCTTTGGCGGGAGACAGATGCTGCATCGCAGTGTGTGTCATCTCCATCCTCTACTCCCGAAAGCTTCAAGCTCTTCACATGTGAGCCGTCACACCCACCACAACCAATTCTACCAATGCCTGCAGCCGGCCGGAGCTTCCTGAGGCATCCACCGAGACTGAAGGTACCCGTGTCGCCGGCTGCCGTCCTAAAGCAAAGAAGTCATTGAGACTGGGCGGTAAATGGTCTTCGAAGTGTACTGCATATGGTTCCCTCAGCTCTATCAGTCTGCTGAACATAACTCAACCTATGTATATAAGCGCGCACACGCACACACAGATACAAACATGAACGTACGAACCTGTGTCGTAGTTTGTGGCCGCCATGCCGAGAATACCGGGCTTGGCACAGTCTGGCAGAGTAGCCATCCAACAGCGGACCGATGCCTCGAGTCCCAAGCACTCTGTTGTTCGGACATGCATGCCAAATCGCACGATGTCACGTTCTCAAGAACTTGGCAATAGACGTGTTGACAGTGATGCAACTGTTGGCTGAAGGGAAGAATGGTACTCAGCAGCTATACTGGCCGTTGGCACAAGCCGCAAACCTGAGCCTCTGGCCTGTCACTATCTCTCCCGTGCACCCGCGCAGCCGCATCTCAGGCTTGGCTCCAGTCTGGGCACGAGCAAACAATTGAGCCGGGATCATCCGGGCACACACAGTAAAAATTAGTCGTTCAGTGCATTAGTGCTGCTTACTCATGGGGATCTAAGAGTATAGCCCACTGCACTGCTCCTTCATGTTCATGTCTTGCCTGATTTCACTGCTCCGTTGGTGTTCTATGGTGCTTTTGGGTGTGCTACAATCACTCAATCGATCCGTTACCTCGCTGCAAGCCTAAACCTGCTGCTTCTTTACATATTCTAAAGTCTCGAGCCTAGAACCTATGTTTGTATGCTCGAGTCGCGTACCACATTCTTCTTGTTACCTCGGGGCTGCTCGCTCCACCGCCCTAGATCCGTCGCTCCAAGATGATCTGCAGACTTTGGGTTTAGGAAAGAAGTCTACCTCCTGACGAGGCAACTTACAACCTGCTCCCCGCAGACAGGCCTTCACCACGACCAGATCACCAGCAGCGAGCGGCTTCGTGGTGGGAAGGTCCACGACCTTTTATTTTCAAACCGGTCCTAGACTCCTAGACCTGTGCAAAACAAGCCCCTCACCCTGCAGAGCGTCTCTGAGGCAACTGCCAGGTCGCAGGGGCCCTTCATGAAGCAGGTCTCGGACGGAAAAGCGTATGCGCGGGCAGCAGACTGCACTCTCTGCACTCTGCGAAGCCATGCCCGGGCGTTTGCTCTATGCAGCTGAGAGGCCACTTCAAGGTCAGCCTCCAGGCGCACCTTGGCTCTGGCCGGAGGGGGAGCCGGAGGGGGAGCCGCAGGATCTGGGTTGGGAGTGCCATCGCGAGTGTTTAAGTTCCCGACAAGGGTCACAAACCTCGCCAAGAGAAAAGAGAGTTTGAGCTTGCAAAGCTGAGGCTATGAGGCAGCCTTCCACTGTCACCTTGCATCTTGGGACGTGGCCCAGCAAAGATCGTGAATTCCGCGGGTCTGTTGGGATCGCAATTGGAAAGCCTGCTGCACCTCCACCAGCCCAATGGCCACAACTAAGAACACTTGCCCTAACTAACCCTGGCCATTCTGTCACAAATCGCTGCGCATTGGAGATCCGGACTCAGGGCAGCACCAGCACAACCTCACTCAAGTAGCACTCAAAGTGCATCCGTCTGCAATGGCACGGCACCCTTCAGTTCTTAGAGCAGTCACTGCTACTGGACTTCCGCCTGCGGAGGTCCTTGAAGATTGCGAGGCTCAGAATGTGCCCCACATATTGAAACAGCTCTGTATGAGAGACCACTCCTCTTTGATGATGCCGGGACCTTGAGAATGGCATCCTTTCCAAACACCACGACGAGGGTACCATTCTGGAAATTATGCTTTTCTGAACAGGTGTGCATGCACGCACAGAGGTGGGTGCCGGCTACTGCCATGCCTAGGTAAGCAGATTGGATCGTAGCCGAACCGGCTGAACATGCATCCAATATGTTTGCCACCCGCCCTTCTGAACATGTCGGACGGGAACTCGACAGAACTGGCTTCGAAGAAAGGCCCCAGGGACAGTAGGCACCCCCAACTGAAAAGCCCACAAGCAAGTCACTTTATGGTTGCATCCAATATTAAAACAAAGGTTTGGGCCTACGACAAGACAATTCCACGGCAGCTACGAGTAGCTGGCAGCTAGCTTCCCATCATCTACAAAGGAATCTCAGGCGGCCGCTTTGCTATCATGCCCTCCGTCGGCATCACCGGTGCGGGGTCGAAAATGCCAGGATTGTCCGGCAAGTCCTGTCTGAATGGCGGGGAAATTGACAAAACATCCCTCGACAAAGGCACTGCTTTGACCTCTGGCTTCTTCAACGAGCATCCGAATGAGCCACATTTCCGTGAACCGTTTGATCCTCCGTCTCAAATCGGTACCAGGTGCCACCTGCCGCAGCAGTGGGAACGAATTGTAAACTGTTGCATCTGGTAGCCTGGCAGCAGTGACACGCGAACCAGGTACCCTCGGACCCTTCCTAATATGGCAGGCGAGGGCTTTTTGCAAGATGTGGGGACAAGACCTCCCACCCTCTCTTGCTAAAGCGCCCCGCGCTTCTGCACAAACTCAACATAGAGTCATGTCAGGTGGGGAGAGGGGTGTGTTTATGCCTACTGCACCCAACCAACTGGGAACACCGCCGCAACAGTTTCAGCAAGATTACTTCCACCGTTTGCAAGACCGAAAACATGTCACGTGTTTAGCCGCTTAGCCGTCATGGTAGACAGCGCCTCACGATAGAGATCACTCAGCCTCGAAACCCATGAACAGACGGAAAAAGAGGCCCGAATTGCGAAGCGAATAGCGCATAAATCGCACTTATTCAGGTTTCGGGCGCCTGCATCTCTTCGTCTGAATAAGGAGAGACGCTGTGCTAGCTCGGACATAAGATGAGAAAGAGATAAGGACTCCCGTTGCATGCATGGTGCTTCCGAGATGTGAAGTGAGCAGAGCCCGCACTGCCTTGATGTACACCAGCCAGATCTCTAGCGTCGGGCGATCGGCCTTTGTCAGGATTAGGGTGAGGACAGCTGCGGCGCCACATCCGGGCCAAGTGCTCCATCACGTTTGCTAGCTGCCGCTAGCAACATGCAACAGACGTCAACAAAAAGTCTGCGAAGCAGATAACACGTCGAGATACAAGCCTCCCGTCGTATGGTTTCGAAGTAGCCAGCACTCTAGAATCCCCCTGCTGGATCCTCATCCCAAAATTCAACAGCGCACATGCCGCCGAGGCCTGCCCGCATCGTAAAGGCCATCATCTATATCATCTTCGGATGAAGCTGGGGTCCAGACTTGTCAGGACTCCATTGTTTGGTAGACCCGGAATCTCAGCGAACGGTCGGACATGAGTGAAGACAATGGGCTTGCGAACTCTTCAATGCTGATACCAGCGGGAGCAATACGATCATAACAGTACGATAAAATTGCCTCGCGATCCCTGAGCAAGAAGCTTTTAGGTGGGATTGCAGTATCTTGTTGAATCCAGTCGTTGAGAGCAGCGAACAGCCACTGCAGCGCAGGCAGGGAAATTCTGCGCAACACGTGACGGCCATGAATCAAGGAGCACAGATTCAGGCTGACCTGCTGGCTCTCGATCAGCACAGGGCTTTGATGGTTTCTGCTTCCCATCCAGACGTTGTGTAAGCAGCTTCACTGACAACCCAAATCATCCGCCGACGCTCGCAGTTTGCACGAGCAGTTACACAAGTGCCTGGGCTGGGACCTGATCAGAGTGCCAACTTTGCACCTGCTCCGTTGTCGCGTGTACCGGGAAAGCACCTACTGCATGGCACTCTGGGTTGAACCAGATCAGTCCAAGCTGATCAAAATGGCACCCGAGTCAAACGACTTGCCCAAAGCAAATGTAGGAACGAGAGTTCACACCGGACAGCCAGCCACAACTGTGCTTAATGATTTGCTGAGCAACAATACAAAACTCTGCCCATACTCTTGCTACCGAACGGTAGCAGCTGAAGCTGCGGCAGGACCAGCCAGGCCGCAGAACTCCCCGGTTTGGAGCATGACCATGTCCCCTGCCTGGCCCAACCAATTGAAAACAAGCTTCGTTGCTAAGGGCCGTTTAGCAACCTCAGCATGTTCCCACGACCTATCGTAGCAAGAGGCAACATGCTGCGAAATCTTCCAGCGACACCTGATCCTTCGCGTCTGGAAATCTCTGGATTGAATTTACACATCTACTCAGCACCGTGGCTTCCACCGCACACTTTTTTGACTCAAAGACCGGCCGCAGGCCGCGCCTGAAGACCCACGCCTCGGAAGCCTTCGATGATGCAGGTCTTGATCTCTGAAAGGGGCCAGCTCCTCTGTACAAAACATTGACATGGCCACTCCACAGTTGCTCAGAGTCATATTCGATCGAGGCTGGGGCAGTAGAGACACCTCGCAAACTGCGTAATGGTCGCTCTCAGCACCTTCAGCTCGAGCTAGGAGTCTCATCCATACAGTATCACTGTAGCACTGGGGAGGGCACCAGCCACGACAAATCTTAGAAGCTCGGTCGCGAAGGCACCATCCACATTGCAGCATTCCTCCGCTTTACCACGTGCCATCAGACTTTACTTAGCCATCCAACTTGCAGCCACTTTGGCTTATACAAACACATCCGACACCGCCGAATTAAAATGGAAATCTGAGCCCCGCGCACCGAATCCGCCACAAAAGCATGCACGGTAGGATCCAGGTTGCCTTACATCTGATTCAGGCTTTAAGAGTTTTAGTAGTGGTGGTAGTAGTAGTAGTAATAGTAGTAGTAGTAGTAGGAGGAGGAGGAGGAGGAGGAGTAGGAGTAGGAGTAGGAGTAGGAGTAGGAGTAGGAGTAGGAGTAGTAGTAGTAGTAGTAGTAGTAGTAGTAGTAGTAGTAGTAGTAGTAGTAGTAGTAGTAGTAGTAGTAGTTTTGGCTCCCACTTGTCGGACTAGTAGTAGTAGTAGTAGTAGTAGTAGTAGTAGTAGTAGTAGTAATAGTAGTAGTAGTAGTAGTAGTAGTAGTAGTAGGAGTAGGAGTAGTAGTAGTAGTAGTAGGAGTAGGAGTAGGAGTAGGAGCAGGAGTAGGAGTAGGAGGTCTCGGCGCCGGACATTGCTGCGAAACCTGTCCAGGTCGAAGAACCTTGGGTTCAATAAAGCGTAGAAGTCATAAGCTGTATACTTTAACCTTTTGTCATATTGGAGATGCATGCTCTCATCATTTTCCACGCAGGCTTTTGCAGTGATGAGCTTCCAGCTGCTGGTGCCAGACTCCCGTTGGCCGTGAGTTGGACCTGAGGGCCAGGCCAAGCGGGAAGCGAATCACTGACATTGCAAGGCCTGCCTTGAACCTTCAGCGTAGCCACGGAGCTGTAGGCATCTGGGCGGAGTCACTGCATGAAAGACTACCCCCGCTCACCAAGATCACTTCCTGATCTGGTCTTCAAGCTTTGTTGGTCTCTGCAGCTCTTTGCCGTGCATTGCCGTGCTAGGTCCCAAACCACCGCAGGCTGCTACCTGAGTGAACACGTGGCGTGATGACACATTGCCGTGGTACCGGGGAATCCAGTCGGATTTCTGGTGCAAAAGATCGAACCACACCTCGTCACTCTCCACAATCTTCATGCGATCTTCGTCCTTCGTAGGCTCAGGTCGAACAATCCGACAAATGGGTGGCGGTCAAAACCAAATAGTAGGTGCCGTATTATATTAAGGACCCAAGAAGGGATCATAATTTTGACAACCACCCAAATGATCATACATTGGCTGTCGCATGAGACAACGAGCTCCTGTAGGAATGGCGCATTGATCGTGAATCCGAAGACTGATCTGAGCTTGTACTCCTGTCTGACATGGTGAGGCGACTAATTTGTCTGCGTCTCGCAGAACCGAGACAGGGAAGTCAAGCCAACCCGAGCAAAATAAACGGGCCTCTTGCCGACCTGAAGGGATGTCAAAGCCTCGTGTGTCCCAGACCTCAAGCATCGCGAACGCAAAGGCTAAGAGCGGCTAAGACTCTCGAAAACAAACGCCGAGAATAGCTGAAGATAGCAGGCGGACGTCTAGTCTCTAGAAGCTGATCTTGACCTGAAGCCGTCACTCCATGGAAGCTTCTCCCAGGAGCAATGATTAAGCCCGAAAATGCTCATGACTCAAAAAATCTCCCGAGGCGTTAGATGTGGGTTAGATGTGGGTCGGGGGCAAGCAGATTTTCTGGCTCACAGAAGATGACGCCCATGGACCACAGGAGGCAACGGACGGCTGTTACTTGTTACAAGACCTAATCCTAATCGTAACCTTCCAACCCAGCTTCCGTGAATTTGTCGAGCAAACACTTTGGACAAGTCCGCCGACGTGAGCGACGGCACATTGTCTGAGAGAAGGGCTGCAAGGGCACCATTGTATGCTGCGCTCGATGCGACGAGCTCCTCAGATGACGAAGGCAGTCGCGGTCGCAACAGTAGATAGAAGTGGCGATGGCCCCCCGCAGAGATCCTCACTGCTGTCACCCTCTCTGGAAACCCAATAGTCTCTGTCAAAGAGGCAAATGGGGTGGTAATTACGATCCCAGTTCAGAGCTGGCTCAAAGCACTTCACGATAAGAGCTCGGCTGTGCAGTGGGGCAGTGGGCACACTGTGACATCAGCACATGCTAGGCTAGGGCCAGGACGAGGCGGTCAGGAGCAAGGGCCACTGCCTCCAAGTTAAAGGCTTTTGCACATCCTTGCGACTACCGTACATGCTCGCTGGATTCCATGCAGTTGATCCGGGTGCCTTCGATGCTGCTGGGTCCACCTGCCATGTGCACAAACAACCTGACAGGCTACAACATGGCACCAGGGCTTCGGACGACCCAGGCTGCAGTGTTTCGGTGTGCTGTGGTATCTGATGGCTAGAGCTGTAGAACGTGAGACGCGGTTCGCAAGTACGAGGATCAGGTGTTCTGATCACTGCATTTCGAGCTGACCGCCTGAAGCCGCTGCTCGGTGCGGAACCACAGAATGCAACTTAGCTGCTTTGAGTTTGGGGTCAGTCCGCCACTCGCTCCGACTCAGGACCCGAACCAAAACCGAGAAACAATCAGAAACACACCCTTTACCTGCCTTCTGCATCCGGAACCAATCCCTGGTCCTTATGGTCCTTATCGTAAGAGCGGAAGGGACTGCGAGACGAAGAAGTCAACAGGCAAAGGAGGCTCCGGGCCGGCATCAGAGAAAAAGGCAGGACGCAGGCGGCTTCCCACGAGAGGCTTCGCCTTTGGCCGCCGAATCTTCACATTGCTCGCATTCCGATCGGGGAGCATCAGCCTTGCAAAGAAGTGGTCCTCGAGCTTCATTGCATCGACGACGGAGCAGCCACGACAGCCTGGATTTGACCAGCTACTCAGATCTCGATCACCACTCCGCTCGCAGAGTTGGCACCGGCCGTTCTCCACGGCAAACTTCCCAGCCTCGGCCTTCAGCAGATCCTCGACCGGAAGAGCCTGATTGGGCGGCTCCCGTGCCACCGGCTTGAAGGACGAGGCCACCTGCCGCGTCAGCGCGTCCGGGTCCACGCGACTCCGAGCAGATGCAGGCGCTGGCCCGCCAGCGCCCGGCACCGCAGGCGCCTTCGGCGTGCTGCCTCTGCTAGCTGTAGGCCCGGCAGGAAGGTCCTCATCACTGGAACTGTCCATCTTCTTGACTGTGACATTGGTCACGTCGTGTATGGCGCGCACGACCACAGAGGCCTTGCCAAGCTGCCGGACTGCATCCTTGACCGAGCTGCGGGTTTTCTGCCGATTGACATTCATCGCTGCCTCTCGTGTGATCCTCCCTGGAAGCATTTTCGGCGCCATGGGCTGCTGCTTACCACGGCGTCTCACCACCTTCTTGTTGCCTGGCCCAGCATTCGGCTGCAAGCTGGTCCGGCCGGTCAGCTTCTGCCCAGCGGGCGGTTCCTCCCATCGAGACAAGGGCAGCTTCTTCACCACGGCCTCCGCCCCACGAGGCCCGGGCGCGGGCCCAGACCCGGGCTCCTCTGGGCCCTCCAAGCCCTCATGCATCTGAGTGGAAACGAGCCGGAGGTAGGCAACCAGCCAGGAGATCTTGTAGAGAGAAGAGCTACTCTGCTGGACACCATTGCCGTAGAAGCCCAGGTACAGGAACACGATTCTGCAAAGCGTCTCGGTGAAGGCTGAAACCTCAAAGGCCGTGTCACTCTCCAAGGCTTCAGACTCCTCAGGCGAGGAGGATGAAATCGTGGAGTCTGTGCCTTTGAACTTGTCTTCATCCTTGCCCGAGTGAGCATGGCTAACTGGATCAGGACTGGCAGAAAGTTGCTTGAGCTTCGATTGCGATGGCGTGGGGCTCGTACCACTTGGCTTCTTGGCCCCGGCCGCCCCAGCCGCCCCAGCCGCCCCGGCCCCGGCCCTGCTCTTTGAGGGCTTAGACTCCGCACCTCTGTGCTTGGCCTTGGGAACCTCAGGGCAGATGGGCCGCGGAGGCAGCAAAGTGAAGCACTCCGTAGTCTCGTAAGCCCTGCGCAGCTGCTGCTCCGTTACCAGCTGCGGCGAAATGTGAAAGTCCACGCAAAACTGCCAAAAGTCGATCCACTGCATCTGCCCCGATGGCGCATAGCACTCGAAGAGAGTACTAAAAATGTCGCGGTAGCAGTGAACCACGTGGAGGACTTCGGGCTCAATTAGCATGGATGCTACGAGTCGCTCCCGGCAGGCCAGGTCTCTTTCCACGACGGATTTCCAGACCTTCACATGGGGCTGGTTCTTGCCCTTCTCCTTCTCCTTCTCAGCCTTCTCATGCTCATCCGTGGACTCACGGCGCTCCGAGCCATGGGCCTTGGAATTCGTGTGGGGATGTTTGCTTCTGTCTCCATGGCTCGCATCTACCGACTCGCGGCGCTCCTGGGATTTATCTTTGGAGTGTTCATCCCGGCGTTCGGCTTTGTATTCGTGGTTCGTTTTGGTCATGCCTGCCACGTAGGCATCGTCGTACATCCTGAGCTTCTTCGCCCCTTGCTTCATGCGATCCACGAACTCGTATCTGTCGATGGCCTCGTAATATTGCCGAGCGATAATATCCAGCAGCGAGATAAGCCGGAATCGGTTCACCTCGATTAGAAGCAACAAGGAATGCGTTCCTACAGCCACGACTTGGGACTGAAGTCTATGCATGACCTCGAAGAGGTTGTACAGTTGTACCATGAAAATTCAAGCACCATCCAATTAAATCGGAGACTCATACATTCACACTCGGCAATGCCAGGCGAGTTGACTAGTTACACCACAACATGCAAACACATCGGAAGTTCAAGCGATCCGAGAATTTAAGAACGTAGTCTCTCAAGACACCTTAGCAGCTCAACTGAGGCCTTCACGATAGACTGGACGGGTGCAGTGGGGGCATGGTGTGCTTGCGGAGGGCAGATTCGGCAAGGCTGTGCCAAGCTGTCAAACAAGGACACGGCCCAGAAGTAGGGAACCATAACCTGATCCACAAGCTCCACCTCCAGGATCATTCGGCAGAAGGTAGGCCGGTCCATGCCCATGCCCATTGCAGGCCCTCGTGTAGACACACACCATCGGGAAAGGCATCGAGATAAGACCAGTACCTCTTGATGGGTGAAAAGCCAACACATCTGAGATCCTTCGATGAAATGGTTATCCGCCAGGAAGCCGTTCTGTCGCTCGATCGACTGTTTCTCAGCTTGCTCCTGCTCCTCCAGCAGGTCTACAGGTACGAGGCTCTTCACCTCCACGGTTTTGGGAAGAAGAGACTCGAAGTTGGGGATCTCCGCAAAGAGGAGGCCAAGACGCCTCTCGTCGACTTCGGCGGTCCTCAAGCGCTCCTCATCTCGGACCTGCAAAAGGAGGAGCTCGGCCTTCTGCTGCGTGATCAGCAAATCCCGGGCCCTCGCCTCGGAGGCGGCCAGGAAGGCCTTGGAGCTCCCCAGGTCGCCCAGCCCGCCCAGCCCGCTGAGGCCGCTGAGCTCCGCGGAGTCCTCCAGGAGCACCTTCGAAGGACCCTGCAGGCCTTCTCTCTCGGCTCTCTCGGCTCTCTCTTTCTCATCTGAGTGAGAAGAAAGGCCCTGCAAATCGCTCAGCTCGGCGTACTCGTGAAGGTTGGAGGTGGATCCGAAGGTGGAGCCAACTTGGGCATTCTGCTTCGCGGCGAAGCTGATGCTCAATCTCTTGAAATGGGGACCACCATGGCAGTCGAAGAAATCGCTCAGACGGAGCTGCGAGAGTTGACTCTTCAAGCGATGGTTCCGAATGATGTCTGCCTGCATCAGCCATGCTGCAGACGAGCCCCACTCTTGCCTTGGCTGGTTTCGACTGGAACTTTATTAAACAAGAGAGGGACCCAGCCAGGAAAGAGCAGCCGAGCGACGCAGTGATCTGCAAAGCCGGGCAGCTTGCGACTGTCGAAGTGCTGATGTTGAAGTGGCCAGCGTCCAAGTCATCGCCTTCTTCGGCCCGAGTCTCCGCGAGCCTCTCCACTGGTTTCTGAACTCGTGCGCTCTGCGGGGTTGCCGGTAAGGAGAGCCTGACTGCAGGCTCTGTCTTGACGCTGGAGCTGATCGCTGCCCGAGCTGTCTGTTGCTTTGGCGCCTCTCTTGGACCAAGCTTGAGGCTCGGCAAGAATCCCTGCTGCCCATTACTCATGGCTGGTCATTGAGCCGTTTTAGCTCATGACCTGCAGTGCAGTCGCTCTCGGCTTCCACTCCAACTACCGCCAACCATGCAAGTCTTAGCCCATCGACCCACGGACCTAGAATCTAGAAGTCATAGCCCAGCACCGTGTCTGGTTCTGTGTGCTGGTGTGTTGCTTCTCTACGCTGTGTGACCTGGAGCTGTCAAGTCGCGACAAGAAAAATCGACTTGCCTGTTCACTGCAATACCCAGAACCCCAATCCTTGCTGAACCCGATGACAGAAGGGTGCGAAGCATGCTCTGCAACCCACCAAGCAAGTTCAGTGCACTTTGGGTGCTCAAGAAACCTGATGATGCCAATGTGGTTCAAGCTCGCATGCCGGACGATTGTGTGAGCTTCCTCCGCCGGCTGCAACAACTCGAGGAAGATCTGCCGAGTTTGGGAAATGCTTTCCATTGGGACCCTGGGAGACAGGGAAGAGAGAGAAAGAGAGAGAAGCTTCGTCAACGGCACATTAGCATGACAACAGTGCTTGCCGGGTGTTGGATAAGCACAGACTCTGCCACTCCCTGAGAGATGTCACAGAAGACGTCGTGCAAAGCTTGTGACGACGGTCCCGCGAATCTGGTCTTCTCCGGACTCTTACGGAATCGCTTTCAATGCGAAGCTCGGAGGGCAGAAAAGGGACAAGTCTCTACTGTAGACTACGTTCTTCCGCTCCCAGATTTTGCGGAACCTCCGATCCGGGTTCCAGAGGAGTTCGGGTCGAGTTCAGGAGATCATCAAGGACAGGCCCCTTTTCCTTCGCGTTACCATGGTCTAGTCCAGTCTCGCAAACTTTCGGCCCTCTTGCTCTCCTCTTGGATATCTTGGTGCCGATCTTTTGGTACTATTATAGTACTCGTGCGATCTCGAAGTCGGTTGCCATGCGAGTGGACATCGCCCTGAGCACTCTGTGTCTTGGTGCATCTCAGGGTTTCTTTGTTTCTGCTGGTACTGGGCTTACACCATCCAAAAAGCCTAGTGGCTCTACAAAAGCCAATCGTGAACTGAGGTGCGAGGACGAAGCCATGAGATTTCCATAAAACCCGGAGACGACCTGGTGACTTGTTGAAGCCTCACCCGGTCCGAGTCGGGAGAGCAGGGGGGGGGGGTTCGAGCGCAAAAGCAGGAAGAGTCAGATTGGTTCGCTCAGGGAGTGCGGCACCTCACTAATCGCCATGATCTCCCGGCTCCGGCCTGAGGAAGCTGTTCCAGCTGTTACAGAAGCTTCTGACAGGGTTCTGTCGCTACTTCGGACCTTGCTCACCTGTGCACTCTTTGCTTCTGTCAGGCTTTGCATGTCACTTCCGCACACTTCACACATCACTAAACGATCAAACCGTAGTTTGCACGGCCAGCGCGGCTGCAACTGACGCACAACCGCGCAGGCCAAAAGCGATGTGGTCAAAGCATCGACACACCGCCAACAACTTGGATATCGACCAGCCTGCACTAAACTTGGCATGTGAGGGGATGGCTCTGTGCCACTTGCCATCGGAGCGTTCGAGTCCTTCAAACGAGTGTATCAGGTGGGAAGCCGCAGAACACCTATGTACAAAACTTTGACTTATCTCTCATCGCCTGGATACATGAGTTTCCGGGACGGTGATCCACGAGCCTGTTGTGGGGACCTTATTCAAGCGACGATCGCCCTGCACATACCGTGACCTCAACTGAGCCCATCGCGTCGCGCCCAGCCGCACACCCACCATAGGCAATGCCACCCACTCCGACGGCATCTGGTGCTCCGAACCTCTACCACCATCAATGGCAATGATTGACCGGGTTACAACAAGCTCGCCGAGCTGGAAAGAGAGACCTCTAACATGGTGTAGTTGCAGGACATGCAACATTTGGGCACCTTCAATGAAGTTTTGCTCCGCTAGACGCTGCAGGCAGCCTATCACCGAGGCACGAGCATGACATATCCGTCGTGCGTGGGGTCCAGCAGCTCATCCTCGGCAACGAAAGGACGAAGGGTCGCATCAAGCCACAAACCTGCACACATCTTGCGAGACCCAGGCCGTATCATCGAACTCGATGAGTGCATGTGCATTCACATCGGGATTGTTTCCCAGGATGGGCCTGGGATTGAAGATGAGTTTGCTTGACAAGCTGTCGGCACTGTCACATTTACAGCACAGGCAAGAGCAGAGAAACCACTTAGCCCGCCACGATGATGCATTCAAGCAGTAGCGGAGATCACAGTTCCGAGCACTTTCGCGATAGTTGATGAGGTTGCAGAAGTCTTAGGTCGCACTGACACCACTCCGTGCGAAACCCTGGTGCAAACCGTCGCTGCACAGTGAAATGCAAAAGCGACAGGGGAAGGAAGCAGTCAGTATGGTAAGCAAGGGACGATTCTCCCTGCAAGCCTCCACGAATGCAAGTTTCAAACTGGAATTAGAAGTGGTTCTAGAATGCCAGCACGGCGTGACTTGGCGCGCCTGC
Organism: Symbiodinium sp. CCMP2592; assembly: GCA_905221615.1. NCBI lineage: Eukaryota > Dinophyceae > Suessiales > Symbiodiniaceae > Symbiodinium > Symbiodinium sp. CCMP2592. Next base: position 444,715 of record CAJNDT010005290.1, on the reverse strand, counting down.
TTGCAAGCCTCCAAGCTGTCACGTCCTTTCAGGTTTCAGGTGTCGCAGCCGTCTTTTGTGGAGAGTCTGTCGCTCAGTCGGTCCCTCTTCTTCAGCACGGACAGGGGAGTCGAGGCGTCTCAACCCGTGCGGAGTCGCACGCTGGGGAATCATGTGCGGATCAGTTCGGTCGGGTGAGAACAGGCTCATGCACCGGCTTGCCCCCGCACCCCCTAAACCTATCAGCCCCGCCGTGCCTGAAGTCTATAGGCTTGGTACCCCAACCGCCGGCAGTGCACGCGCAAAAAGTGATACTCCCCAAGTCTTGTGTAGCCTGAGCCTGTAGCCCACTTGAAGAAGCATGGCTCCAGTTCAACTGAATACCCGATGCTCAACAAAACGTGGTAAAGCAAGTGGGACAACCCTTCACAAGGTCATCAACACTCCTGTGGCACGGAACATCATGTGGTGTGCATTCACAACACTCGTTCCAGAAAACAGCATGCGAGGTCAGTAGGCTCCAGCTTCCCCCCGGAAGCACACCACACATCGAAACACCGCAACGACAACACCCCACTACCATGCTCTCATGTTTGCGTGATCGGTACTGGGGCAGGAGACTATCCTCTGGGCTGTCGGTCCCTCTCTCTGTCTGCCAGGTTGGGAGTTCGGGAAGCGTCCAGTCCCGAACCCCGCACGCGCGTGCACCTGCTGTCCTTTGCAGATATCTTTATGCCCTTTGGAGGCTCCTCCCCCTCTTAAATGCTTTGCTCGGGGTCTAGAGCGGGGGCAGGCCCCCGTACCGCGCAGCTTGCGCTACCCCATCCAACATCTCCTGCCTTTACAAGGACTGGTGCTCTCCTTTTTGGGTAGCTTTGTCTTGTGGCAGGGTAACCCTGTCAGAAACAAGTAGGATGCGTCACAAAGCATGGTTCCCCGGTCCACAGTCTGAAACACGCTCTCTGGTGCCCCCGACTGCGTTTTGTAGGCGAAGGTGCGACAGAACGCTGCAAGTAGGCAGAACATGCACAGGAATGCAGCGTCTGCATTGAAACATGTCGGGTGCCCCTCGAGTGGCGGCCCTGCCTGCACCTGTACCCCACCTGTAATGTCCATTCCTCACACCGAACTGAAGCCTGAGCCCACATGCAGCACTGCCCGTGACCTTCCGCTCAACCCTGAAGCTCTGGCAGTTGGTCACCCGCGTTCTCTGTTTCCTCCCCATTCCTCCCCCTCTCTCCATCTCTGTCTGTGTCAGTGTGTCTGTTTGTCTGTGTGTCTGCGTGTCTGTCTGGCCCTCAACTCGTCCGTCCGTCCGTCACACAGTGTGCGTGTGTGTGATTCCTTTGTGCCTGTCCTCTGTCCGTCCGTCCGTCCATCTCTGATTGGTTGGTTGGCTGTCTGTGCGCGTTTGTACGCGTTGGTTATTTGTTGTTTGGGTGTGTGGGTGGGTCGGCTCCTACTTACCTGTCAAGCCGACAAGCAGCAAGCAATCAGCTTCGCCCACAGTACCGGTCCTCCTTCCCCCTCGGACGGCCCCACTCGCTCGCAGTCTAGGCCTGCAGATCTTGTGAAGAAAGTCACCGCACCAAAACATTATGAAATGCCGAGAAGCTGAAAAGCGAAGTATTGCAATAACGAGACGAGCAAGAAAAACAAGACGAGTCGCAGCAACATAAACACGTCAGCTTTGTAATGTAGGATGCCTTCAGCAGACATGCCGAAGCCAAGCTGAGCAAAGTAGGTCCTGGCAGGCGTCTTCTGGACTTCAGCACAGCTTGTGCCTACACCGCTGACATCTTTTGATTGAACCGTGCCACCTGGACTTCAATTGAAGGGATTTGTCGTCGTGTTCAGGACTGTCGCAATTGGGCGTTGGTGGGTGGTGTTGGCGGTGATGATGACTGCCATGACTTGCATCAGGTTAGAGGCGTTGCTCATTGCTACTACTGCTACTACTGTGTCTCAAAGTGTCTTGGATGCGAAGGCTCCCAACTTTCGGCCCTTAGATCGTGATCGAAACACCAGGCAAGGGCCTCGCAGGATTTTCCTCATCCCATTGCGACTGTGCCGCACCGCCGCGGCAATCATCTGCCAAGTCGTCCGCGTTCAACTCGGCGGGGATTCAGGAAGGCGGTGCTGCACAACCCGAGCTCACAGTGTCGCGCTCCCAGCGCCGTCTTGTGGCGAAATACTGGACCTACTGCCTCTGGCAGACGACAAAAAGCTGATTCCATGCTGGTGTCAGATGGCGGAACATGTTGAAGCTGCACCTGTAACCATTGGAGAAAGATCGGTATACGGCTAAGGCTCGTTGGTTGGAGCGCTGAGCTTTCATCCGACGTCCTACCACCACTCATCTCTTGCTGTCAGCTCCCATGCACACCCAGACAGTATTCAAGGAATGGACGCTGTGCTCCAGGAAGTAGCCGCGAACTCCAATCTAAGTCGGATTCAGCCAGAGTTTCCCGGCTCGACATGATGACAACACGACTCTCTGTGATAGAATCTGGGCGACAGGCAAACTCGTAGGGAACTTGGATGTCCACCCGGATGGCCGGCAGACCTAAAACCAACATGGGACAGCAAAACAGATTTGGCTGGCTCGCCATGCACAGATCCGCCAAGAAGTGATGCAGCCCTTTCTGCGTCGCCAGCCCTGACTCTCGAGTGATGGGAGCATCGCTAGGCCTGCCCTTCAATTCAGAAGGATGCCGTCGTACTTCGTCTGGAACCTGAAGGAAAGCACAAAGGAGCAGTCAGCCGGTTCTGTGCACGCTTTTTGCGGGCTTGGGGAACTTGGGAGTGGCGATGGTGCAAATCCTGCAAAATCGCTTAACCTACGCCCTCGATATCATCCGTGCGAAAATATCGATTCGAGGGGCCACTTCATGCCGTCCTCCTTCCTGAGCCTGTGGGAAGATCCGACCCTGCCGCGGCGGAGCTTTCGGTACTGCACGCGGCCTCCTGGCCGAGACAAGTGCACGTAGAAGTCCATGCCGTAGATGCCGGTGCCGGGGTCGTACTTGATTCCGAGGTCAATGTGCTCGGTGATGCCGAAGCCGAAGCTGCCGTTGCGTGCGAAGTTCTTCTTCCGGAGCTCGTATTCCTTCACCTTCAGCCCCTTCTCAAGGATCTCCTCTGCCTTCTCGCCACGGACTGTGACGTGGCATGCGATCTTCTCGTTGCGGCGGACGCTCCACTGGCGGATCGTCATCCGAGCCTTGGAGAACACGGGCTGCTGCTCCGTGAGCTGCTCAAGCACCTTTGCTGCCCGCGTCAAGCGGTCACCACTCTCGCCCACACTGATGTTGAGCACGAGCTTCTCCACGCGGATCTGCCGCATCGGATTCTCCGACTTGTCCGCCATAGCGATGTTGCACACTCCCTCAACAGAGGTCAGCGGGACTGGAAACAAATCCGCTGTCGGCCGAAATTTTGCGGTCCACAGTGTTCATAGGTGCCAAGCTGAGGCAATACAGAAGTCTGCGGAATCTCTGAAGTCAAAGCAGGGGGGCTGTAGAAGGCACTCCGAACGCCGAGACTGCTACGCGCATCGCATCCGGCAGTGACGTTGCATGGTGCGAACTGCAGCCTCAAGGCTCGCAAGGCTTAGGCAAGCCGATCCCATTGCCGTCAGCTCTTCCTCCCTCCTGAAACGAGCAGAGCAAGCACTCGCTCAGCTCTTCGCGCCAGGACGGTTCCATTGTCATGCCGCACGATGTGCTGCTGCGGCAGATTGCCTTCCTTGTTTGGTCAGCGCTCTTACTGTAGACATCTCTCGCTCCCGCATGCTCTGGCAACTCCGGAAGTCCAAGGCCGTGGCGGGCCCCTGCCTCAGCCCAGCGCAGAGCCCCCGCCCCCCTCCTATATCCCCTCCCCCCGTCATGAGAAGCTCGGGCCGCGGCATCGACGACCAGGTGAGGACAGCCCGGCCTAAATCCTGAAAGGCATCAGAGAAGAGCTGCAGCTCAGGTGCGGCATCGCGGTAGCCCTAGAGTTCTTCTCCGATGATGAGAAGAGTTGAGGGTCGAGGAGTCTAGGAAGGCTCCTGCCCATCGAAGGTGACCCACTCAGGGCTGGGGACGGGCAGGCCCTGGTGCACGTTGGCCATGGGGAGCATCCTCAGCAATCTTCGGCTCTCTTTGGCGAGCTGTGGGACGGTTCGAAAAGAGCTCGGGACAAAAGCAACTTGCCTGTATAGCGTAGGCAAATGCTATCAATTGTTTCTACCATTTCCGACTGGGTGGGAGTTGAAACCTGCCGGAAGTAGCCACAATTCCTGGTATTGGCTACTGTTGGCTGGTGCCTTCGTGGCGCTTGCTGACTTCACCTTCCAACCGTCTTCCTACGGTTTGGCTTTGCTTCACACTCGCGGGCATGCTCAAGCCGTGGGGCAAGTAAAGGGCACACATGGCACAAGTGCAACAAGAAGCTCTCTCGAATCATGTACACTGTACATCACGCCCTGAGATCATGTCTTGACCGATCCCGGGCCCCTGATGGCGAGCCACTGTCCGTCCTGGCACTGAAACGCGGAGATCGATGCTGACAGTACGGTCTTTGCAGATCCACGCGAATCGCAAACCTATTCAAGCATTGAAGCTGTCCTGTGCAAACGCAAGGCCGGCCTGGGGTCCAGCAGTGTCAAGTGAAACCGCCCTCTTCGACAGAGCCTGAGGACTGGGGTGCCGGCTACCGCAGCCATCTGGGCATTGCTGACCGTCTCAAGGGCTGGCCTTCGGAATGCTTTACCTCTACAAATCCGGTCCTCAGCTTGAGCCGCTACCTCTAGCCTGGAGCCCTGGAGCCCTCAAACCTTTGAAACTTAGGGCGAACTCGAGGCAGCGGCTCCAAGATGCGAACCTGCGAGAGCGGAGCGACTCGAAACGTTCTCAGCTCTCTCACGCTCTCGTCCGCTCCCTGGGCCCTGGGCCTTCGTCATCTGTTGGACGTCCCACAAGGCCCCGGCTCCTCCACGACCTGCAGTTGCAGCTCCCCAAACGGAAGGGCACTTAAGGATGCCTCTCGAACCTTAATTGTCAACAGCAGCAAAGGTGGACACCAGCTGCGGCGAACCAATTCCCATCCAGCGAGAAAGCGACTGCCTAAGCACAAGGGGTCACAGGGGCCGTCATGCTACGGACGACGCTTGTCAAGAGAGTGGGTGTTTTACGCGGCATGAAGAGCCCTGGAGTTGGAAGGACTTCGGTCCAGAACTCCTTTGGCGCCCCCCTAGACAGACAAGCACAAGGCCCCCGACGAGCACAGCCATGTTCTTGCCGATTCCTTGCTCCTGATAGGGTGGCATCTTGGCTTCAGCATAGATGGTCTTACGCAACGAAAGCAATCTCATGTCCATCCGTTTACAACCGCCGCTGGACCGCAGAATAGTCAGACCCAAGTGACGCTATACTGACGCTATCACCTCACGGGTGTCCTCGCGGAAGGTGTGAATCGGCATCGCGCTGCTCGTCCGGCCTGCACCACCGCATGGCTGCGAAGCCGCAAGAGCTCGCGGCTCGCGCGCGGTGCGAGCCCTGAGCTCGCTAGATCTCCTGTTGGGGCTTTTCTTCGGCTCATCTGATCCGAGCGTGCGCGTGGCAGCAGCTGCGTGCGGCTCGCATTAGCTCGCCAGATCTTTACGATCTGTGAATTCGTTTGCGCATGGCAAGTGTGCCCTAAATCGCACTGCCATGGAATGAACCGCACATTCACCGGAGAAGCAATGGGCGTTCGCGGCTTGGCCGCCACGCAGCAAGCATCCCCAAGTGCCTGGCGATCTCAAAAAGTAGGAACGAACGATGCCTTTACGATGAACACCTACAGAGGGCCTTCTGCGGCCCTGTCGCACCGGCACACGGGCCCTCATCCCACCCTCTAATCAAAAACTTCTCTTTCGGGCAATTTCAGCCCTTTGCTACTACTACGACACTACGACATCTGATCATGCAACGAGGGGTCGCGGTTTCTTTGGAAACAGCTTGCCCATCATACAACAGACTCAAAGCGTCCCGGTGCCTGTGCTTCTTGTTCGGGTGCGTCCTCAACCGAGGCGTCTATGTCTTGGCTCTCCTGAGCTGGCGCTGGATCCGACTGTGTCTTGCCTTCACTGATGTAATCGACCTCCCCGCGAGAGATGTAGCGGAAGACCATGGTGATCAGCACGCCATCAATGAGGAGAAACAAGCTGTACAGCAAAGGGAAAACAGACACAGCACTGAATGTCTCGGCATCTGGGAAAGAGAATGCGAGGATTGCTAACGCAAGGGTGCTGTTCTGCAGACCTGTCTCCAGGCTAATCGTCCGACATGCACTAGGAGGCAATCTTGCCAGGAGTGCATTGGTATATCCCATAATGCCTCCGATTGGCATGAGGACTGCGCTGGCAAACCAGAGCTTCCAACTTTCGGCGAAGACATGCAGGTTCGTGACGACCCCCGCAACTAAGGCAGCCAAAATAAAAAGCATGCCTATCACGGAAGCCACCTTTTCAATGATCTTCGCCCCCTTGCTGCTAAAATATCTGACTGCCATGCCGATCCCAACGGGCAGGATAACCTCAGTTCACAGCTTCATTGGCTAGCGGCTAGCAGTACTACGTGCATCTGAGCCAGAGAGAGCCGGTGGCTAAAGGGCTTCGGGATCCTGGAAGCTGAAACCGCTTTTGCAATGAGCGCGGCAACTGAGACTCTGACGACCACAAGTGGCGGTACCAAGCTGCTAAACGGGATTCGAAGGTGCTCGTCAGTAAAGGGCGGGCTGTAGACCAGCAGACAGAGTGGCAAAAGGCCGATCGAAAGCAAAGTCGAGAGGCTCGTGGCGATGATTGACAAAGGGAGGTCGCCGCGGGAGTAGTACGCAAAAAGGTTGCTCGTGGAGCCTCCCGGAGAGCAGCCCACGACCAGCATAGAGATGCCTTGCTCTTTGGTCACTCCTAAGCCAATGGCAAGCGCGAAGGAGATCAAAGGCATGAAGACAAACTGGCAGAGGACCGCAACCAACGGCGCCTTCCAAACTTTCCGAGCCTGACGGAAATCGGCGGGTGTCAGTGTCGCGCCCAAGCCGAGCATTAGAAGAATCACGACAATCGCGAAGATCAGCTGCAGGGGATCCATCCTCCGCACCCTGGGGCCTGGCTTTGGTAGCCCGAGGTCCCCAAGTTGCGGCAGCGAGGGGAGATGAGGCTACCCTGCCAAGCCAAAGCCCCAAGACGAAACGATGACCCTTCTAGCTCGACGAAACAATGTCAAGACGAAACTACGTGACGTCTCGATGTCTGACATGGCGTACAACGGAGACGCAGCCATCAGAAAAGGCTTCATGCCTACCTGCAGCCAGCAGGTCCGCTAGGGCAAACCACGTGATGAGATCCTGACACTGAACGCTCTTGCTCTGCGACGGCTCGTCCGCTGAGGCAGCTCGGCATCGTGCGTCGTCGCCACCGGTTGCCAGCATGATACCCGAGCCTACAGCTCAAGCAGCCAGCTTCATGAATTGAAACGCTTCTAGTGGCCTTCTGATCGGGTGTGCTTTCAACTAAACTCTGTTGAAGCCCGCCTGTTCCCACTGAGAAGGCCAAAGAAAGCACAGCGCCACTGTGCACTGAGACCTTCCATACCGTGGCCACTATTGGTCGAAGACATCATCATGAGGCAGCTACAGGAGCAAGCCGCCTCACTCCTTCAGATCCGAAGGAGACTTGCTTCAACTGCTGATTCTATGTTCAACGCGTTTGGAGGCCAGGCTCCATGGTACGACGCCGTGCCCTATCCCTGTGTATCATGCGACCCGTGTCTTGGCAGGCGCGTTACAATCCTGATGTCTCAAGTTTAGCGTATATGAGCGAAAGGAAGGCTTGTTCGGACACGTCTTCTTTAGTCGTGGCTAACTGACTCTACAAGGGCATCGTGGCAGGCATCACTCACGGCAGTGATATCGGAAATGCGGGTGCAGGAAATGCCATGCAGGCAGAGAGGGTAAGTTTCAGGGATTGGCAATAATTTGCCTACGTGGAAGCCAACGAGAGGCCCTGACCCCCAACATCGGGTCGAGGCTTCCAGACAAGTCTGCAGCACGCTGTGCGGCGGCAATCCCACTTCTTATGCAAAGCTACTATCAGGAGACGGGGAAGATACCGTTTTCTGAATGCGGTCGTTCTGGTTGCATCGTGGCGACAGGGCCCTCGCGCTTAAGTAGCCGACCAAATTCGACAAAAATGAGGCGAGCACGGTTGAGACAGCTTCCGGCACGCGTGTCCTCAGCTTGGAGCTGTTCGAGCGGGCCTAAAGGATGTGCAAGCAAGGCCAGAGTCTCCTCGCATCCCAGATGTGCACATCGGCATCATACGATGCCGTTGCAATCACGGCGGCATCTGGCCTCGCCAAGCTGATGGAAGTTCGCGCATTTCGTCGCTGTGGCACATGCTTACATGGGGAGCATTTCAAGAGCCTTCGTAGCAGCATTTTCTTGCTCGCCCGACGAAGCAACTTCGATACAGGGGCAAAACAAGTGCAGTTAAAGTGCAGTTAGTCTTTGGCTTTTGCACTGGGTCACTGTACAAGACCTCCTGGGCCCGAAGCAACTGCTCGCGACCTTCTGGGCTCAGTCGCATCTCAAAAGCTATGCTCACTCGCGAAGCGCCCTGCAGCTGCACTTGGTGCAGGCACGGTTGGCAAGCGGGGAGAGGCACTGCCTGCAGGAAGTAAGCATGCGCCCACTCTTCGCCGATCATTGCGGCGGCACTGGGGAGCTCTGCGCTGGCCGGCACCCATGCGTGGTCTCTGTGGACTTCGAGCCCAGCGGTATCTGCAACCACGACAGTGATCAATCCAGGATCGGTGTGCTTACAACACGCCGTCCACTGCCCGGGCATTTCCGGGTAGTAAAAGACATCCATCACCTAAAGGAGTTGCCAAGTCTTGAGCAGCAGGCTAACACATTCGACAATTGCTATCGAGGCACAGCTGTGCTGCCGCGGCGGCCGCACAAGGACCTGCCAAACTTTCTGGCTCGCATGCTGGCTTGAAACCATTGCGCTGGACACTTTGACATTCTGGGCGCTGCAAAGGCTCTATCGGCTCTGATAGCTCTCCGCAACAAGCAACATTCAGCATTGCCTGAAAAACTGCCAATGACAAGCAGGGGATCCGGGAACCCCTTGCAAGCACCCCTTCAGCGAACCCCCTTGCGAACGATGATGGACGCCAGCAACGACCAAGATTGCCGGTCCCCCCCCCCCCCCCCCCCGCCCCGCCCCAAGTGGTGCAAAATACGACATATTACCAAGATTGCCCAAACGGAACCCCTACCCTCGTTCCCCCCGGGTAAGAACTAAGGCTGATCAAGATTACCAAGATTACCGGCAAACGCTCCGGCACAATGCATCATCATCTCATCTCATTACCTCCATCATTGATCAGCAGCAGCAGCAGCAGCAGCATCTTCGTGATGATTGTCATCGCCTCAGGCCCGGTGCCAGGAGCTCCTCTACAAGGGGCCGCAGCACTGTCCAAGTGGCCATGAGCGCATCCAAAGCCTTCAGTGCGGTTGGTGTTAGTATTTCCTGGCGATCAGGTCTATGTGACACCTTACAGTGCCTTACAGTGGGAAGGGGGCCTCTTCTGGGAGTGGAGCAAAGAGAGAGAGAGAGCATCTCATCGCGACAGAAAGTGCACGAACAACGGTTCACAGTCACAGCAGCTTGGGTCTGCTACGGTGATGCCGACACTCGACTCATCAAAGTTTCACCATAGCCAAACCCGGGGTGTCCGACCTCGATCTCATCTGCGCCAGCAACTTGCCGTGTGGCCTCGCCCAGCTCTGCCCCGTCGCCTTTCAGGACGATGGGAAGTAGTAGGGCTGTGTGTGTGTGTGTGATGCTGCAGTTCCCGCAAGAGTTCCAGCCAATCCGTCTTCGTCAGGTACAAGTAGGAGTCAGGAGGCTAGGGGCTTGGGGACATCATGGACCAGCTGCGCCGCCTTCTGCATGGCGATGGTTGAGTAGCTGATATGGAAGCAGCGCCGCCTGCACACAAAGGGCGCTGTTCCCCTCCTTCCCCAAAACAAGCTGGACATTGCATGCTGCCGTAAACTCGATCAGGGGCCTTCGCCCTCTGTACAAAGCTTGGGCGCAGGGGCGGCTGGCGCAGGTGGAAGCGCACCTGTGACCTCGAAACATCCAATCAAAGAAGAACCGTCTGCAAATGACCACAGCAAAACAACAAACAGCAACAGCAGCAGCAGCAGCAGCAGCAGCAGCAGCAGCAACAGCAGCAGCAATCGCGCGGTCCCAAGCACAAGACAGCACTAGCATCACCTTCGTACATTGATTAGTTACGAGCAAGCTCATCGGACTGGCATGACTTGGGGGCTTGTGGCTGCAACCAGATGACACAACTGCCCTAATATTTCTTTTCTTAGTTCGCTTACCATCCTCCTCGCAGGTCTAGGTCAACCTCAAGCACAAGTCCTACCCGAGCCAGCCTCTCGGAACAATGCATGATGAAGACCTGCCGAACAGCTGATATTCGGTTAGAGGTAAGACAGGTAAGTCATACCATGCGCTCGAATGTTGGCAGGTTGGTCGGCCAGATATCTGTCTCGGCTGCTGCACTATCCTGGTCGCAGATATTGCCCATGTGAGCTAGAAAGAATATGTAAGAAGAAGAACCATCGGGATGTACTGCTGCTGCTGCTGCCGCCGACGACCAGGACAACGACGACATCAAGACAAGCCGCCACCCTCCTTACAATGCAAGAAGTTCACCGTGACCTGCATCAAAAAGTAGACGCCTAGCCTCTGCAGAAGGGCCGTGGTGCAAGACGGCAAACGGATCCGCTTGGCACCCTGCCTGTTTCAGGGACCGGGCAGACATTGAAGCGAAAAGTCTACACAGGCAAACCGATGGACCGGCTGTCTCATTCGAGAACAATTCTCCTGCAGTGCTGCTAAGCGTTGCAGCTACACCCTTACACTCAGGCTCAGCCACTGCATCCCAGCCACTGGTCTCCGGTGTCTTCGATCATGCTGGAGCCAGCGCTTGCACTTTTCTAGTGCGGCCTCCAGAACTCGCACCTGACACACAGCCGGTGACAAAAGAAAGGTCGGCTCGGTTTCATCCCAAGGCCTGCGAGTGCGAGAGGTTCAGCGTCCATGAACTGAATTGAGGACCGGCCATGCCGGTCCGAACCATGCAGAAGAGGCCCCATGCATGCCCGGCAGAACGCTTGAGCCGAATCAGCATTGGAAGCATTCAGAAAGCACAAATGGAAACTTCCAAGTCGGGGAAGCACGTGCACTCGAGGCCGTGGCGACACGACAACGGCGGTGAGGCCCTGCTTGTGCGCCACCGGCCAGACATGTGCCTGCATCATACATGGCTATTCATGTACTCGGCTATCAAGCTGGAGTCCCACATGTTTTATGCAACGGCGGCCTCCAAGCCACATTTGGGCAAGCAGGTCCTTGCTTGAGACACTGATACATCTGGTCGAGCAAGCTCGGGAAGAGTCAAAGCTTCTGAGGAGGTCGCCCGAGAATGTGGCATTCCAAGCTCGGCCCGCACCTTTCGCTCTGCGCAACAATTGCTGTGGCAGTAACACTACCCAGAGTAAGCATGCAATACAAGATCATGCCGCATGAACGACATACGATCACCAGCGGCCGGCTGAACGCGTGCATCAGCAACAAGAAGCACGACGATAAAACTGACCCGGCGTAACCGGTAATGACAACAACAATGATACTGACAGTGGGTTAAGATCACCCATCGACTGCTCGGCTACTACTCAGCATACTGTGCATAAAGTTAGGATTGTCTGTAGCATCACCTGGCCTAGTACATCAAGCCATGTAGAAGGCTAGCATATCATACTAACCAGCCTTTTTGGTATGCCCTGGCGGGGCTTTGCCCGCTCCTGCCTTTACTTCCAGCCTCAAGCCCGTGTTGGGTGAGCCGAGAAACTCAAACATCCTCAACGCCTCTAACCCTCGATCTAGCGGGCAAAGCAACATTCGCAATGGCTTCTTTTCGCGAGTCTCCATCCTGATCGTCCTAACCCAACTGCTCGCATCCCAATGTGGGAATGGAGAAGCACTCCTTCATCGTTTGAAATGGGACGGCAGGGAAAAGCTGTGTTCCTTCTTGCGCGACTGGGCGTCCGGCTCACAGAAGTCGGCTGCCATCTCCCGGAAGTTGCTGCAGGCCTCCGCTTTGAATCTTCAAGCTTAGTCCTTCACACATCCTTTCGATCCGTAGCATCAGAAGCTTGGCTTCTCAACACGTGCCTTCTCACACTGCATCGCGGCTCGTTTCAAGGTGAGGTGACCTGCCAGAGATGGCAAACGCGGTCGTCTCTGTGACTGTCGTCCGCTCGCTACTCCCAATTTGCCCCGTCTTGTCTGTGCCTATGTCTGCAAGATCTTCATGGGAGAGAGCTTCTGCAAAGTTCACGAAAGGCTCCTCGAACGTAAGCAGGTGGCAAATCCACGAACTAAACTCCACTTTGAAGGATCCTGCGTGATGTTGAGGGGATTCATACTCAGCCTTGGCACTGCACTTTGTTGCAAGATTTAGGTAAACCAGTCTGCAAATGATTGACAGGAATGGGGTGCACACACATGGCCCAGGATGACGTTCTGCCAATCAAAATCAGGCCTCGTCGCTGTGCGCGTCAACAGCATTAAGACTCAGCGCGCTCCAGGTTTATGCAATGTGGCAACATTCTTGAGCCTGGATTCCATCTTGGCTCCGTGCATGTTGCCACCTGGCCTGTGCCACACAGGACCCCAGTTGGGGCAAACGTGCGGCGGCACCTCAGGTTCTTGTCTTTCAGCATGAGCCTCCAAGTCGGTTTGCTGCATCTCGTAGCTCTGTGGGACTACTCTTGGGTCCCCCCGCGCCCAGGCCATGCGGGCCGAGGCCCGCAGCGTCGCCCCAGAGCCGCAAGCTGCCATCGAGGCCTTCTCTCCACTAGGCACCAAATGTTCGCAACTTATGCTACTTGTAGCAAAGGCCTGGATATGTAAGCGATGCAAGAGCACTGGAGACTTGTCATTGAAACCGGAGCATGTAAGCTTCCTGAGACTCGCCTGCTGATGCCAGCCAACTGCCATCGGGTGCCCAAGCCACTGCCTGTAGCACTCGAAGTGCACACGTGGGCACGTGAAACTCACAACAACACCAAAAGAAACTGACACTGTTCATCGTGCGTCGCGCCGTAAGCAAGCAATAGCGCTGATATATTGATAGATTTGCTGGATGTTCATGCATGTTATGTGGAACAGGCATGCAGCTCGCCTGCACATGGTCGAGGTGGCCGATCAGCCTCACAAAACTACACTACAGATGCTCGCCTAGCAGGTGGTACTTGTTCATGTGTTGTACATGCTTGAAGGTGCAACAGCTCGCACTGCTTCTGTAGCTGCCACGCATCGATCGAAGCAGTGAAAGTGCTGGGGCCCTTGCGTTGCGGCAATCTCCGGGACGGCTGGCTTCCATATGCGCACCACTCCATCCTCAAAAATCCAGCGGCCGTGCAGAGGTGCTACAGCATGCACTTCAGCCCGAGCTGCCTCGTATCCAGCAGCAACCCGGCGCTCGGAGCCGAGTGGCTGCGAAGCGTAGGCGGCAGCTACCACAGGACCTCAAGGAGTCTGCAGGGCACCGAAGGTGCTCCTTTGGCCTTCGGCTGACTTTCAGGCCCGCGCTCTTCGACACAGTGAGGAGCGACACTGGAGGCACACTCTCCGCAGCCCTGCACTGCAACGATTGAGTTCATGTGCGTGAAACTGTTACCTACCGTTAACACGTGCGCTTGCCAAAACTGTTCATCATCGACATTCACCGACTAGCCATCAAAACCTTTAAAAGTGGGAGCGACTGGGGACGGAACCCCGGTGCGTCGGACCTCATCAACACCTGCCAGGTGATCCGAGAGGGGGCATCTCTGCTTCGAGCTTAAACGCCTTTCTGTGATCGATTTGGGACCACATCGTATGCTTTAGTAGATTTCCAAGTCTAGGAACAGTGCAACCGGTGGAGATGCAATGGCGTGCTCATCATGTGGAACATGATGATGGCCACCTGTCGTGTCGTCCTTCGACAGTTTCCACTCGGGGCTTATGGATCGTGGCAGAACGGTTGTAGCCTCTTTCCCCTCTCTGCGTGGGCTTCGCGGCTCCACGGGCCGATGCGCTGGTATCGAAAGGGATCCAAACTCGCACGCAGAAATTCAGAAGTCATCTGCCTCGCTTCACCTGCCATGATTACCTCTTTCTGTGCGTGCTGCTTGGAGAGCTCAGAAGGCTAGGTCACATCTGCGATACAGCGACCGATATTTTCGAATCGAGAGCAGCCTCGAGTGCGACGATACAAGCCACGTCAGTCCAAAACCCTTCGCGCCTGGAAGGCTTTGCCAGCGGGAGTCCAGTAGTGCGATGGATGCGAGCAATCCTGGCATCGATGCGACTCGGCGCCAACGTCTCCTAGCCAGCTCGGCAGTCTGAGAGGCCAGCATAGGCGGGAAGCGCTCCACAAACGCAGATCTGGTAGATTCCCAGGGTGTAGGTACCTTGGAGGTCGGAGAAGAACTTGGAAAAGCTCAGAGGTGCGGAGGCTCTGCGACTCTACAGCACAGACTTGGGCCCGCGCGCACGGCACCCAATGAGTCGACACCTCCACACACCATCTTCCGCTCCAGGTCCTCTGCGCCGGCCTCCCAAAAACAACTTCGGCCGTAGTGCGCAGTTGGCGCTGGGTTTGGCTGAGGCCCAAGCGTTCGGATCCTGCTTGCACTGGAGGGCACCGAACCCGGACTCCGAGCTCACGACCTCGGACTGAGTGGCTCGTGTTACAGGTAGCACGCATCTCACGAATCTTACATAACAGCTCGATCCAAAGCTGGGTGCTGGTTGGTGTGCTGAGGTGGTAGCTCCACCCGGAGCTAAAACGTCAGGAATGCCCTCACAGATACCCCGAAGGGCACTATCCGATGATTCCATGCAGAGTCGAAGGAATGCATGCGCTCAATCTGGCCTCTCCACAAACTTCGGATGCCTTGAGCAACAGGATGCGATCCACCTCCAGCTCCCACGGCTGGCTCAATGCTTCTCCACTACCGAATCGTCCGTTCTTGATCATTCCCTCAAGCTGCGGCGGCTGAGGCTACAACCGTCCAGAAAAATGGAGTAGTGTAAGGACAGGCACCGTTTGCACCCGCTTTTTTTGACCCGCTTTTATCAAACATCATTTGTGACCATCGTGGGTTCAACGGCCTCGGCAGCACGCCACGCAATGCACTTCGTTTTCATGACAAGAACGCGAGAAGTACTACTGTCGGACCGTAGACTTTGTTGGCTCGGGGTCTCCTAGTCCCCCCGATTCACTTCAATTGTACCTCAAGAGTTTAGTCCTGCGTAAAGCCGCTTCCGGACTAGATTACGTAGCAACATAGAGCATGGGCACTGTCACCCTCACCGAGCCTGGGCACTCCTCGGTCACTTGAGAGACTGATCATTTTCTACCCCATGG
The DNA here is from genome assembly GCA_905221615.1 of Symbiodinium sp. CCMP2592. Lineage (NCBI taxonomy): Eukaryota > Dinophyceae > Suessiales > Symbiodiniaceae > Symbiodinium > Symbiodinium sp. CCMP2592. The sequence continues at coordinate 429,203 of CAJNDT010005290.1, read as the reverse complement.
AACCGTTTTACTGTCCGCCTGGTCCATACCCCTTCGTCCCTCCCGGTATGCCCGGGAGCGCCTCTGGCCTGAGCCCAATTGCAGCCACCTGAGCTGGGCGGTCTGTGGCCCAAAAGCCCCGAAACATCTTTGCTCTAGGCACACCCCAGACTAGGATCGTACAAGATTAGGGCTCAGCATATCATAATTCGGGTTGCCGGACAACTCCAACAAGAATGCCAAAGCACCTAATGAGATCATGCACATGAATTCAAGCTGCTAGATTGCTTCTAGGCTCATTTAGCTCATCGGGTCGTGACACCTGACAGCCCAAGGCACAAGACTTGACTCTTCCACAACAAGGTCATGTTGACGTACGAGTACTTGGGACGTCTTGGCAGCCCTTTACGCTAACTCAGAAATGCGACACCTGCGCTTGCAGAGTTGCGGGGCTGCGGGGCCCTCACATGAATAAGAATCGGCTCTTCGGCTCGAGGGCATGCACTGGACCTCGGCTGATAGCGCCGATCTGCGCGCCGATCCGCCAGCACTCGTCACGCGGGGCCGCGGGGCGCCGGCCAGCCATCACGAATGCGAAGGCTGGCAAAGGTCCCGAACTGGCGTCAGCTGGGAGTAAAGCGAGCAGCACGTTTGTTGAAGGAGCCTCAGCGTAAAAGTCCGCAAACGTCTGGCAGTCGCTGGGCTCCGCCTCAGACATGGCTCTGGGCAACTCCCTGTAGCCAAAAGCCAGCGAAGCATCCGAGATGTGGGCGCCGCCCTGCTGGGCCCCAGGGCACCAGCACACACGGAAGATGCCACCCGAGACCACTCGCCTCCGCAGATACTTCTCTGTTTCCAATCATGCAAGTCATGTCTCACGAACAACTGCTCCAATCAGACTGCGACTGCCGACAGCCCAGCTTGAGGCACGACATCTCAATCATGACAGCTTGAGTGCTTTGAGGGCCACACAGCTCTGGCCAGGTCAGCTTGGTTTGGCCATCTGGCAAATTGCCTGCGGCCGTTGGGTGTCCGGAAGTATCGGTGCCGGCTCGTGCTGTTTGCTTCAAGAACTATTCGGGCTTGCTCCTGCAGGGACTGTACTCACAGCCGACATCTCGCACGGTTTTGGAAGCAAATCTCGCTCGCAACGACGAAGCTTGAAGCTACCTCCATGGCAATAGAAGCTCAGAGCCTACGATTCCAGGCGTGCTCGGAGAGTCTGCCAAAGGCCCACGCCTCAGAGATTGCCAAACAAGGCCAGACTGAGTTGGGACGATTACTGTGTCATACCGCATCTGCACCATGCCAACAGGAAGAACGAATTCCTGATCTCCGCAACCCTATCAGTTGACTAACTACTTCACAAGCCCCAAAGTCACGAAATGAGTGGTCGAACATTCCCTTTTCTCTTCGCTTTGCGAGCCTGACTGCAGGAAAGCTTGCAGGGCGTGAAGAGCCATGGGGTCCTCTGGAGCTAGGGATAGTGCAGTCTGGTAAGCGCTCAAAGCCGCAGACGCCGCGTGGCCGTCGGGGCATGGTTGCTTCTCGCAGAAAGCGCCGCCCAGCCAGCGGTGGAGCTGTGAGGCACGAGGGTCGCGCTGTAAAGCCTGACGGAACTCAACCACGGAGTCGGCAGCTCGCGCGATCCCGGAGTCGGCCGCATCTTCCCCCAGCCACCATTCAGAGGCCAAGACCTGCCTGTTGCCAGCCACCACCGGCGTGGCGCGGTGCAGAGTCCACCCGCGCCAGGCAATCGCATCGCCTGCCTCCAAGTCGACGTGATGCTCCAGCCTCACTCGCGTTGTTTCTGCAGTGTCGCTTGGCACGGACGCAGCACGCAGCGGCCGCTGCCATGTATCGGCCGTGAACTCCAGCACCTGCGTCCTATCTAACGTGGTAAGTTGCGATGGTTCCGGTGGGCCGTGCGGACCGTTGCCATAGTCTCTCAGCTCAACGGCGCCACCCTCGTAGGAACCCTTGTTGCTGAGAACGACCAGCAAAGTCAGTAGTGTGGCCCCATCTCCATGCCAAGCCACCTCAGTGTTGCAAGGCGCCATCCCCGACAATGCATCCCGTCAAAGGGCGACTGCAAACCCTGATTGCAGAGCCCCGGGTCGAAGCCAATGCAACCTGACTCTTGTAACGAGCCACCGGTTCAGATCTCCAGGTTCCTCGATACGTCAGAAGCTCCAAACACCTGCAGCTCGTGCTTGCAGCTGCCCTCGGGGAGGTATTTGAGAGGTTTCGGGCACGTGCACGTCAATCAATTTATCGTGCGATCGGAACGCCAAAGGCTCGGACTCAAAAGCACACGAGCTCCCACCTGGCCCTCAAGGGCTGACCGTGGCTGAGGTTCCATCCCGCCTAATGCCAGGGAGTGCTGCGACGTGTGGCATTCCAGAATCACTAAGACTTCCTGAAGCCTTCTCTGGAATGATGACTTCCTGCATATATCCCCTGTCACCATCGAGCGTTTCCATGTCGGTGCTCCTTGTCACTATCCTGGCAAACCTGGCTAGCATCATCCGAATCGAATGTTCCTGGTTATGAGGGGACCCTTGGCAGACCCCGATATCACATGCACGAGCGGCGAAGCAAACATCTGTGGACAGGACTTACCATGGTACAATCTCTGCGAATGACTGGAGCTACGATGCAATACAACACAAAGTCTACTTCGGGGGCTCAAGACGGGCAAGGCAAGAGGAGGGGCGAGCGCTGCACAGTAGGAGTAGGGACGTGTATTAGTGGGCACTTCTTTGTCCGAGCGTCTGCAGCATCCGCAGCCATGGCCAGCTCCTGCAGCCGGCGTCGCCTTGCTCCCGGGGCACTGCGCAGGATGCCGAAGGCAATGCTCATGCCATGCTCTCTGCATGCTCTGCAGCTGCTTTCCAGTTCTGTCAATTCTGGGGTGAGAAGCCTGCTGCTGGCTAAAGCGTCCTTGATAGTGTCCTTTTGGCACTTTCTTGCCGACAAAGTAACAAAGCTGTAGATTTAAGTTCTGTTAAGGGGCAGATCTGGTGCAGCGATGTCGATGTGGTTGTGGAGGAAGATCGTCTCGTGGCCTAGAAGAGACGCCAGCAGCACTCAGCTCAGTTCCCCGCACACAACACGCGCACACACTTGCAAACTCCATGGTGGGAGTAGCTTACACTCGTTGCCTGACACTTCTCCAATCATCTTTCGACATGCCAGGTTTTTGGCTTGGCTTCCCTCTCTGATGCATAGCTTCATTGGGTACGGTAGCATCAGAGAGCCGTACCCCCCTGCGAGTTTTATTCCTTTTGCTATCAGGGTGTCACACACACACACACACACACGCACACGAGGCCCTTACAGGCCACGATGTCCTGCTGCGACTGAGGTCCGGACTCGCGCCGCCAGCGCCAAAGCTTCTGTTTGAAACAAGGTTTGGGTCAATCGGCCGTCTCTGCTGTTCCTGACCTGGGCCCCAGAAGTTCAAACCTCAACACTCATCCCAAAGTTTCCGCTATCTCGCACTCAAAGAAGACTTTCAGCCAACGTCAACCAACTTAAACACAGTCGCTCGGCAAGTGCTGTCGCATCCAAGCTTCACATAAGCTCCACTCTCTTGCTTTTCTTTCTTCATCACGGAATAAAGAGAACAGCATCACGACCTTCAAGCCCCGCGCATCTCAATCCCGAAAGCTGTGCGCCTTCCCATGGTCTGGATCGGATTCGCTTCGCCAGGTTGAGCGCTTGCCGCCGCGCCCGTCTTGAAAAGGCAGCCTTCAAGCGCACCTCGGCAAGAAGTCTCCACGTATTGTCTCTACACCTTGGCAGCAATTGTTACAACAGAACCTGTTTTGTAGTGAGTCTCCATAATTATGTCCACCTCCCGGTTGTATCAGTTCCTCGCACGCACGAGAAGCCACCTTGCACAAATCATACTCCGGCAGTACCATGGACCCACCTAGAATGGGGGAAGCACTTCAATGTGACTTGCAGTTCCAAGAGCAATCGGATACCGCCCCAGTTCAGACGAGAGGCGGACAGTGGCATGCCGACACTGCTCTGCGCTTGAAGGGTTACCAGCAGCCCTAAAAATAGAGTAAGCCCATAGCCTCTAGTTCTCATTCTGTATGAGCCGGAAACGGCTCGGCCCAGGAACGACCGAATGTTGCTGCCAAATTTCTTTCTCGGATACTTCCCACCGGTGCCGAGTCTAAGTCTCTAAGTGCCCGGCAGCGCCTCCGTGTGGTGTTCCGACCTTTCGGTGCTCTCTCAGAGACCGAGTCCGAGCATGCCCGAGCCCTCTGGGTTCTTGAGCTTCCGGCCCCGGGTGCCCACATTCCACATCGAAGTCCACAATGCGGACCTGAAAAGAGAATCGGAGCCCCTTTGCCAAACCCTACAAACCCTAAGTCCCTATTACTATAATATGACTATAATATTACTATAATATTCCTATCCATACTGCTATCCATACTACTACCATATAACTACCATATTAACTCTCGTCAGTTGTGATTTCACTCAGCGACTTCGCTGAGTTCCTGGCGCGGTCCTCCTCCGAGAGCTGAGCCCCCTGAAGATCGATGCTCGAAGAGTTAATATGGTAGTTATATGGTAGTTATATGGTAGTAGTATGGATAGTGATATTATAGTAATATTATAGTAATATTATAGTAATATGGTCTATGATTTAGAGTTTTCTGTGCTGCTAGTGGACAGTACGAGTAGTGTGGCAATAGCAACGACCTAAACTTGGAGATGTCAAGGTGCCCAGTGCAGCCTCCAAGTCGCAGCGCTGGCGGAGAAAAATCCATGTACTAAGCACGAGACGATCAAATCCAGTGAGAAGACCACGTGCGGCACAACTCTCAGCCTCGTGGAATCACCACATCTGACACATCTGTTCGGTCCAGTCAAAATTATGCAGTTCGTCCCGTCCCTCTCAGATGCCACACCGAAGTTGGCCGCACAAGATAGAAGATTAATGTTCAAGATCTAGTAACTAGTGCCCATGCGCAGGTCCAGCTCCAGATTGCGGAGGTCTGAAAGTGAGAAGGCTCCCTGCTAAGCCCTAGTTCCATCGTCGCGACATTCCAAAACTGTTGCCTTGCTGCCAATTCGAGGCGGCAGTTGAGGCGACTGCTCAAAGCCGCCAGATCTTTCCAGGCCTTGTCACATGTTCGGGCTTTAAGCAGCACCGGCCGACAAGGCGACACTTGTGCTGTGCAAGTTGCACGGTCAGCGAAGCACGGATCCTCAACCATGGCGTCTCCTTTGAGGCCCTTGCGCAGATCCGGCCAGAAAGCAAAAACACTGCCTCGGGTGCAAGCTGATGCCAGCATGCAGGCGTCTTGCTGGATGCCTCATCTGTGGCTCACACCGATCTCCACCTGAAAATCGATGTCGCTGGAACAGGTCCGTCCTGCGCTGGTTTTGAACATGGGTCACATGGGTCACTTGGCATGGCCCGAAAGAAGGAAGTCTTGGGCGATGCATCAAACAACGAACGCTCCAGGCGCTGTCCTCTGCCCGAGCAAAGGCAGACATAGTACTGACCACTCCGGGAGAGAATCAGAGGGCCCCACCTAGGCAGCATTGCTTTCCAGAGGATCGAGTCAATCTAGTCTAGATCAGTGGGTCTTCTGGGACGGTGGCGAGCTTTCAGGACTGTGTTTCGTCAAATCGATACGGTGCGATACGCATCTCATCGTGGCGACTGGACGCAGGAGGGTGAGAGAGGCACAGAGAAAGAGAGAGAGAGAGAGAGAGAGAGAGGGGGAGAGACAGGCAGAGAGAGAAAAGAGAATAGATATCCGCGAACAAGCAATCGGCTCAACATGCCCTATGTATGGCCTGCTCGTGTACCAACGGCATGCCGAACAGGCAGATCAAGTCTGATCTATATCTGTTGGCATATCTGAACCTGAAAGCAAAGCCTTGGGAATCGGCACGTTACGTTGCACTCTCTGAATCATGTCGCCCCGAAATCTCCGACGATGCGTTTCTCCCGTACTCCTGTCAACTGCCTCGGGATCTGAGCATCCGACGTCTGGGCGAAGTTGGGGTCTTCGCCAGTGCCAGGTGCGTCCGGGTCCTGCCAGCAGTGGTCTGTACACGTGAATTTGCGTGGACGGCTTTGGCTTTGCCGAGGGTCTGGGATTTGCAGCTTCGATGCCAGCTTCCACAAGAGATCACAAGAGAAAGCCCAACGATCCAAGCCAGCATAATAGTCACAGGAAACATGCAAGACAGCAGAGCGGAGGGACTGAAGGATGTAAGTCATGGGTTCTGATTCCGGTGCAATGACTCAGCAACAGGCTACTTGAACAAAATGCATTAACAAGCGAAATTCGACGAACCACCAATGCAGCGTTGGAAGCTGAGCATGAGGCATGTCAACCACCGTGAGTCACTGTACAATCGGCATGTACTATCTTCACATTCGCTGACACAGTAGCAACAGTCGCAACTGCAGCAACAACCTCAGCCGCACAACCGCCGCCACGACAACGACGACTTCAGATTTGTTGCGAGCCGTTTAGGGAATGCTCAAAACAAAGTTGAGCGCGCGCCGCATCTTACGCGTCCCAGGGCCTCGGCAAGCTGGCCCAGCAGATGCTCAGTGCCATTGTAGGTCCTCGGCATCAGCAAGCCGCAGAATTTTGACACTCCATTCGGATTCGGAGAGCTGCTCAATTTGAAAATATTGGCTAGCCTCTCTCGGGACAGCTCCTGTTCTACTGATTCTACTGGGTATGATCGTCGGCCCCCTAATGCGTGAAGCATTGTCTAGGTTTTCGCCCAGGAATACCTTGATTAGGAGTCGTCACAATCGCGATCCTGCTGCTCAGGTTCCCTAGTTCATGAGCGAGGCGGGCTGCATACCCCGCCACTCTCAGTATCAGGGCCGCTGCTCGGGCAGGTCTGCTGGCGAGAGCTGAGTCTACCGCCACTAACACCTACACGAACCTACATCGAAGCCCCGACCTTTTACATCGAAATGCATTGCAAGCTGGGGCCATGTCCCCTCTTGACCGCACCTGAGGGGTGCCAGCACCTGGCGCGGGGAGCAAAGGCCGTGCATCTCGAAAGGCTCTGGGACTCTCAGGCTTGGGCTAACCGAAGTCTTTGCGAGAGGCCATCGCCCAGGCCAAAGCCGAGCACCTTGGGACGCGACATGAGCCTAACCACTGCGAGCAAGCGGGTTTGACAGCTAAATACCGAACTGGCTCTTCGAGTAGGTCGCTCTTGTGATTTTCTGCAATTGCGATTCAGCCGAACGCGGCTGATCATCAGCTTATTTGAGCCACCGGCTTTCAGGGAGAAGTTCGTCCCAACCTCACGCACATGTTTCGTGCACAGCCTCCCCAGCAAACTTGGGAACGCAGTCGGCGCCTGAACTTTTCGCCGATCAAAACCCTCGCCTCCAATGACCTGCTCTTGGCTCAAACTCGAGGCAATGTGCAATGCTTCGCATGCCCTATCTCCGCCACGAGCTGGCTTCTGCAGGCCGAAGCTCCGATCTGCGAGCGGGCCTCCAGAGCCGTGGGTCCGGCGATGGAGAAGTTGCCCAGGTCGAGGTTGAACCTCCAGGCTCTCTTCAAGCGATGTTTGAGTTGCACACGACACAGCAACCGCTAAGTCATAGTTGTCTGATTTTTCCTACGAGTAGCACAGATTTTGACCTAGGGCCTAGATGGGCCTAGATGACATGACCATGAGTAGAACCATGGCGAGAATCCAAGCTTTGAAGCCACATCGATGAAGCTTTGCCCTTCTAATTTAGTTTTGCGACCCGCCCACTGAGCTGCTGGCATTGCATCGGAGCTGCAGAGAGGTGCCTGGCCCCAGCGGCAAGGGAGGCAGTTGCAGTCCAGGACCCGAGGCTTTTCGGATATATGACCCTGAGCTGGGCTGCAAGCTGAAACATTCTCCGGCATGTCTTCCATCATCGTCATCGGCATCTGATTGTCGGGGCCGTCCATGGGCAGACTGCTTTCATTGCTGTAGTTGCTGTCGTTGTCATCCATATCATCGCCGTCGCCTGAGTACGCAGCCGAGCGAGTGGTTCCGGGCATACTTCACATTTCCATTTAAGCGCCTTCGACATGGAGGCTTGCCGGGGCCACATCTTGCGCGGTTTTACTTCCATGTTTAACTGTCGGGGTGAAATCTGGCTCGACCAAGGGGATGTCTGTGCCTTCAGTGCATCTATCCTGGCCCCACCATGAAGGTGCTCCCGTTTCCAGTGCGTCAGACCCCAATGGAAGTAGCAATGCTTCGCAGCATGGGACAGGATGACTTGGTGCCCGCACTTTCCGTCAGATTGGTCTCGTTGGTTCGGTTGCCGCCTGACCAAACAAAGAAGCTCAGCTCACGAAGCAACTGTGTCCAAGCGAACCGCACTGGAAGCTCATGAGGCCTGCCATGTCAGCTCCAGCCTGACTTCTGCTCGAAAACTCACCCGCCATGCTTCTTCCGTGCTCGATGCAGCATGCCGACAGACGGAACGGGCCCCCAATGGTCCCACAACTTGCTTTTTGTCCAGCGCCACGTTTTGTCGGACTCCGAACTGCAGCCAGCGCTCGCGTGCGATCTTCGCACGCCAAACGGCTGTAGGCCTCAGGCCTCAGGCAAGAACCACGGCTTGAGCTCCGACAGCTGCTGAAAGACTCGCGTGGCGGTCTCCTTGTCCTCGCTCCTGACTGATTTCCTACTGGTTTAAAGTTTGCAGATGCTTAGATGACGCTTCTTATGCCCAAAAGTGGTGTTCTGGCGGCAAACGAACGAAAACTGAGCGAAAACTCTAAAAAGACAGCCTTCTAACACATCGCAGGCTCTTGTCCGGGTGCCATTGCAGACAAAGGGCTCGCCTGCAACACCCACTGCCGTGCCCTCTCTACCCCACGAAAATTCAGAAAAACTGCTATGCTGCATGCACGGTAATGATATGTCTCACTGCAGGAGACTGTGCAGGTACCCTGTAGCCGTCTGAGGTCGGTGCCAGGCACGCTTGCGTGACTCGAGCGGCTCGTCTCTGTGTTCCAGCAGCTCCTGCAAAAGCTGTCGCCCTTCAGCGGATGTTGGCCAGAAGGGCGGCGGCGGAGGCGGCGGAGGGGGATGTGTTGCTCCGGAAGCCTTCTCGGCACCACCGGCCCGGTGTCTTGCACCTGCCTCACGCTCACCAGAGCCGCCACGCGGTGGCCGTGGGCTCCACTTCCGGTTTCCGGTAAACTCAGACTTGCCCTTCTCAGGCTTGGGGATGTAACGAAACCACCGAGTTCTCCAGTAGTTGTCAGTGTCCCTTGCCCGCGTTCGCGACCAAGCATCACGCTCGGCTTCCTCCTTCTTTTTCTGAGTCTTACGCGCGAGGTCCTCTTTCCACTCCTCCTGAGCATTCCGTCGCGCTTCCGTCTCAGCCTGCTCTCGCTCGATCTGCGCTTGGAGCTCTCGGCGTTCGCGCTCCGCTTCTGCCTGCAGCTCTTGGAGTTTTCGCTGGTGTTCCAAACGCCGCAAGAACTCCCGGTGCTCGAAGGCCTCGTGCGAGACCCCGGCCCTGCGGTTTTCGGATCTATCGGCCGATGCATCGGCCTCATTGGCTTCTTGGGCTTCTTGGGCTTCGTGGGCTTCTGGCTCAGCCGCGGGCGGTTGCAAGGGGGCGTTTTCTGCCTCGGCGGCTTGGGCCGCGGGAGCCTCAGCCGGGCCGGGCGGGCCCGCCGGGGGGCGGCCCGGCGGGCCCGGGTCCTGGCGGCGCAGACGAGCGGCCTCGGCTTGGCGTTGCAGGCGCCGGGCGGCGCTCTGCACCTGCGCCACTCCAGTGCTCGCTGCGCTCTGCATCGGCTCGGTGCCGGCCAAGAGGGATTCGAAGAACTCAAGTGCTTCTTTGGAGGGAGGCTTGCTGGTCGGAGTCCTCTCTTGCGGCTTCTCGAGCAGCTGCTGCCTCTGCTGCTCCAAGAACTTCGGCATGCACTGCCATCGCTGCCAACTGGACTTGTAAGTGCCGGAGTTTGTTTCAAGTGCACAATCAGCGGTAGAGCCATCACGTGCTCGTGCCTCTGCCGTCTCCTCTGACAAGCGTTCGCTGCTTTCTGCAGGTCGCTCGGGCTCCTTTCGGAAGGTCGTGCCGGACGATTGCCCAGCATGTGCCTCATGGACGACGTCCGAACCGCAGGCCATCCCTAGCCATCATCCCTGGCCTCCTTAGAGCTCATGCCGAGCCCGAACACTTTCGATTCGAGCCAGAACTACATTCAGTCAGCGGCCTTACTGCGGCACAGCAGCTTTGGACATTAAGTGTCATGCTTCTTACTTCGCATGGACTATGGTGCATCTTGGGTCCGAGCCGCCGCCAGCTGCCGCTGAAAAACCAAGCCGTAGTCCTCAAGTCAATCGCGCGATTTCTCCGAGTTCGGAAGTGATCTACAACAAGGCCTCCCAAGAAAACTCGTAATCCCATCCGGTGAAATTCGAGTCATTGGTCGCATTCCTCGGCCCCAGAGAACAGGACGTTGGATCTATCTGCTCATGTCTTCATGGTCGGTCTGAGGAAACCCGGCTCCCAGTGCAGCACACATGGCTTTCGTACTAAGCTCCTGGCGTCAGGTTAACCTGCACAACACGAGAGCGACACGACATCTTCGTGACAGCTAAGCTTCGCTACGGGTTTGACACGAGAAGTGTATGCAATTTCGTCGCACGGTGTGACATGCACACACGCTATGTAGAGATACATGTGAATATCCGCATCGGTTGGTGTACGAATATGCGGTCATTCTCATTCCTCGGCCTCTTCAGGCGGGTAGGGAAACAAGTCGGTCAGGTCAACCTCGCCGCAGGGGCTCAGCAAGTGTTGCGTGCTCTGCTGTTTTCCTTCATCGGTCTCGTGCCGGATTCTCCCCTGCATTGTTCGTCCTGCAGAGCGTAATAGCATGGCAACAGCAGCTCAGCACAAGTATGCAACAAGCTAAGACAAGATTCTGAGCCCCACCTCAGAGCAGAACACCAGCAGACCTCAAGCGGGTTTCTGCAGTTTCGCTCCATTCTAGCAAGAAAACACAGGCACCAGTGTGCTGCAACTCGGTTTTTTCCACGTCGCTGCTTCGGCTCGGCTTTTGACTTCACTCATCGAGTCTGGGGAGAATGCCCGGTACGTGCCCGCAGTCGTGGCTGCCAGATCCGACCTGACACGACGCACAGCCGCACAACCTGTGCTTTCGTGGCTGAAGACTTACGCCCGACAAAACTCTGTTGCAAACCCGAAACGCAAAAAAATGGCTCAGCTGACCAGTGCAGGGGCGCAACCCAACAGCCGAGGCTTGAACCAGATCAATGAAGCGTTCTCACCGGTGGGGTCCACCCCTTCTTCTAAGGGCGCCTCGGCTCGATCTCTGGGCACAGATGCCAGGAACAAAGCCAACTTGCATGGGAATGAGATGCATTCTATGACGCAGGGCACAGCCTTCAATATGTGGCAACATGTTTCAGACAAGGGCCGCAGCAAGAGTAAAGCAAAGAGTTGGCAAAGAGTCTCTCCAGCTATCAGGAGCATCTTGATGCAAGCCCGCCTTGTGGTTCCGAACTAGCTGAAAATTCGCAAAACTACGTACAGGAACAACAGCTGTAGATCAAGCTCCCACCCAAGAAAGCGCCAACCACCACGCTTGATCACTCCAGGACTCGGGCTCTGAGTTCAGGATGATAGCCTTGTGCATCCTGGACCTCGAGCTGGCCCACCTGGACCGGGTGCATGGTAGACAGCGTGGTGTGACATCATGTTTGTATAATCTCACGAAAGTCTGATCTACTATATACCGTATGCTATATTGTGTTACACCGTACTTTTTGGCTCCCACTTGGCTGATCCGAAATAATGTATAGAAATAGTATACTGTAGCATAGTGTAATTTAGTACAGGAAAGCCCAGTCTGGCCTACTCTCGGCTAGTATAGTACAGTGCAGTACATTGCACTACAGTTTATTCTCTTCTACTCGAGGTATGTTGTGCTTGAACTAAGGAGCTGCAATACTCAAGGTCCAACCAACTCTTGCAGGGCGCACGGTGCTTGGCTGCCCCAACGATGCAATCACTTGGATCCCTGGCTTCACCTCAGAAGGGAGCACTGTCAGGACTGCCAATTCCGGCATGAGCTAGGCCCAATGCAGATGCCGCTGTCGCGCCGACACCCGGGCCCAGGAAGGCCTACCCAAGGCCCTCTCTCTCTCTGTTTGGGTAAACCTTGATCTCTGCCAGGGTAAAGGGCCAAAGAGCGACTCCGACCCTCGCCAAAGTGCGAGGTGGGGCAACGAGTGCAAAAACAGAAGCAAAGTTGCGGGAAGATGGGCTCCGGTCAGCCACGGCAAACAGCTTTCAAAGAGTTTAGACCTGGGTTGTGCCGGAGCGCTGGACACCAGGAAAAGTAAGCAGTCAAAAAGAAGCCTGCTAGGCCTTGCATGGTACTGCTGGCACTCGCGGATCATACTCAGTGCTTCATGTGCTGTTGCAGGCTTGTGCCAAAGACTGGTCGACGCACAAGACTCAGGGTGCACCATCCCGTGTTGAGCTTGGACGATGCTCTAAGCAGCCCTGTTCTGGCCTCGGGCTCTAGACACGCAGCGGGCCCGAGCCTGACTCGACACCGAGGAGCCCGGACCGCCGCACCTCAGGGGCATGATTTCAAATTCATGATGCTGACACTCCTCCTGCATCGTCGTAAGCTTCACCGATCTAAACCTCACCCGTCAAGCCGTCACACTCCTTGGGGCTACTGCATTACGTCTTCATCCACCACACGAATGCGATCGTAGTCGACCTGGATCGAGGCATTTTGATTTAGATGTGTGTCGGAAGAAGCCTACACCCAGAAGGCTGTTGGGTCAGCAGCGCTTTGCACAGTCCAGCATGTCATGTGAAACTGTAATATCAGATTCATGTCAGGCTGGGATGAGCCCCTCTTCCCGACGACACGGAGTCCGAGCCTCGAGGGAGTAGCCCAGAACATTCAGAAGAAATCGATCGAGTACCTGCAGCTGAAGCAAAACGAAGTCTCGGGCTGGATGGGCCGCCGCAGAAACCCTCGCTCCAGCAAGACCCCTGTCTCGCTCGGCCAGAAGCACGCGCACGTAAGGCGCTCGAGAACTTTCCGGATCCTGCACCAAGATTTCGTATCTTAATGTTGGGAGCTCGAGTCGGCTCGCAAGTTGAACGACCTGCAACGTTACCGCGCGGGCTCATTATCGAGCCTGCTCAGGCGGGCTATCGTCTTTGCCAACAAGTTCGAGAGGGCCGACCTCGGCAGCCAACTTTTCGGCTTGGCAGCGGCATCGGGGCAGATGCTCGGGTGCCAACCACATGAAGAGGCCCGCCTGCCCGCGACATACTAGATTCCTACATGCACACTGTTCCAAGGAGGCGAGGCTACGTCGAAGAACCTACAGCAGGCTCGCAGACACGCATCGCAGGCGTCTCCGTCTGGTCCGGCCGCCGCTGGCCTTGCCGCAGTGTGTGCGCGATGCTTTCACAGCCACAAGGAGATGCTTCATGTAGCACTTCATGGCACTGTCCTTCCGGCCGGCACCAGCAAGCACTGAAGACACCTCCAAGCTCCAGCGCTTGGTGGGACTGGGACGGATGGGGCTTGAAGTAGAAGCACCGGCTTCGGCCCCAGACTTTTCACTCCGCTTTTCTTGCCGAGTCAGGTCAGGAGATCCTTTTTGGGCCTCGGCGGCCTGGGGGGGACCTTTGCTGCCACTGGCGGCTTCTCCTTCTCCTGCGCTCGCGCCGGGGGCGGCGATCTGGCCCGCGGAGGGAAGTTTCGGGACACTTTGGGAAGTCGGCTGGGATGGAAAACGACAGTCACGCGACAGATCCGTTGCAAAGAGTCTTGCGACAGAATGACTGGATAATAGCCCGCTCCTAAACCGCTTGGAACTGCTGGCCCATCAAGACCATCGCAAGGCTCGCTGCCTATCAAGTCTTGAGCGTCAGACGAGGCCGGCGCTGACTTTGGCCGCCCGTCGAAGTCCGCAGCATCTGCAGGGTCGGCGAGGAGCAGTTTCCCTGTGTCAAGCTGGACTTTGTCAACCAGAAACAAGGACCGACACTCGTCGTGCGCTCCAACAGAAGCCACCAAGCTCTCCGCTCCGTCCCGAACCAGCGCTGCGAACTCCACGCGCACACCTGCATCCCGGCCTAGAACCAAACCGAAGTCTGCCAATCTGGCAACCAGTGTCCAAGAAGATCCGGGCTGGGCGGTGTCGATGCAGCAGCTGTGGAAGCCACCGACATTGCCAGGTGCTCTGGAAACATGGCTGAAATGTTGCCAGCCATCCCCAACAGCTTTATGATACTGGCCAGGTCTGCATTGCAGCCCTTCGGGCACCGGGATGAAGCAGATCTTGCCTGCATCGCTCGAGCACCAGTAGTCAGGCTCAGCTGGGGGCCAATCGCAGCTGTGGGATTGGTTGATGTCGCGCCTGTCCAAGTGCCAGGGACTTTCCATGGAGCTGAAGACTTCGTCGAAAGACATCCCAACCACTGACGGATCTATTCGCCGTAGGTCCGACGAGCGCTCGCCAAGGACCTCTTCAGGGCCGAAGAGCGCATAGCGCTCGATCTCAATGCTCTCCGTGCGCGTTGGTGCCCCGTGCCATGTGCTGCCTTGCTCCTCCGCCACGGCCCCTTCCGAGGCAACGGATGGAGATCGCCTAACTGCCCGCTCTGGGGTGGACGATCTGCCTGGCGTTGATCTCCTAGCCATGGCGAACTTCGGCCCTGGTGTAGGCTCTCGACTTTCTTACCCATACCCCGGGGGTGCGGGTCTCAACGTCAGTGCTCATGAGTTGATTCTGTCGACACCTTCAACATCCTTCAGCTGTCAGCTATGTACACTACATAGCGGATTTGTACACGCGCTGAAGACAAGTATGGAAACGCATTCAGAATGTAATGTAGGAAACATAGATCTGCCTGTTTGCCGGCATAACTATGTATCTCCGTTCGCTTGTCGTAGTCATAGTCCCTGCTTGCGAACCAGAGTTAGAACGTGCGTGGTGCACGTATGGTACACAAGTAATAAGTCAGGTCAGGGTAGCGACAAAGGAAGACGTGCCTGGACAGATATGTAAACAAACGGGTAACGTATCTGGCTCGTAACTCGGAGATTTTCTGCATGCCATCAAGTGTCGCACATAGCAGCCTACAACCCCAAGAACGAATTGTGCTTGATGCCGCTTCCCGGCGATGAATCTGGCTTGAGCTGCTTCAGTCTGTGACTCGGAGCCAGAAGCGAGTGCCAACGATCCAATCCGAGCAACGAATGAGCCGGCCCCTCGGCGACAGAATAGCTACGTATGGCGCAACACACCCGATCAAACTGTCATGGCACAAATGGCTTTTTCATCAGCCTCACAGGAAATGCGCAGCTCTCTTCGTTGCTTGCACCCTCTGCCTCCATCTCTCGGACAGGACAAGGGCTACATCTGCCGAGGGCAGTCGCTGCTCGAGACTCGGCGCTTCGGCCTGCTCAATCTGCTGCCTCGAAGGCCCTCCCCAATTGTCTGAAATTTTGCAGTTTTTCCCCACCTCGTTGCAGAAGAGTCGGAACCGCGTCTCCCTATTTGGCAGGGAGCTCCCAGTTCTTGCATCCGGGCTCGTACCAGACTGTGGGGCAGAATGTGAAGGTGGGCTGATGAAAGCCGAGCTCTGCGAAACAAGGTGCCTTGCAGGCTGTCCATATTGTCCACAACCCACAGTGGAAGCGGCACGGCTCCCAGGCCCAGCAGGACCGGGCTCATCACCGAGCAATAGCAGGCGGCCCATGAGGCGCACAGACGCGCAGACTACGATCCTATGCAGCTGAGGCCGGCGAAGCAAACAAGTCAGGAAGTCAGGGAAGTGAAGAGCAGCAATACCCCAGTCCTCCAGCCTTGACATCCAGCACACCGTCCTATTTCCTAAAATGGTACAGAAAAAGACAGAAGCCTCCTGTCGCGAGCCGCAAGCCCGGGAAGCGCCAAACCTGCGAGGGGAGCAGCGAAGGCGACAGCCGAGCACGGACTCCGAAAAGACCGCGGTGGCCTCCGACAGCTCCGTCAGTTCTTCTTCGGGGGCCGTGAAAGTGTCTACCGATGGGATGAAGCCTTCCTCCCGACGTCGCATCGATGCGGGCAATGTCTGCATACTGCGGGAGCTAAGGATCCGGCTAATGCTCCGGTCAACGTCATCGATGAATCGCACGCCTGCTTCAGAAGGGGTCAGCCTTCTGCCTTCCACAGGACAGATTCACCTTGCCTCACCCTCGACGATGAGTGGACGACCTGGGAGTCTTCGAGCACCGGCAATCCATCCTTTTCTATTTTCTGCTGGCGCGCGCTGAGGGCTTTGCCACCAGCCAGGCCGCTCTTCAAGCGTTCGCCAATAACCTCCAGAGCTACCAGCTGAGCCTCTGGGCTGGCTTCAAGTCAAGGCGTGGCCCTCGCCTCCAGCGTGAATCGCTCGTAGATGCCTCAGCCCAGGCTAAGCAATGAGATTGTGTTCTGTGATGTGATATTTCGGACCTAAAATGTCAGCTTTATTGAAACCTTACAGTTCCGGGTGTCCGGCTCCATCGCGACGCATCCAGGTTCGAAACCAACGTCCGGACGAGGATGGCAGGTGGCAAAGCGAAGAAGACTCAGCGCAGGCCCGAACTTATGAGTTTCGAAAGGTTCAGCCAGGGCATGGGATCACCGGTCGTCAGTCGTCAGGTCAGTCCGGGATTCCCGCTCTCCCTCGGTGTCAGGGGCTGATCATCATCACCTCTCAACTCGAGAGCAAGGCTCTCCCTCAATGCAGTTTGCCAAAACGCCCTAGCCGTGCCTTGGCCTGCTGCAAGATAGCACGCTAACAGCCTCGACATGTCGTTCCGAGAATCCAGGCCCGACGAGCACAAACCGCCAGAAGCCTGGAGGGGTACCCTTCTAACACGAGGCCTCAGTAGCACGATCTTGATGCCGCGCATCACCTCAAAGTCGGTGCTTGTGGCTTGGGCATTCAAGCATTCAGCCAGTGCAAGCAGGCCGTACTTCCAGGTCTGCGGCTGAGGAAGCTCCAAAGGGACCACATGGACCACCAGGGTGAAACGTGTTGAAATCTTGGTGTTGAGACTTCTGACGGGTGGGATGGGGAGGGGGCCACGCTCAACAACATGCGGTCGTGCAACAGGCCAATCGATTGCTGGCACTTTCCTGAATCCGTTGATGGCAGTGGCTCAGTGGCAGGCATGGCTTCACATGCTTGGGGCTGCGGGCTCTTTCTTTGCTTCTGACGCCCTGCGCCCACCATGCCCCTCATGTTAGGATGTCCATGAGATGATCATGTGCTAGGTAAGGTGTCTTGAATCAAAGCGAGCCGAAAGTGCCGCAAGCAAAAGCAAAGCGGTGTGTGCATCCCGTACAAGCAGGAGAGGTACGGTGCTCTACCAAAACTCTGGCCAAGTTTTCTTCAACTCTTGGGCATGGCGCCGCCGCCATGTCTTTCTGATCTGTGGGAGGGCTAAACCAGCGGGTTGCTTCAGCTTTGCCTCCCGATCAACCCGCAGCGCTGTGAAACAGGCACGTGGGGCTCGCGCCGCCGACCCGCGCCGACTCGCAACAGCTGATCTTAAACCGGAACCGGCGGTCGCTCCACCTGCTCAAAACCAGGGGGAGGCCAAGACTCCCCATCTGGCACCGGTGCGAAGTTGATGCGCAGCTTTCCTGATTCAGAGACTTGCTGCGCAACACGGACTCGGGCTGAATCAAGTCCGATGAGGGTCGGCACCACACAACTGCCAGCAAGCCTCGTTTGCCTATTCGCAGGCTACCTGCAGCCTCGACCACCCTTTCAGCGTCGCTTAGGGTGGCCATCTTCACAAAGCTGGACCCATACCAGAGACCGGTGGTCTTGTCATGGATCCACTGGACGATCTCGACCTCGGAGAAAACAAGGCAAGGCCAAAGGCCAAGCTGCAAAGCCGCGAGATGCCGCGATTGCCGTCGCCACACGTCCTGGTAAGGTTTCGACACCTTTCCCGAGGGCATCACGCACCTATCAAGGCGGCCATGCAGTCGAGGTGTCCACTGTTACTTGCATCCAAATGATATTCCACAGTGGCTGCAGATGCTCAACTGCAGTATGCGTCTTTTCTAAACTCTACCCTGTCTGCCGTGCATCACCTCGGCAATCTTCGTGCGGCCCAGCTGCCATAGTTGCATCAACTGCCAGAGGCATGCTTCCCACGAAGAGTCGTTGCGAAGGCGCTTTGCCCTGATGCTTGGCCTCATGCAAATGTACGACAGACGAGCAGGACAAACACCCATCTGCAAGCAGCCGAGTCGTTGTCTCTGCGCTTCACCGCCCGCTCTGCAACACCGGCCGGAGCGGACGCTGCCTGAGCCAGGGTTTTCAGGCGCTTGCAGCAACCTTTCGCACGTCGCGGCGGCACCGGCACCCACCTTCCGCTTTTCGGCTGGCTTCAGTGCGGGCGTGTGGAGGTCCCGCAGCCGGAAGCCCTCCTGAACTCGCCATGCGGCAGGCACTCAGGCACTTCTTTCTCGACCACACCCGTGACAGCATGGTCCTCGCAGAGCGGGCACTGCAGCTCTGGGACTTTCTGCCCGGTCTCAATCTCGGAGCGGCAGTCTGGGCACACAATGACGGGCACCTGGCAGTCCTGCAGCAGTATCAGCAGTGCAGTGGCACACTGGTCTGGTATGTTCGGATTTTCAAGGATCGGTCGCAACCCGACGGGCCTGCACGGAGCACTTGAACTGCCCTCGGTAAAGCCCCCAGATGCGTTTGCAAACGCAGCAGCGGCTCTCAACCTCGCAGTGCCAAGCATGCCAACTGTGGACAGGTCCCACAAGAACCCTGAAAAAAAAAAAACACAAACATCCCATCCCCCATCGCCTCCTTCTCGGTCTCCTCCGAAGGCTTTTTCTCCGGAATCTGCTCCTGGCGCTTGTCGAAGAGGAAATTCTTGCCCTGAGCGCAGTTTTTGCCACCCGCCCAGCTGAACAATGTCGCACCGCAGTGCATTGAACGAAAGACTTCACACAGGCTGCGCTCTCCATTCATCTCCATTCGAAAACCGCCTACCAAGAGATCCCTCCCACCTTCCAGTAGCCGCCTTCGGGAAAGGTTCGCACGTACCGCTCGATCCCACCTGTTTGATTTGATCTCGCAGTACAAGGTCCACCGAAAGTTGCAAGAGACATCAACACAATCCAACCTACTTCATTCGAACCTGCTCTGAAAGACTCAACCCAATTGCACATATCGTACACAATTCAAGGGACGATTGCGCGGCAGGGCTGTGACAGGACCTGATGTCGTGGTGTGTAATCTGCCATAGTAAGGACATCGGCGGCAATGGCAGCACAGTCAGCTATACCAGGCAACTGAATGCAAGTAACCGTCCAAAATCACAGAGAGAGAGAGAGAGAGAGGCAGCAACAGACAGGCCGGGATGGCCATCGTAGCCTGCTTGCCTATTTATGCAGGCCTGTACATATACATATGTATGCACATCGACACATGCATGTATGAATGTGTAAAGTAATGACAGGCTGGGATTTATCTACGTCCGTCCGAATGTGTCTGCTCTCACCTCATCGAGAAACAAATTTCACTGTGCTGCTGAAATTCCGACACGCACCGCACGAACTATTCTTATGGATGTGGAGTGTGCCGAAGCATCTGCGCCAGGTTTAATCACCACCGGCCAACAACCAGAAGAACAGGAACAAAGCAGATCGCGATCCTTGCCGAACATTTTCCTTCCGGTCAAGATACGAACCAGACTCATAAGCAGACCGAATGCAAGAAGGAGAAACCGAAGTCATGGCCTATATCTGCCTCCGCTGAACCTCTGTGCAAACAAGCGTTCGATGCTCGGACCCGCTTTGCTACGCATTTCCTTACAATGCGGGATCGCACGACTTGCGTGCACCACATTGGAGTTCTGCAGGCGGCCTATCGTAAAGGAGATTGAAACTTGTGTGGGGACTGTCTAACTGCGACAGGACCGCCTGCAGAGTTTGACGATGAAGAAAACAACCAAGCCCAAACATACTTCGAGTGTAAGCTTCCCACTTTTGATACAGTAGAGTTGTTCTCGTTGAGTTGGCTTCACGCCGTTGCCTCGTGAAGCCAGCTTCAGGTGTCTGCGTGCTTTGCTTTTGCTGGCATGCGGACCCTTGCAACATTCTGTCTGCAACGCAACAAGCCACCACCAGGCCTTTCTGGACAAGTTCTGTCGTTGACCGGTAACAGAAAAATGCAGGAGAAAGAATAATAAGCGAGAGTGAGGGAGTGAGTGAGCCAGCAAACTGCAAGCCCTGGCCATTGCCTCGCAGCATGAACTCCCCCTCTGTCTCGAACTCAGGCTTGTCCTGCCTGGAGCATAGCAAAACAGCACGGTGTGGGCTCCCGAGTTGACGATGCTCCCGTAACCCAAGTCCCAACTCCGAGAGAACCGCAGCTTAATGCCTGCCAAGACACTTCAATTGGGACATCAGCGCGGAGAAGCGCTCACAGCGGATTCCTCCGGTGCCTTGCAGTCAGCCAAACACCCGTATCCGGCTTCATCCCATCCCGATGATGTGTTCCCATGACTGCATGCCCTGGCACAATACATCATCACCTTCTTGCCCTTGAGCATGTCCTGTGGAATGAGAACAGCCCGGTCAACATTGTGCGTTGTCCATTTCTGTCGTGACCGCTTTCTGCTGCGACAGGTTGACCTGTTTCGCTATTCTCCACGCACTTCTCCTGCGTCTCTGGCAGCCCGAGCCATTTCGGGAGTTCGTGGCTGTTGCGCACCTGCATCTGACATTCGAAGCGCTGACCTAAGGAGTCCTTGCTCGAAGCTTGAATTCTGAGACGGAACGGACAACAGGCCTTCGGATCCACGAACTCCGCGCCGCCAGGTGGGGGTTGAAAGTGCCCGATCTCCGTCTCGTATCTATTTCTTACCTTACGGCGACTGCAAACTGCAGAGGCACACCTCTTCGAGGCCAGTGAGTGTCTAAGCCGATGGCATCGATGATGACGGTGTTCGGTTCGGACATCATCCTCGGTGTGATCCCCAAGGTCCTGGAAGCCACGAGAAAATCCCAATTGCTTCCAGGTTGCTTGTGGTAATCATCTGCTTCTATGTGCTTGGTCTCGTTGGATTTCAAGGACGGAGCAGAGCTCACAGGCAAGCCGTAGGCTACCTCAAACGGGGCAAGGCGGGTTTGTGAAAGCAAAGGATGGATAGTAGCAGAATCGGTCGAGAATGTACATTGATCACTATCCCGCGAAGTGCATATAATATACCTACATGCATATTTATGCACGTAAGTACCTCCGTCCGTCCATCCATCCATCCATCCATGCATGTAGAAATGCATACACGCACGCAAATCATATGAGTATATGTCGGAGGAGGTGTCTGCAGGTGGGTAGGCATGCAGGTAGGTTCTCTTGGGTCGGTAGGTAGGGAGGGTAAGTAGGTGGGTCGGGCCGGTAGCAGGTAGACAGGGTCAGTAGGAAGGTAGGTCGGCAGGCAGGCAAGAGGAAGGTAGGTCAGCAACTAGGTGGGTAGTAGGTGGAAAGGTAGGTAGGTAGGTAGGTTGGCAGGTAGGCATGTAGGTTCAGTAGGTTTGGTAGGTAGGTAGGGTCGGGGTATATAGGTTAGGCAAGTTAGAAGATGATTGATGGACAGGCTTCACCGCAAACTGATAAGCCGAAAGCTTGACAGCTTTACGGATACATAGATAGATAGAAACAGCTAGATAGCTAGATAGGCGGCTAGCTAGCTTGCTAGGTTGATGGAAAGCCCAGGGTGCGCTGTGACTCTGACGGCCCTGGGTGGCAATCCCACTGGAAAGCGTGCAGAATTCTCTCCTGCCGGTAATTGTCTGACCATGGCACAAGCTCCTCCTTCTTCTGAATTGTCAAGCTCCTTTGAGTAATCGCACCAAACATCTCAGGTCTCGCAGCCCGCAGTTGACTGAGATGCCGTCAGGATGCTTGAACTTCTTGTGGTGGTCTAGGCCATCTGTTATTTTGAAATCTGTGTCATCGAACAATGAATCCCAATCCTCAGATTGCGGCTGACCTTTACAACTTCTGATCGGAATGACGCATCCCATGCTTGGTACTTGTAGCGATCTTCAGCCATGGTTCCCGAAGTCCTTGCGCGAAGGCCCTGACGCCTTCTGCAGTTCCTGTGAGCGTGCAATTCCTCAGGTTGCTGCCCGCGGCGTGACTCCAACCAACAAGGAGGCCGTTGCACTCGACTAGACTTTGTGGCAAATTGACCGGCGAGATTCAAGCCTTCAGCGGAACAGCGACCCCGACCAGTCACGCCTCGCAGCATCTGAAAGGCCAAGTAAACTGCTAGGCAATCGCAGGACAAGCACTAAAGTCACGAAGGGGGAAGTCATCCCGCAAAGTGCTTGGAATGCGGCCGTGCTTGCGGCCAAGCTCGTGCACCTGATCGGGACACGTGAACCAGCTCACATCCCTGCACTGCTTACACTCGCAGTAACTGCAGGCTGAGGCATCGACGAAGGCAAGGGCCCGCCGGTGCTGCTTGGCAGTCCATGCTGGCTCCACGTACTGGTAGAAAAGCATGATGGATGTCGGTGGTTTCCCTTTCTCATCCTTCACCCCGGCCAGGCCAGCTGGGACTGGCGGAAGCTTCTTTCCTGCAATCGACCTTGCCATCTTCGGCAGCATTCCTCTCATGCTCTCTTCCAGACTGACGTCCCATCCCGCGACCATGGCTCGAAAGCGCGCGGGCTGTAGACAAGCCAAGGCTGAGGGTATCCAGAATCCAGTCCGTGGGATGATAGCTGGGTCTGCGGATGGCTCATACTAGCCTCTATGGCACAGAGGGAAAAACCGGGACGGCGGCGACAGGCTGGCAATGCCCACATCTCGGACACAAGCTCGTTCCTGCTTCAAGAAACCATGTACGGAGCTGAATCCTTTTGCTCCTGCCTCGCGTGCGGTTGCAGGGTATGTAGAAAATTGAAGCTGTGCTTGTGGGACCACGGTCTGAAACCAAGCATGCAATCTTGGTCTGCCGGGCCCGTACTCAAAGCAGGGGTCAGTAGAGACGGACTTCACATCTTTATTTACGTCGATGAGGAAGGTTTAGATGGGGGCCCGGCACGCGAAGCACCTGTCAGCTCATCCTTTCTTGAGATGTGTACATGTTGCGTGGTGAGGGATCTTTCCTGTTCTTTGCTCAAGAAAGGAGACCTATCAACTGTGCACTGTATCACCACATGTTGCGTGACTCAACGGTTCAACACTCCGGACGCAAGAAGTCCACTAAGCCAAAGAGGCAGGGAGACGGTGCTGCCCTGGAATCTCGTCAAGTCTTCCCAGGGTGCTTTCCTCTGAGTTCCATCTCAAGTTCTATCATAATAGTACGCAGTAACACTAAAACACGAGGATAGATAGTGTTCTTGTCTAAACAGAAAAGATTGATAGATGACAATACTAAATACTAAGAACCTTGGTAAGAAGAAGCAGCTACCTGTAGGAGCCGTCTGTGGAAGGCCGGGCGACTCCTAACTTCCTACAGGCTCTCCAAGAGAAAACACTTCGATGGCTGGCGCACCCGGGCATCTCCGATGTCTCTGAGGGCTTCGGGGCTCACATTCGGACGATCCAGGCAAGGCATATTGTTCGAGGTCAGCTAGGTCACGGTTGAGGCTTCTTGAGGTTGAGGCAAAAGGGCCGGCTTCAATCGTGCTGGCAAACAAAGGGTTTTGGGTGGACGGTTTACACTCTCGCAACTCGGACAAGCCAGACGAGGTCTCACGCACAGGGTGCAAAGTTTTCGGGTTAAGTAGAAAAATACCTCTGTGATTGCCTTTCTCAGTTGTGAGACTTCTGGAGCAGCATCCGGGTACGCGTTTTGCATGTCGCGTTTTTGGAGAACTGAAAACTTGTCAGGATCACCGGGCCAGTTTGTAACGAGTCGGCTTGGCCGTCGGGAATTTGGAAAGAGCATCAAAACTCCATACTACGTACTGCAGCTTGCAGGACCATCAAGATTCTAAATTTTACATCATGCCACATGTCCGATGGACGAGGCGAGGTCGTCAAAGTTGAATCTTGCGGCTGCCACATGGAGCAGCACACAGAAGCAAAGCGCGCATCAGGATTTGTCTGGTGCACCTTCTTTTGCCTGGCCAAGCCCCGCCCGCAGCACATCACATCACAGCGGCTTCGTCAAGGCTCTAAGCACGGTCGGTGACACCTGCCGTTTTCGTCCTGACTTGCTCTTGTCGAGTCTCTTGACCTGCATACAGGACAGCAGGTCGTCTGAGCGTTCTATGATGTGCATCACGCACCTGTAGGGAGAGCAAATCCGCGAAATCCTGCCATGCGGCTTCAGCATCTTCTTGGCTTACATCGCCTGCTCCAGAGTCACAGCCGCATTCTGAGTCCTACAGGCTGCCTACATCCAGCAGCCACACTCTGAAACAAAAGCAGCTGGTCGAGATTGCTCCGTGCTAAGTCCGTGCCAGGCTGCGGAGAAGAAGCGTGTAAGCGCGCTCAGCCATGTTTTCCTGACCCAGACTCCCTCATTCAGAAACCCCCGCTCTGCTTGCGTGGAGGCCCTATAAAAGTGTATGCAGAAACATCATCCTTCGGGTTGTCACTCATCTCCGCCAGGAGGAGGACCTTCTCTTCCCTTGTTAACACACCCTCGTCTTGGAGCCTCCTGGTGCGCGACAGCACAGCATGCCAAGGCATCGACACCGGCACTTGAGTTGGCGCCCGGTCCTCAGGCCACCAATGGCCTCTCGAGCATCGTACACTTCGTCTTCTTCCGGATCAACATAGAGCTCCTCTTCCAAGTCAGAGTCCGAATCCGAGCCAGCATCCAGATCATCATCCACCTGCTCAACTGGTACCGGGGTCATGTTGCCTCCGATGCCGAAGGGGCCGTCGTCCTCGCCATCGTGCTCCGGCGTGAAGAAAGGTGCCCGAATGACGATCGAGTTGCCACCCAAGCCCAGGTTCTGCGCGGCTCGCATCACCTTTTGAAACTGCTGGAAGCTCTCCTCGTCTGCTTCCGGGCCGGGACTGTCTCCTGACGAGCAGTGGGCTTCTGTTGACTTTTTGCACGTGCGACTTCGACTACAGTTCCAAAGCCCAGGAGGATTCGTGGCCCTTCCAAGTTTTGACTTTGACATGAACCGACACAATCGCGGGGACCCCCTTCACTGCCTGGCGGTTTGCTCGCATGCCTGTGGCACATCTTCCAGCGGTCGTCGGCACTCTTCCGGAAGATGTGGCTGACACGCAGGTTGATCCTCGCGGGGACTTTAGACTCGCAAAAGTGCTCTCCCAAAGCGCATTTCGGCGGATCCCGTCTCCTGTAGTTCTTGCCCAACAGCCGTTCCCGGCAGGTCACAATGGCAGTACCACCCCGCACGTTGACCTGCGGCGATTAGCAATGCCCCGGAGGGCTCTGAAGTCTGCTTCCGGCGCGTGCACGGCCTTCACTTGGTCGAAGGACACCTGGGTCTCCATCTTGGACTGCTTGAAAACCCTCTCGAAGGAAGAGCCTGGCTGCAGCACAGTGTGATAACATTCAATGATCTTTGGACGTCACACTTCTTGCACATCTATACACTCTCCATCTAGTCTGCTTTTGCCCTGCTATGCTTTTTGCGTGGAGAATGGCCGTGCCGCAGCGGACGCAAAAATCACCAAGAATAATCTCACGCATGTTTGCAGTTGGGACGCAAATGTCAGTGTAGCCCGTGTGGTGGTGATAATCCTGCTCCTCGGACCCATCACTTTGGTGCAAACCCGACAAGCTAATCAAGGACGAAGCGGAAACGTACATCGTTCTGACACTTGTTTGATGCCACGCGACGTAGGGGTGGATGCATTGTGCAAACGGCACATTGTACCAGCACTTCTTCATCGAGGCAAGATCTCGCTTGTTGAACGCTTCCTTGGCTAACACTGAACTGAGTACGACGAGGCAAACATGTCCTGTCATCATGTTCGAACGAAATGCTTCCGTGGCTCATAGAATTTGACATTTGCGTGCAGCACGCTCCCCTCGTCATCTATCTGAGCCGAGAGCAACTGCTTGTTGTGCTTTGCAGCCTCCTCGAAGTTTCCAGCCTCTGCTGAGGCAAGCATTTTTCTCTCCAATTCCTTGGCAGGGCATCGGGGAAACGGGGAATTGGTATAAAGAAGCGTGGTTTATCAAAGACTATCAAGAGGGGTTTGCTCGAGGCTCGAAAGCCCCGAAGCACAAGCTCTGGCAGCAGCTGAGTGGGGAGGGCTCTTTGCAGGCGGGTGATTCAAAATCAAGGTGAGGCATTCGGCTGCCGAAGCTCTTCGACTGCCCCCTCGCTCATCTTCTCCTCGTTCACCTCGCGGGTGCAGCGTGCTCTCATTCTGAGCTCTGCTATTGGGCTTGCAAACCGGTGCCTCGAGGCAGGACCGACAGACCCAAAAAAATGAACCGGCTTTGCTGAATAGACTCTGCCTTCGCCCTAGCAGCCCTAGCAGCGCAGGTTGCGCGATCGCGCATGCAACTGGAGATGCCCTTCATCGATCCACGCGACAGCCCTCGAGTCTCGAGGCTTAGCCGAAACTCCATTCACACATCACACCTTTTGAAGAGGAGCGACGTCGCTCCGAGCCGTCAAGATGTCTTTTGGAATTCTCCGACAGAGTGCCTCGGTTGCCTCTGTGGTCTGGAGTGAGGACACGCAAGCTAGCTGTCTTCGAATCTGAGAGCCTACTTGAACCTTTGTGCCTCCTGCCTGAGCTTGGAGGTCTCGATCGATACCAAAGCAAGCGCTTCTACAGCACTGCCGATTCCTACAATGCTCCACTCTGAATATGTTCTGCAACAACTGCAGCTTGATTCGAAGGCTTCTAGGATGCGCCCTGGCATGCCTTAAGCTTTAGCAGGCAAACACACTCAAGCACAAGAGCGTGCTCTGTAGCAAAGTCCGTCAGGCAACGGAATTTGCAGAGTACCTTCATGTGTCCTGCAAAAGTTGAAAGGGAAGCATTCCGGAGGGGAAGCATGAAAGAAGAGCTGCACACATAAAGCGAAACAAAAGACGTCCTGCATCTTCAATCCTTACAACGACTGAATGAAACCCTAGGGAACGGTATGGCCCGCTCCTCCCATCAGTCTCTCCGGAACGCAAAAAGGCAGCATGTGTAGCCGCTGGAAAAGACTCCCAGCAGAGCTGGCCAACGTCTTGCAAAGCTTGTTCGGCTATTTATTCGGCTCTGCATGGTTAGAGGGCTCGGCTTGTGGCGCGAAGAGTCTAGGTACAATCAGCCAGCAATGCCGCTGAGCTCAGTGTGAACGCTCAGCTCCTAGGCCCTAGGCAATCTCCATCGGTGCATCGACATACATAAGGTAGTCTTCGGCTGCGTCGGCCTGGCGCTGACGGCGAAGTCGCGCGGCAAAGGCGACGGCGGCAAGCACGCCAATCGCAAGGGAACCGGTTACGACCAGCGGTCGAGACCCAGCCGGGATCGCTGCGAGCTGTGCTGGAGGGGTAGCCCTCTCCTCCTCGTGCTCTTTAGCTTCGGAGGCCAACTCCTCTTTCAAGTGCTCCTGCTCTTGGGCAAGCTCCTTCTGCAAACGCTCCCGCTCCGAGGCCAGCTCTTCACGAAGCTGCTGCTTCTCCTCCTCGCGCAGCTTGCTCTCCTTCGCTTCCTCTGTGTTCTGCTGATCAGGAGCGACGAAAAGCTCGCCGGCCTTGGCGGCCTTGGCTGCCTTCTTTGCAGCAGCAGCTGCCGCCTTGGCTTCGGCAGCAAGCTCATCCCGCAGGTGCTCCTTCTCGGATGCAAGCTCAGCACGGAGGCTCGCCTTTTCGGACTGCAGCTCTTCACGCAGACGCTCCTTCTCCATCTGCCTTTCGCGCTCCTCGCGCTGATCCTCAGAGACCTGCTGTCGCCCAGAGGCATCAGACCGGGATTGCTTTGAAGTGGCATTGGGGCCAGTCGATGCCAAGACCAAAGCTGGTTCGGATGGACCCTGATGATCTTGACCCTGTGTGAACTTGGAGTAATCCATGTACTTCTGGAAGCCGTCTCCGGCAGAGCCGTGCCCCTGCATGTACTTGCCTTTCATCTGCCGGGACGATAGCTATGGGAGACTTCAATGTCAACTTCTAAGGGCAAAGATAGCAGAAACAAAACAAGCTAAAGTTGATACTTGGAGGAGCTGCTGTAGTCCCCACCGTAGGACTGCATGTACTGCTTGTAGTCACCCTGCAAGCAAGCTTGGGGCAAGGGCCGCATCACAACAGCCGTGTAAAGGTTCGCTTTTCGAGGAACGGGCGTGGATGGACATGCCGGCAGGGCAACCTACTTACGCTTTGGTTACCACGTTGGTGCGTGGCCACGCTGACGACTTACAGCACGTTCAGCGGCGGTCCATTACCAATCTACGCGGCGGGGCCAGATCTAGCCTTAGCCGTAGCCGTGGGATCTTGCGTAAGAGGCTGAAGTTTCGATCAAGTCAGATTTTGACCCTAAGACTTAAGACAATCCTCGACCCACTGCTTTTCAAGCGCAAGCCAAAAGCTCCTGATGACCACACCTCCAACTAAGCCCTCTCCGCCTCAAATCTGGGAGTGGGAAAGAAACAAGCTGGGGGTGAAAATGACAATGTACGGCCTATCCAAGCCTTTGCACAAACATGGTTCGCTCCTCGCCCATGCATCCCACGCCCAATACAATCTTGGGAACCCTCCATGTCCATGCAGCTTTGTTGGAACTACCTTGCCTGGGAGCCGTGACCCTGAGTGTACTTGGAGTAATCCATGTACTGCTTATAGTCACCACCCTGCGAGCAAGCTTGGGACATCATGGCTGGGTGCAGCTTTACGGGTTTGCGCAAGCTTGCTGAACTTAGTTCGATGATCTCTGTAGAACACATTATCGTTCTAAGAACGACTTACATCATTGAGTCTTGACTTGTGCCATCGCCAGGCGATTGCGCATTCCCCAGTGCTAGCAGCAAGCGTGCATCTATCCTCGACCGGGCCTCTGCGACTCTGTCCCATCAAAGCCCCTCACAACAAAATCAAGAGCCCTGAGCCTAGACATATGAGACAGCCCAACCTGTCTTAAGTCTTCATGTGGACATTGGAGTTGGGGTGGAGGAAAACCGGCTGGGATGAAGGACTACTGACTACTCGTGTCGACGCTTGTCGCAACAGGCAGGGAAAAGGCTCACTCTTCAAGCACATTGCGAAATTGCGAGCAGCGATGGAGCGTCAGTGAACAAATCCAAAACCCACGCACGCATGCAAACGACATGCTGCGGCACCGCCATCCATCACAGACTCAGCCGACCACCGAAACACCCAATCACGAAAGCCACAACTCAGCTTCGCAACCAAGGTTCCCAACACAAAATCTTGAAAATCCGATACAACCAAGTCGTGACATGTTTCTCAGTACTCAAGGACGGCTCTGAAAGCAACTCAACCATCAGCCACTACACATATCCGACCTATCCACTCGCCGGCATCGTCAACACGAAACTAATCAGCAATAACCAACAACTCAACGCCGGATCTAGTGCTTCGAAGCAATGAGAAAGTAAGGACTTATTCTCCAAGTTTGAAACTACCTTGCCTGCGATCCATGCCCTTGCGCATACTTGCTAACGTCGCCACCGTAGGACTGCATGTACTGCTGGAAATTTCCGCCCTGGGAGCCGTGCCCCTGCATGTACTTGCCTTTCATCTGCCGGGACGATAGCTATGGGAGACTTCAATGTCAACTAAGGGCAAAGATAGCAGAAACAAAACAAGCTAAAGTTGATACTTGGAGGAGCTGCTGTAGTCCCCACCGTAGGACTGCATGTACTGCTTGTAGTCACCACCCTGCAAGCAAGCTTGGGGCAAGGGCCGCATCACAACAGCCGTGTAAAGGTTCGCTTTTCGAGGAACGGGCGTGGATGGACATGCCGGCAGGGCAACCTACTTACGCTTTGGTTACCATGTTGGTGCGTGGCCACGCTCACGACTTACAGCACGTTCAGCGGCGGTCCATTACCAATCTACGCGGCGGGGCCAGATCTAGCCTTAGCCGTAGCCGTGGGATCTTGCGTAAGAGGCTGAAGTTTCGATCAAGTCAGATTTTGACCCTAAGACTTAAGACAATCCTCGACCCACTGCTTTTCAAGCGCAAGCCAAAAGCTCCTGATGACCACACCTCCAACTAAGCCCTCTCCGCCTCAAATCTGGGAGTGGGAAAGAAACAAGCTGGGGGTGAAAATGACAATGTACGGCCTATCCAAGCCTTTGCACAAACATGGTTCGCTCCTCGCCCATGCATCCCACGCCCAATACAATCTTTGGAACCCTCCATTTCCATGCAGCTTTGTTGGAACTACCTTGCCTGGGAGCCGTGACCCTGAGTGTACTTGGAGTAATCCATGTACTGCTTATAGTCACCACCCTGCGAGCAAGCTTGGGACATCATGGCTGGGTGCAGCTTTGCGGGTTTGCGCAAGCTTGCTGAACTTAGTTCGATGATCTCTGTAGAACACATTATCGTTCTAAGAACGACTTACATCATTGAGTCTTGACTTGTGCCATCGCCAGGCGATTGCGCATTCCCCAGTGCTAGCAGCAAGCGTGCATCTATCCTCGACCGGGCCTCTGCGACTCTGTCCCATCAAAGCCCCTCACAACAAAATCAAGAGCCCTGAGCCTAGACATATGAGACAGCCCAACCTGTCTTAAGTCTTCATGTGGACATTGGAGTTGGGGTGGAGGAAAGCCGGCTGGGATGAAGGACTACTGACTACTCGTGTCGACGCTTGTCGCAACAGGCAGGGACAAGGCTCACTCTTCAAGCACATTGCGAAATTGCGAGCAGCGATGGAGCGTCAGTGAACAAATCCAAAACCCACGCACGCATGCAAACGACATGCTGCGGCACCGCCATCCATCACAGACTCAGCCGACCACCGAAACACGCCATCACGAAAGCCACAACTCAGCTTCGCAACCAAGGTTCCCAACACAAAATCTTGAAAATCCGAGACAACCAAGTCGTGACATGTTTCTCAGTACTCAAGGACGGCTCTGAAAGCAACTCAACCATCAGCCACTACACATATCCGACCTATCCACTCGCCGGCATCGTCAACACGAAACTAATCAGCAATAACCAACAACTCAACGCCGGATCTAGTGCTTCGAAGCAATGAGAAAGTAAGGACTTATTATTATCCAAGTTTGGAACTACCTTGCCTGCGATCCATGCCCTTGCGCATACTTGCCAACGTCGCCACCGGAGGACTGCATGTACTGCTGGAAATTTCCGCCCTGGGAGCCGTGCCCCTGCATGTACTTGCCTTTCATCTGCCGGGACGATAGCTATGGGAGACTTCAATGTCAACTAAGGGCAAAGATAGCAGAAACAAAACAAGCTAAAGTTGATACTTGGAGGAGCTGCTGTAGTCCCCACCGTAGGACTGCATGTACTGCTTGTAGTCACCACCCTGCAAGCAAGCTTGGGGCAAGGGCCGCATCACAACAGCCGTGTAAAGGTTCGCTTTTCGAGGAACGGGCGTGGATGGACATGCCGGCAGGGCAACCTACTTACGCTTTGGTTACCATGTTGGTGCGTGGCCACGCTCACGACTTACAGCACGTTCAGCGGCGGTCCATTACCAATCTACGCGGCGGGGCCAGATCTAGCCTTAGCCGTAGCCGTGGGATCTTGCGTAAGAGGCTGAAGTTTCGATCAAGTCAGATTTTGACCCTAAGACTTAAGACAATCCTCGACCCACTGCTTTTCAAGCGCAAGCCAAAAGCTCCTGATGACCACACCTCCAACTAAGCCCTCTCCGCCTCAAATCTGGGAGTGGGAAAGAAACAAGCTGGGGGTGAAAATGACAATGTACGGCCTATCCAAGCCTTTGCACAAACATGGTTCGCTCCTCGCCCATGCATCCCACGCCCAATACAATCTTTGGAACCCTCCATTTCCATGCAGCTTTGTTGGAACTACCTTGCCTGGGAGCCGTGACCCTGAGTGTACTTGGAGTAATCCATGTACTGCTTATAGTCACCACCCTGCGAGCAAGCTTGGGACATCATGGCTGGGTGCAGCTTTACGGGTTTGCGCAAGCTTGCTGAACTTAGTTCGATGATCTCTGTAGAACACATTATCGTTCTAAGAACGACTTACATCATTGAGTCTTGACTTGTGCCATCGCCAGGCGATTGCGCATTCCCCAGTGCTAGCAGCAAGCGTGCATCTATCCTCGACCGGGCCTCTGCGACTCTGTCCCATCAAAGCCCCTCACAACAAAATCAAGAGCCCTGAGCCTAGACATATGAGACAGCCCAACCTGTCTTAAGTCTTCATGTGGACATTGGAGTTGGGGTGGAGGAAAACCGGCTGGGATGAAGGACTACTGACTACTCGTGTCGACGCTTGTCGCAACAGGCAGGGACAAGGCTCACTCTTCAAGCACATTGCGAAATTGCGAGCAGCGATGGAGCGTCAGTGAACAAATCCAAAACCCACGCACGCATGCATCCGACATGCTGCGGCACCGCCATCCATCACAGACTCAGCCGACCACCGAAACACCCAATCACGAAAGCCACAACTCAGCTTCGCAACCAAGGTTCCCAACACCAAATCTTGAAAATCCGAGACAACCAAGTCGTGACATGTTTCTCAGTACTCAAGGACGGCTCTGAAAGCAACTCAACCATCAGCCACTACACATATCCGACCTATCCACTCGCAGGCATCGTCAACACGAAACTAATCAGCAATAACCAACAACTCAACACCGGATCTAGTGCTTCGAAGCAATGAGAAAGTAAGGACTTATTATCCAGGTTTGAAACTACCTTGCCTGCGATCCATGCCCTTGCGCGTACTTGCTAACGTCGCCACCGTAGGACTGCATGTACTGCTGGAAATTTCCGCCCTGGGAGCCGTGCCCCTGCATGTACTTGCCTTTCATCTGCCGGGACGATAGCTATGGGAGACTTCAATGTCAACTAAGGGCAAAGAT
Source organism: Symbiodinium sp. CCMP2592 (assembly GCA_905221615.1). NCBI lineage: Eukaryota > Dinophyceae > Suessiales > Symbiodiniaceae > Symbiodinium > Symbiodinium sp. CCMP2592. The sequence goes on along the minus strand of CAJNDT010005290.1, from coordinate 396,162 downwards.
AGCAGAAACAAAACAAGCTAAAGTTGATACTTGGAGGAGCTGCTGTAGTCCCCACCGTAGGACTGCATGTACTGCTTGTAGTCACCACCCTGCAAGCAAGCTTGGGGCAAGGGCCGCATCACAACAGCCGTGTAAAGGTTCGCTTTTCGAGGAACGGGCGTGGATGGACATGCCGGCAGGGCAACCTACTTACGCTTTGGTTACCATGTTGGTGCGTGGCCACGCTCACGACTTACAGCACGTTCAGCAGCGGTCCATTACCAATCTACGCGGCGGGGCCAGATCTAGCCTTAGCCGTAGCCGTGGGATCTTGCGTAAGAGGCTGAAGTTTCGATCAAGTCAGATTTCGACCCTAAGACTTAAGACAATCCTCGACCCACTGCTTTTCAAGCGCAAGCCAAAAGCTCCTGATGACCACACCTCCAACTAAGCCCTCTCCGCCTCAAATCTGGGAGTGGGAAAGAAACAAGCTGGGGGTGAAAATGACAATGTACGGCCTATCCAAGCCTTTGCACAAACATGGTTCGCTCCTCGCCCATGCATCCCACGCCCAATACAATCTTTGGAACCCTCCATTTCCATGCAGCTTTGTTGGAACTACCTTGCCTGGGAGCCGTGACCCTGAGTGTACTTGGAGTAATCCATGTACTGCTTATAGTCACCACCCTGCGAGCAAGCTTGGGACATCATGGCTGGGTGCAGCTTTACTGGTTTGCGCAAGCTTGCTGAACTTAGTTCGATGATCTCTGTAGAACACATTATCGTTCTAAGAACGACTTACATCATTGAGTCTGGACTTGTGCCATCGCCAGGCGATTGCGCATTCCCCAGTGCTAGCAGCAAGCGTGCATCTATCCTCGACCGGGCCTCTGCGACTCTGTCCCATCAAAGCCCCTCACAGCAAAATCAAGAGCCCTGAGCCCTGGAAGTATGAGACATCTCAACCTGTTTCACGTCCTCTTTAGAATTGTGGTGGAGGAAACCTAGCTCGCGTTGACGCTTGTCGCAACAAGTAGGCAAGGATTGACAAGAAGCAGACAAGGTTCACTCTTCAAGCACCTTGCGAACAGCTATGAGCGTCAGAGAATACATCCACAATCCGCGACACATGCAACCGACATGCTCCTTGCTGCTGTCCCATCACCATCCATCATGTACAAAGCCGACTACCGAAAGACGCCATCACGAAAGCCACAACTCAGCTTTGCAACCCAGGCTTCGGACACATGATCATGTAAACCCGAAACAACCAAGTCGTGATCTCTCTGAAGACTGAAGGACTACACTGGTCCGACCTATCCACTAGGCTGATTTACGTCAGAACTATTCAGAAGCTCAAAGCCATTGCAAACATCCTCCATTTCCATGTTTGGAAGTATGTTGCCTGCGAGCCCTGGGAGCCGTGGCCCTGCGAGTACTTGGAGTAGTCCATGTACTTCTTGAAGCCATTTTGGTCAGCTCCGTTCTGAGAATCGCTTGCCGAGTCCTTCCTGGACTTGGCATCCGTGTTGGAGCTTTCATCCCCCTCAGCTGCCGCGAAGTTTAGCGGCTTCCCTGCATCTTCGGAAGACTCGTCCGCAGACGTGGAGGACGGCATGTACTTGCTAGCATAGTCGCCGGCATACTTCGACATGTACTTCTCATACCCTCCGGCGGCACCGGAGCCGTATTGCGACATGTACTTCTTGTAGTACTGCTGGTAACCAGAGCCACCGCCGGATCCGCCCTGCATGTAATGTTGGTACGGCGCTGCATACTGGCTCATGTAGTCTCCACCCTGGGCTGACGACAGGACTGGGAACACGAGCCCCAACAGCGACAGCACCGCCATGGCAATGGGAGATACGGCCGGGTGCGAACTCGAGCTCTTGAGCCTTTTGCCTCAGTTGCACCTAGAGTGTGCGAGGGCCAAGGCCATAAGAGATTCATAAATCGCATGTAGCGGCAATGGCATCAAATGCACGGCCTTCTCAGCCTGCCCAGACAGTGGCCCGGCAGGTCGAGCAGCTGGAGCCTGCCCAACACAAAGACGCGAATGCCCTGCCTTTTCCAGCTTTCCCTCGGCCATCGCCTTTCCGAGCTTCCCCTCGTCCTCCAAAGCACGCCGCAGCGTCCCCGTCCGGGCCCTTGCGCCCTGAGCCTGAAATGGCAGAGGGCAGTGGTTGTCGGAGCATCCCCCGCCTTTTTATGTCTGAAGCCGAGAGACTCGGAGCAGGCCCACTGCGACCAGGGAGGCGCCGGCCACGGTGAAGGGCACGGCCAGGGAGCCTCCGCCTCCTCCTTCGGTAGACATCAGAATCCCCGCAGCTCCAAAATCCGAAGGTGGCTCAAAGCTCACAGCCGAGCTGCCATGAAACTGCGAAGACCGTGCTGACCTTCGCAGGGCAGGCGCCTCGAGGGAAGTCGCAAAGGATTTCGACGATGACTTTATGGGACTTGTTCGCACTCGCACTCACTTTATGGGACTTAAAATTTAGGACCTGGATGCAACAAGGAAAGGTTGTGAAAGGTTGGCCACTGGCGAGTTCACGCTGAAGGCACCCGCCCGAAATTTAAAGCTTGCCCCGCTGCACCTCGTGTCTATCACTAAGATGTGGAAGACGCTGGAGGCAGAAGCTGACAGGCCAAAGAAAGCTCAAACCTTCTTTGATGCTGTCTGTCGTCCTGCCAGTACATGACATCCACGAGAATAAAGTAACGAACAAATATGGATAATTCATGCCTGCAAACGCTCTCTCGCAGGAGGTTCTGCCAGTCCTGACTGCGACAGAGAACATCAGGAGGACACTGGCTCCAGCTGCCACCAGAGCGGCCTTAGCCGATGGGCCGAAAGTCCAACTTGCTGCGCTTCAGGCTCTGCGATTCTGCAACGATGCAGCTCGGACCCGCACTCTTCCGAGGCGCATCTTGCGTAAGCCTGACGAGGAAAGAGAGGTGCCAACGACTCCCCCCCACATTCACTTCTGCATGCTTGCGCAAAGCTCTCTGCCCTCTGCCCGTGTGCCCCCGCAATTCTGCATGGGGCTGCCGCCTTCCCGCGGCGCCATCGCCACTCTAGCTCGGCTGAAAATATCTGTGTTTCACTGATGCCACATGGCAAGTTTGCAGTTTGGGGAAAAATCCGACGATGTCACGAGCTTGGCTCCAAATGTTTCCGCTCTTGCAATGCGGTGTGGAAATGGGATCTCTTCGTTCCTGTTATAAGCCAGAAGCACAACATCGACCCAATTCCTAAGATTTGTCAATCGACAATCGTGTCGAGCTAGCCGAATACACAAAGTGCTTCCGCGCCGGCTGATCAGCAGAACCCAAAGTTGTGCCTTTCGGACGGCAACGGCGTGGTCTATGTCACCTGGTTGCCGGGAGCTCTTGAAACAGCCCCAGCAGGGGTGAGATGAGTCACAGGTCGCGCTGCCCGTCTCCCGGCCAACAGCTGTGGCCACAAGTCTACAAGAGCAGCTCAGACTTTGCGCGCTGCTTCTTGGGCTGAGCTTCCTGGCGAGATCGATGCCGGAGATGTGGTGGGCTTCCATGATTCTATGAGGTTTGTGGATTGTGCTGGCGCATCAGGAAGTGGACCACATGCAGTGGACTGCTGAAGTCACCCTTGACACAGCCGCATGCCAGCGGAATCACGGCTCTGGGAGCCAAATCTTTGCAAGCGATTTCGATGAAACTTCAGCAACACGAGCTGCTTTGGCCTTGGCTTTCCTGGCCAAGCGCTGCGCCATCTCCTTACAAGCACCCAGACCAATCGATTGCTGCGGGCCAAGCAGAGGACATCAAAGGACTGAGAGGCCCCGGGAAGTCCCAGAGAAGGAAAACCTAGGAAAGTCTCCTGCGTCGTCTCGCCAGCGTCCTGGCCCTTCCGTTTCTTGGCTTTGGCAGGCGCGGGCGGCTCGAACTCCTCGCCCCATGCCCAACTACTTCTTACCGCCCCTGGGGCGCAAGCTGAAACTGGTAGTTCAGACTCTGCGATCTAATTAAGTGACTCAGTGAGATTTCTAATTCTAACGCTGAGACAAAGCTGCAACATTCCCCACGCCGTCGTCGGCAGCTATCCAAGTTCCTAACAGAACTGTGCCACTTGCCACTAGGGACTATTCTGCCACAGAGATCCAAAGAGCGTGGACCTTTGCGCGTTCTCTTCGCTTCTCCGCGCTCTTGGCCTGCTGCGCCTCAGGGCAAATACTTCGGGAGGCATGCGAGGAAGGCGCTCCACGATGCATCACCAAGCAGCTCTGCAAGCACGAGTACATCGGAAGAAAACTTCTGCAAACTCTGATGCCTCGCCTCGCGCTTGGCAATTCTCTGACGGAGTTGCTTCTCCTTTTCCTCGGGTGGGTGGCTTTCGCCGGCTCGGGCGGTTGACGGAGGCTCGATAGTATGTTTCAATCGTCGGCACAGCCGATACATCTATGTTGACCTTACTCGGTACTGCCAGGGCTCATTCAGGAAGTACTCGCCAGACTCCATCTGCAGATCCTGCGCACATTAAAAGCCGGCGGGGCTGGGAATGGGCGGCCGAATGATGCACAATCCGGTCCTCCTTTCTGGGGGCAGGCTGTGGAGGGAAAACGTCTTTGCTCTTCTTCTTGGCCTATACAACGCAGATCAGGTCATCACGTCGGCACAGGCCGGATCTCTGACTGCCTTCTTGTCTTTCGTCTTCTTTCTCTGCACGTTGCGGTTTTTGAAATGTGGCAAGAATCGGTCCCAATTCTCGTTCTGCAGCTCCGGGTCCTGCGCTGAACTCCAAAGAAAGAAACAAAGGTCGGGGCATTGCCGCTCCTTCTCCAGCTCCCGGCGTATCATCAACTCTTTGATGTGATAGATCCTTGGGACTGAGCCGGCAGGACAGCTTCCTTCATCTCGAATCTCACAATGGCAAGGAGCGGGTGGATGTTGCGAAAGCAGTCTTCCACGATGCGTCGAACCTTCCCCCTTCCCCACTTCCATCACTTACTTGCGCAGGAATTCCTTTCGAGATCATGACCACCGCCGGCCTGCTTGATGCCCTTTACGGATCCCATGATGGAGACAGTCTGGCCCTGAACCAGCACGAAGCACTGCGTCAGCAGCTCAATGGCCTCGACACCGACCCATATGTGCGCTTATGTGAAAGGTTTTTTCTGGTTGATCGGTCCGTCTGACTCACCAAACACTGGCCACTTGCATGAGGACAATTGTCTACGGGGTAGAAACTCGGGGCATGTCCGTGCTTGAGTGAAAAACGCTTTCTAGTTGACTGGTCCATTTACCACTTACCTGAAGGCAACTGTCTGCGGGCTCGAAAGTGAACCATATTGCGGTCACATCTCAACCATGTGCAACATGACCACTTCGCAGACAGCTGACTTCATGGGTAAGTTGCTTCCTTCTCTGTCCCTCTCCGCCGTTGCATCCAGAGGGTCTAGCAGCGCTAGGCAACGCATGAGGTTCCTTCCTTGTGCATTGCTATGTTGGCTACAACTACATAATTCGACTGCGTGGACTGCACCGCATTGGTTGGTGAAAGAGAACTTCCAAGGACAACCTGCTCAACTCAAAACTGTATGGTGGTCCCAGCAGGTCTTAGCCTGCACGACAAACCACAACCACCACCACAACCACGACAACCACCGCAGCCAAGAGCAGAGAGCAAAGACATGAAAGCGAAGATCCAACGGTGAAGCTTCGTTGACGTCGCCCCCACCGCGGCCCATCGCGGTCCCCGGGCCTTCAGCGTGGAACCGTTTGGCCCGACCAAGCGCTGCCTTCGCTTCACGAAGCGCTCCTTGGAGCGAACGAGACCTCAGGGCTTTCCGGTTGGCTTGTTCCATGGGGTTCCATGAGGACCTCCCTATGCGTCTGAGGCCCATTGACCCGACCCTCTTATGTCATGAGCTTGCCACTCAGTTCAACTGCGATTGGTGACGCCAGCCGTTCATCTCGTTGGCAGCAACAATTGGTGTACAAAGAAGCACTAGCCGGCTGTAAAGTGAAGGCTCGAATTGGCATGATTTTCGAACGAAGTCTTGTCGGGCCAGTCTTTGATGCCCCTCGAAAAGAGAATCTGATTACATGGCGGGCAGGGCAGACCTGAAACGCCGTCAGCCACAACGCTACAACCACGACGTACCACATCGGCCCCGTCCCTGCGCCGCGGGGACAAACAAACACTGTATAAGCCTTGCAGTACTGGTGGCACTTCACGAAAATTTCAGGCATGCACCAATCACGCCGAGACAGCTATGCACAGACTGCAGACCTTCAGGCTTCATGGTGCAAGCATACCTGATGCCTCCCTGGGACGACTCTAGGCTTCTCCTGAAAGTGTTTTGTGCTGAGAAAATTCCAGCAAGCTGCCGCCGATTTTGAGAATGTCGCAGTAGACCTGCCAGATGCGTGTGGTCAGCATCCCTTCTCGGCTTCTGGAAACGACACTCGATCCCACGTTACAATGTCTCTGTGTCATCCTGCTGTCGAGAGTGCCTCATCGTCCAAGATCTTCTGCGCTTGTGGCAGAGGCACACTGCGGGCGAGGAGTTTGATCATGTCCCGAGCCTGTGCGAGCTGTGGTTCACCCGCTCACTGCATTAAAAGAAAAGCTGCTGCTGATGGAAAGCATATGCCAACTTGGATGCACAGGGCCTGAATCGGAATCTGTGACCCCTGAACTACGGCTGCACAGCTTGAGCTGCTACCAGTAGAAGAGTTCCTTGATGATGATGTACGGATCCCACGTCTTCTTCGTGGTTCTCACTGTCATGGAGCCCTCGACCAGGTTCAGATCTGCCGCGAGCTCGTGCCTCGGCGAAAAAGGCCAAACTACGGCGCTTTCGGCGCGAAAGTGTGCAGCCGCGTCGCTCAGCAAGCACCTTCCGCACATCAGGCCAGACCTGCCTCAGAAGTGACAAGGACGTCACAACGGCTCCAGCGCCCACGCCCCAAAATCTTGGATGCTGCCATTGGTGCTTCAGATACTGCTCTCTGTACTGTGGAAACAGCGTGGCGAAGGAGCTCTCCTCGAGAAGCAACCCACCAGAAGGCGCATCCTCCTTCGCGATGGACCTCACACTCTCGAGTATGCAGAACAGTGCACACAGGAGGCTGTGTGTCTGCCATGGTGTGCCTGCAGCCAAGGCACACCGGCTTCCAGTGGTCGATCCCCTCGTGGTCCCACGGCTTATCTTTCCGATATTTTCCTTTCTTGTTCGCAGGCTCCGCGCCTCGAAAGCCGATGCGTCCGATGCAGTGCACTCATTGCACTGAGCTCACCGCGCTGCGACTGTGCTGCGCAGCGCCGCAGCGCAACAGCAAAGCATTGCTTCCGAGGCTCCCTTCTCCTCCTCGACCTCGCCCTGGGCCTCCACGGCAGACCTTGCGCAAAAAGGGCTCTGTCACGACACTCCGGGCTCTGAAAAACTGAGTCGAGCGGCGCTTTGCTTTTGCGCTTCCTGAGCTGTCCCAGCGGTTTGACAATCACCCATAAGCCATAAGCCTTGAAAACCTGAACTCTGCATTTAGAGGAGGCTCTTTGCCATGTCCAGCCAAGTAAAGGGGCTAGGAGTCTAAAGTGGCAATGGCCATTAAGAAGAGACTGTGTGATGCAGTTAGCTCCTCGTCTCAGAGGCAGCATTCTATCCTGGAGCGAACCGTGGGAACGGTCGCTCAGAGGTCTTGAATGTCACGCGGTACTCTTCATTCCATGCTTTGTGTCTTTTGTGTCTAAGTTAGTCTAAGTTCTTCGCAGAACCACAGCTTGCCACAGAAAGGCAGACATATCAATGCAGGCTGAGTAGGCTTCAGGCATGCTCTGGCATCTTCGCACCTTTTCAGAAGCCGGGTTTTCAGCATCAGCTTCGGGTCGCTTCTGGCGCTGATTTTTTGCTGCGGCCTTTGGCCTTCGACTTTTTCGAAGCTGTTGGGGCTCCAAGGCTACCGCTTCTGGGCAGCCCGGCGACTGACTTGTGCAGTGTCCTTGACTCTAGAGCCAAACCGACAGACTGGTTTAGCTGTTCGTTGAGCTCAGCATCTAGTGCGGCAAACTTGTCCTCCCGCAGGCGCACAGCTGTAGGTTCGTCGCTTTCCAGCACGGCGATTTCATCGCTTTCCGGCAGGGTCTCAGGCTGAGGGGCTCTCGGCTTGACCGATGGGGCTGCTGTGGGAGGCGCTGGGGCTGGAAGCTCAATGTGCCGAAGGATTTCCGAGACAGATGTGTCCAGGCTCGTGGCCGCTGCGACCTCCCGCGGCCTGCCCAGGACTTGGGCTGGAATCCGATCCTCCTTGGCAGTAGCCTCCATTTCCCTTGCTTGAGGCTGGAGTGGCTGGAGCGGCTGGAGGGCCTGGGACGCTGCCTGAGACACTTTGGACGCCGTTTGTTGGCCTTCAGCCCTGACCCTCCACGCAGAGGGCCTGGAGGGCGTCGTCTTGGGCTCCGGCTGCGGCGGCTGCGGCGGCCGCGGCGGCTGGCGGGAAGGAACTTCTCCATGCTCCACTTCCAAGCTTCTGGCAGCCTTCGCTATGGACTGAGGCTTCGAGTCCTTCCTCTCTCTGGGCTGCAGCAGCCTCAGTCGATCCTCTGGGTCAATTTCAGCGGCCAGCGAGCCGTAGGCACGAACCAGGCGATCCACCTGGTCTTCTCCGGAAGATGTTACCTTGTCGTAGTTGGCCTGCACATTGTTCCCCTTGGGTTTGGTCTTCCGGAAAGCAAAGGGGTCCAGACGGCCTCGATTCTCCGATCAGGTGAAGCTTGGAGGCCAGTTACTAGTCCTTTAAACCGCATGCTGAGACGGCAAGGCGGCAAGATGCTGTAAGGACGTCATGTGCCAAGCTACGGATGGGCGCCTGATAGCCCGTGATGAGGACTCGGGTGAGGCCTTGATCTGCGGGCTCGGCCCTTTCCTCCTGAGTCCGTACACACTCATCGGCAAGTGCACGAGACCTTCAGCTGCCCTCTTCGGATCTCCCTGCCAGGTCACAGCAGGCTCTGCTGCAAGCTCCCGCAGGCCTCAGCACAAAGACTTGACTTGGAACGAGAATACAGAATTGCGGACAAGAATAAAGCGAGCAAGGATCGTGGCAGCCATCCTTTTATGATCCCACAAACCACCGCACGAATTCAAGCTGGCACTGCCTTTGAGTGTCGGTATGCACAAAACGTGCGAAGCTCCAAATCCAACGGCTACTTTCCGTCGCCGACTGATTGACACTGTGTGTACGCAAGTGCTTACAGCTGAAGGTGTGACAAAGTTGAGCTTCAATGTGGATTCGGAGCACTTTCGATGAGGGCGGTGCGCCCTGATGCCATCTAAGACGACGCAGGCGTGGAAACTCCATGTTGAAGACTGGCTCGCACATCCGTTATCTGCATCTGCTCTCCGTTTGAACCCGTCTTCCGTCCAGCATCTGGACGTCGACGATGTGCGAGCTGCCTTGCTCATCAATTCTGCAACCTGTTTGTCGCACCAAGTACGCTTCCTAGATGCATCTGGATGCCTACTAGCAGGACATCCAATAGTTGGGTTTCCCCAATTCCCATGCGGTCATACTATGCCATACTAAATACCACCGGCGGCATATTTCCTATCAGTTTAGCAGCAGGTAGCTCTGCGACAAAGCGGGGCCTGGCCAGCTCGAGGACTGACGAATTTGTCTCCGCACTCAGCTTCGATACACAACGGCTAGTCTATCGTAGTATGAGTATAGTGATACCGTGTAGCCTGGTGTGACCAGCGCAGCTTATACAATCAATACTCTAGGCGGATGACCGCAATCCCGCTGATTTCAGCTGGGTTGCGCGGGTGCGTGGGGTATCCAAAACTGAAAGTCTTGAATGACTCCAGCTGATCAAGTGCGCAAAGAGCAACATGAACCGATCTCTTCTCCTTACACACTCACACACGGATTGAAAGCAGCCTTCGTCATCGTGAGTGCGCGCAATCGCTGCGCAATTACTGTATCAATACACACAATCCCGGGGTGAGGCTTCACCTAGTACAGGACCTCAAGATTCTCCCGGCGCCGCGCTTCTTGTTCTGCTTTCGCCCTCATTTTCGAGGCCATCGCCACATGTCGTTGCCCTTCGCGCTTTAAAGCGGTAGGCAACACATAACGACCCCCTCCTCCCGTGATTTTCCTGATGAACTCCTCTAAGCGCGCCGCATAGGCATGCTGTTCTGACATCGCCGTGTCGGCTTCTTGGAGCTGAGAATTGCACAACTTCAGCTGCCCACGAACCTCAATCTGCCTCTGCAGTTCTGCATCCATGTGCCGCCGTTCAGAAGCGGCGGTGGGGTCTTCTGCTGGGTCATCGACAGACCAATTTCCGTGAAGGCGAGCTTCTAGAACGGATTGATTTTGAAGCACCATTTGCTGGACATCTTCCATTTGCTCCCATGTTTTCTTCAGAACATCTTTCAAGGATTTGGCCTCCTCATCCTTTGCAACGAGTGCCTTGTGCAGCTCGTACTCCTCTCGAGCAGAGGCTTCCATTCTTTGCTGCTGCTTCAGCCAAGAGCTTCTGGCGTCATCGACCTTCCGCTGAAGGCCTCGTAGGAGAAGCTGGTACTGTTGATCCTGCGTCTCTTGCATCATGCGAGTGTCCTCCTCCCAAGCCAGCACCTCTCGTCTTTTGGCTTGCAGCTTCTCTTCGAGATTCTGCAAATGCATCTCCACGGCTTGCCATTGCAGAGCGAAGTCTGGGATGCAGTCGCGCAAGCGCTCCAGTTGCCTGGCCAACACGGCGATCATCCTCGACTGCACCTCGCGCTCTGGCAGATGCCGGGAGATGACCTGCTCGCATCGAATCCCACCTACCGAGCGAGGACGTTTGGAGCGGGCTTCGAAGCAACTGGATGTGCCTCGGCCTGTCTGTGGAGCCTTGGGCCCCATCCGAAGCTTTTGTTCTGCAGACCTCGGCCGAGTTTGACCACTGCTTGGCCGCTGTGGTCTTCCTGTGCTGTGGCAAGGCCTGCTCGGCCCGCTCGACGCCTCGGCTTCGCCAGGTTCCCTCTGCGTCGACCGAGCACTCGCCGGAGGCGCGCTCGCCGGAGGCGCGCCCGCCGCCGCCGCCGCGCTCGCCACTGGGGCGGCCGGGCTGGGAGCCCTGGCGGTCCGAGCACCGCGGGCAGTGAAGGACCTGCCGGCGCGCATCCGCTCGATGGCCTCCTCCAAGGCGGTATCCTCGCTGTAGTCCTCTTCAATCTGCAGTTCCTGAGACAGGGCCTGCGGCATTTCGGGAATCTTCTGCGCGAAGTTCCGCGGCTCCGCACCGCTGCTCATGGGACTTGATGCCGACTCAGATGCCTCCTTGCTTGCGGATGGGGGCCTGGACTGGGCCGCTGCCAGGGAGGGCGTGGCAGAGGTCGGTCTCGTGGACACCGACCAACGTGTCAAGTTCACAAACATTTCTCCGTGGCCTTGGCTTTGGAGTGCTATGTTGGCTTCGAGCATGCATTGCTTCAGCGGCATCGCAGAGGGGACAGCAGCAATGCTCTCCTCTCTGGTCTCCGCTAGGCTCCATGGCGCAGCCTCCATCACGACTGCGGCTCTTAGGTCCCGGTTGTACTGTGGTCCTTCTGTGGCTTTTTCGTGCGCAAGCCCCTGTAGCAGTCTAGCAATGCCTGTAATCTCGAGCCTAGATTCAGATGGGGCAGGAGACCTCTCTTCATCGCAACATGCATTCCTGCCGTGCTTGCGTTACTGCGCTTTGCGACACCATGCACCTGCTCGACACTCGCAAACCCACTGACGAGCGTCGGCTTCGACGGACGAAGTCGCGACAGCAGCAGACCGCAGCACAAACCACCACGCAAAGACCTGCCATGGCTTCGGTTTGGGAGTTAGCGGTGGGCCGGGCTTGGCTCTCGGCTCTCTCCTGCACGAATTGCGGCTCAAAGGCACGGTCACTACATCCCTGCCAGGCCTGAGCCTCCGAGCGAAAGCGCGAGCACTTGCCTCGGTTGGATCAGATTCCAGCGCTCCGAGACTTCGCTGAGAGAAAAAGCTTCACGCCCAAGACACACCGTGGCAGCAACTTCTAAGTGCTAAGCATAACCCTGCTTCAGCGTTGGCTCCGGCCATGCTCCGGTCATCCGGTAACAAATATACAAGCATGCCAACAGAGCAGAGTTTCTCGTTCAGCTCTATACTCATAGCTCGCTCATACGGGCCGTGCTTCCATGAGCAACGGCCCTGGCATCTTCAGCCAGTTGAGCATGCTCCCATGGCTCTGAAGACTGGAACATGTAAAAGGGAGGTCTGATATGATATGACCAATTGAAGGCGATTGCTTCTGTGCTTGTTTTGCGTAGCTCCTTTGTACGACACTCTTCTGAAGTTCTTGATCTTGGAGTGCACGACGCTTGAATTCCAAGGTGCGGATGCGTTGAGCAAGACGAGGTATGGCACGGTGAAATGGCACGTTCGCACATAACATACATAACTTTCGTTTGTGCGAAGGAAACCGGCACCTTTTGCGAAGGACTACCTTCTGGTCTACTGCAGCGACACTTTACGAAAGCACGGGCAGACGTTTGGCCTGGGTAGGGCGGTTGATGACGGAAATTGCATTTGATATCGCGGCCTCCGGTCAGTGGCTTTTGCGGGTTTCCAGCTTATGCGGGCCAGGCCAGGGTACATGACCTGCAAGGTTTGCAAAATCCCCAAGCACAAGGACACAAGTTCGGCAAGCTGCTTTTCTGGCGGTCGGTGGCTTGCAAACCGCTACAGCTCAAGCAACGCAGGGTCATCGCATTGGATGCCAAAGGCCTCATCACTGACGCTCTGCGTCTATGATCTCAAAGCCCGCGAGGTAGTCCTGGTAGTTGAAGAGCCCCTCATCATCCAATTCCAGACCTTAGCAATGCCCAACCTTTCTAACCTTTCTGCTTCTCAGCCAAGTCATACGAAACACCCAACGCGCGGTCCACGAACTGAGCCGAAACGGACAGCTGGTTTGTGGCAACCACCCGACCGAACGACCCTCTTGGGCAGGGTGCAGTTTTGACTCAAAAACATGCCGCCTGAGTGCTGTGGAACTAGACCGAATCTGACACCGAGATTCACTATCCCGATGGCATCCTAGCAAATGGCAAATGGAGTGGCTCAACGTACCCATTTCGGGTTCACAGCGTGCCCCTCCGAAATTATTTCAACTGCTTATTACCTAATCCGGCAAGTGGCTGACCACAAGGCTCTCCAGTTGCTGGTGGCTGAGACTTGGGCCATACCTTAGCTGTAATGTCTGAACGGCAAGGCTCGTCGCCAACCTGTAGATTCACTGTAGATCTGTAGCAGGGGGCCTGGGAGGTTCAGGGCCTTCCGAACCGAGAAGGACAAGTTAGAGTATCAGCACGGTTTCCAACACATGGGACAACTGGCTGGCAACATGCCTCTAGTTGCCGCCTCGCAGCGGATTCTCCGGCAAGGCTTGCAGGACTTGCTTAAACACTTTGGGACTGCAGCGAGTTTCCCCTGGCGGCAGCACCTGTTGAAACAGACCTGCCAGAGTCCCCAAGCCATACTCGAAAACCAGCATGCTGCACCTCAGCTCTTGACAGGTGGCAATGCTCAATCAAGCATTCCATGTTGCCAATCCTCATCATCCGACAAAGTCCTGCGTTGAAGCCCCAACTAAGGGCAGAACGTGGCCTCGAGCCAGTCATCCAGCAGAACTTCTGGTGACAGCTGCCCAGGCTTAGCCGCTTTGCGGCTCTCTATGCGAAGGCACTTCACGAGCTCAATGTATCTGATCTTGCCGCTACCACTGTCATCCATGGACTGGGCTAGAAGCTGCACTTCATTGTCGGCAGCCTTCTTCAGGCTCGGTAGCCCTTGAAGCAAAGACGCCACCTCTTTCACCTCAACGAAGCCAGACTTCTTGGCATCCGCTTGTTGAAAGAAGTCCAGAAGCAGGGTCGCGAGGGGCTTCTCTGGATGAGCACTGAGGAGGTCACGACACACGCTGCCCAATCTGCTGGCAACCTCTGTCGACATGCCGTGCTTCGACCGGAATGCGACGGAAAATGCACCGACAAAGTTCTGAAGCATATCTTTATCTTTGCCGCAGGCCAAGGACCTGTACAACATCTGCAGCAGCCTCATCGAAATGCAACAACCACTGTCTGCTATGAAAGTTAGAAACGCTTCCGACGTCAAGTCTCCCATGCTCTCCTGCAGCTGGCGTACGGAAGTCTCCATGCGTAGCAAAGACCCAAATAAGCAGTTTCCGAAGGCAATCCTCATGGTATCCTGGTTGCTTCGAAAGACCAAACGATACTTGGAAAGAAGCCGCATGTAGCAGATGGAACCGTTGTGGAGAAGCAGGTGTGGCGAGTGTTCTGTGCAGATGTCCCGCCAAGGCAATTCTGGCACAACTCGGCTGCAGCAAACGGCGAACTCCTCTTTGGAAAGCATCAGCCGTGAATCGTCGTCAGAGGCCCGAAACTCAGCGAGCAGCTGCCCTTTGTTTTGGACAATAGCGCTCAAAATCTCCAGGACAGAGCCATTGACTTTCTCCGTGACAGCGGTTGATTTCAGAGTTGCTGCAGCATCCGAAGCTTTGTGGCTCACAACCTTGAAACTCTTCGCTGAACCCTTCAACACGATCGTGCCACCCAGATTGGTGTCATAGTGCCCACAGTAGTCACTTGCAGAGAAGACGGTGACTGTGAGGCCCTGCTGCTCAGAAGACAGCAGCTGAAGCTTTTCTCCCGAGCCCTGGGATGCCAAGGGGTGCCACCACTCACAGCCGCTGGCGACTTCATGCGACCGCACCAGGAGGCTTAGTTTGTGAGCCGCCAAGAATTCCGCCGCAACGTCTGGGCCGTAGTTGATGAGACTTTTGCCACGGCTGCTCGGTCCGATGCCTGGCTCTGCTTGAGGATCAGACCATAACAAATCAGTGATGATCTGGTCCTCTCTGACAGGGGGCGGGCTCTCCGCTTAGCTTAGCTTAGCTTTAGCTTAGCACAGCTTATTCGCTATCTGGTCCTGGGGTCGCAACAGATTCTTTCAACTTTCCACCCATGCACTCAACCCTTTTGCATCCAGGACTCTTGCAATCAGCCGGGAAAATGCACACAACCCTTTTGCATCCAGGCCTCCTGTGGTGCACACAACCCTAACACCCTAAACCCTTTTTTGGAGAAGGGACTGCAATGCACCAAGCCCTGAATCCCTTCCCAACCCTAAAACCTGACCCCTTTAATTACCCTTGACCCTAAACCCTAGTAAACCCTTCTTCAGCACGGACTGAGGTGCCGGCCAGCGCCCACGAATCTCCCTAGTAAACCCTAAACCCTAAACGGTTCTAAACCCCTTTGCAACGCAAGCGAATGGTTGAGACAGAACACAGCTTCAGTGAACGAGATGTGAATCATGTTTGGTATGTTTCAACCCTAAACCGTAAATCCTAGTTGAAGGAATCGGAGTCGAAAGAATCATGATTGACAGGAACGCCCAAAGTTGATGAAGAGGGCTTCGACCCTGGTCCTGGCGGTTCTCGGCATGAGTCTGAACCTGCAGAGGCCGTCGGATCTGCTCGATCTCATCGAGGCTGGCAGCGTTGGCCGAGGATTGCCGGAAGCGCGGAAGGCCCCCGTGCACAACGACCATGGCCTCGTCGACCACGGTCATGAGCGGAAGGCAGTCACAAAGATCCTTGAACGCTGCCTTGAGAGCCTTGGCCTCATCGGCATTGTACCTGCGATCGAGCTCACCATAGAAACCCTTGGCACCGTAGTGCAAAGAGTAGTGGTGATCTTCGTGGTTGCCGCGGTTCATATGCACGGCTCCAGGAAAGGCGAGCTTGTGGCTCAGGACACAGGCCCATATCTGAACTGCCTCCATGCCACCACGATCTGCGGCATCTCCTGCACAAAACCCAAAGGCCCCTCGCTAGATTCACTCTTTACACTCTGGGCCCCTGCTGCCCCCGCCGTGCTACCCGGGGAGCTGAAGCGCGCCTCTGTCGCAGATGTCACCGTTGAAGAGATAATGGGTGGAGGCATTCGGCAAGCCTTCCCGCAGCCAAACATGAACCAAGTCCTTGAGATGGCCGTGGGTGTCTCCGAAGATCACCAGTTTCCCATCCCGGGGGGTCTGGATTCGCTGCACCGTTTTTTCTGCAAGGAACAGCTCCCGGCTCTGCCGGGCCATGTGCAAGAGCAAGCCGCATGGCATGCTCTCAGAGTACTTGTGGTGGCAATGCTCAAACACAAGCCGTGCAAACTCGCCGGTCCAGCCCGTCAGAAAGGACTGGAACTCTGGAGGCACTGCTTGCAGCCTGTCTGCCGGCCCACCTTCAGGCGGCAGCGTGAGCGCTCCCTCCGGTGCAGCTCGTAGGCCACCACGCAGTGGCTCACCACACGCGTGGTACAGGTAGCATGCACTCTTCGTGCTCCACACGCATCGGTATGCCTTCCACCAACGACCGGTGCCTTCTGAAGGCATGGCTTCAAGGCGGGTTAGAGCACGTCTCCCGATGTCAACCCATCGCAACGTCCTCCTCTCATCCAAGGTCTCAAGTCCGATCCTCGTTGAATAAGAGGTCGGGAAATATGTGGCCAGCGGCAGAAGGTGCAAGCTGTCGGCAGAAATCTTGACCACTTGGCTGCCGGCATCCAGGAGGACGGACAGACTGCCATCTGGATGTATTTCTTTCACTGTGCCCAGGGAGGACACTCCACTTAGTTCAGTATGCACCACCCGTCGCCCAAAGCCTAAAGCATTGAGCTCCTCAAATCGGCCAGTCTCCTCGTATGCACTGGCCCCAGTGCCAGAAGAGCCACAAATGCCCATGCCCACCCCCCGAAGCGTGGAGCTCTTGCAAACATGATCTGGAGCAGAGACGTCCCAAACGGCATAAAAGCGATCGAGTTGTACTCAAGCATTCACTATCGCGCCACATTAAGACAAGGGTGGATCCGGGAAGAAGAAGAGACGAGGCTGAGGCAGCATTTATTCTGGAACATGCTTGAAACCCGAAAGCCTTTCAAATCCAGGATCTGCCAGTTGCTCATGACTCATCTTGACTCTACATAGGACTGTAGGCGAGGCAAAGATTTGTGCAGGGGAATACAGGTCAACACGACTGAACACCTCAAACGCTTAATTAGCCCTGCTGACGTACTTGCACGGGACGCCACGCAACATTATATCTTCTCCTGGACGCTTGCAAGAACAGGTCTGCCTTTTTTACAAAGTGCGATCGCGGAGTCTGTCCGTCATTTTTCATTGCGTTGGCCTCTGCTAGCAAGGCTGCCACGTGCAGCGGCTGCCAGCTGCTACCAGGGTTCTTTCCAAGCGCTCGGTCTCGAAGCAACCAAGGCATGAATGAAAACATCAAGAACGACCACCAAGGAATGAGCACAGCTTACCAAGTTTACCATCCTTTCAAACGAGGCTTGTAATGATCGAGCAGGTGCTGGCCTTAGCCGTTTCGAGACTTGGAAAGCCTCACCCGCACACGGATCAAAACCCCAGTGCAGGCACAGTTCCAGCGGAGCTACTAAGAGTACGGATATTGGCATGGGCGTCAAAGATGGGGAGCTGGCCAGCTCGACCCCTTCAGAGCATATTCGCCGCGCGTGTTCTCACGCAGTTGCTGTACTGGACAAGTGGCATCTCTTCAGCACCTAGAGTAGCAGCGGGCGGACCGGCAAAAAGCCTATGTGTTCTCTCTGAAACACTGTACCCCGCCTGCTCATGCCTACCTAAACTTCATAAGGGAGTAAGTGCTGAAGAGCCAGTGCTGTTGGCCGACAGCATCTGGCAATCGTCCTACAGCGACTTAAACATTCAGTGGCCATGGAAAAAAGCCACACGGATCGGAACTGGCAGGTTGCAACCAAATTCACCAAAGTTTTTTGCGAACGGCGGCTGAGGCCAAGCCACGCCTCCAAGGAGTGGTACGGAGATCTTGGGAACGTGACCAAAAAAAGGGTCGAGGTAGTGAGGCAGAATTAGAATCATCGCCGAGTCTAATCACCGAGTCTACGCAGGAATGCCGCCGCATCTCCTACCAACTCCCACCGGTTTAGTTTCCACCGGCCAAACAATCTCAGCAGCTGCTTCCTCACAAAAGGCAAACCAGCGGTGAAAGGCAACGTGCTGTACAAATGAAGAAGGCACAGATGCGCCGCTGCCCTGCCTGGACTACACAGAACAATCTCCTCTAAGGCTTTGCAGGTTGGCCTGAGCTAGTCCGGCACAGGAGGCCCAATCAGCATGCGTTGCTGCTAGGTGCGGCTGGCGCTGCTTTGCCTTCACTGCAAGTCATGTCCTGCTACATCAGGATAGCCTGACACCACATCGCCCTTCACAAATCAGAGATAAGCGCATGATGATGTGCAATGACGAAAAGAAGAAGGTGCCAAGCAGCTGAATTCGACCCGCTAAGCTGGCCAATGGCATTCCCACTTCAGGGAAGCCGCCGTTCGTTGTCCCTTTGTGCATTGTACAATCATGCATCATGATTTCGATACAGCTTCTCGCAAGCGGTCGCAGCTGCCTCAGCTTCGCCCCCACACCACACTCCCAACAGTGATAACGACTGGAGTCCAGCAGCAGAAAGGCCCGCTGGGCCTACTCTTGCCGAGACCAATACTAGGAGCTCCTACTTTCGAGCTTGGGCCGGGTCACTCTGAGACATCAATAGAGACATCCCGAGTTTCTTGCGTTTGCTGCTGGCCGCCTGCTCAGTGAAGCAGATAGTACCTTGTGGGTCAGGCTATGGTTCTGGGAGCCCCGTTGCCCCTGCATGGCTATCTGTTAGGCTGGACAGTGTCACAGGGTCCAGTGGGCAAATAAATCAAGAACTTTACAGGACTGCACTTTAACGAAACGGCTGCAACTGAGAAGAGCACAAGCGAAGTGCCACCCACGCATCGAGGGCCTAAGGCGGGTGTAGTGTCCGCATGACCTCTCTTGCCTGTCACAGAACAAGTGTTCCGAAAGTTGATTTCGAAATCGTGGCCACTGAAGGATGTCTTCAGCTTCAACGCAAGCCCCGCGAATTTTGCATTTGACTGCTTATTGGCCTCTCGACACGAAACAAACACCAAACACCACGAGAACCGGCTCAGCCAGCTGCTGCGTAGTGGACTTGTTCCGGCCTCAGAACCATTGCAATCACGATGGTGGTAACAGGGGGCGCAGACAAAGAGAAAGCAGCAACAATCAACAGGGACAAACAAGAATAGCAAGGATAACAACAAGAAGAAGGATTGAAGCACGACGACGATTGCATAATCACGGCAGGCGTGCTATTCACCTGACACTGTGGGTTTCTTGCTTTCGAAGTATACAGGTGTAGGCCCGCACGTCAAATGCTCGCTGGACCAATCCGAGCAGGCACATCTCTTGTCCTGCAGAGACAATGCTGGATTCGGGGTGGCCTCACAACCTCGCACAGTGCAACCTCACTCAAGGCATTGATGGGCTCCGCGAAAACACAAGGGGTTACATGAAAGGTACGCAGAGAGCGAAAATCTCCCACACGGCTGGCTCCCAAATCGAACCGGAGCCCCTCTGCTTTCCTTCAGAAGCTCACAGCGGAGGAGGGTGCTGGCAGCGCGCCGCAGACTCAGAGACCTAACAGGCAAGATGTTCGACAAGTCAGAGCGTAAGGTATCATAAAGTATTATTGTAATATAGTTCTGTCAAATCTTGGTTGAGGGGTCGCGTCACTGCCAACCGCTCACAACAAACACAGCTGTAACACAGCCTGCAGACTGGCAGGCGGTTCGACAGTCGCTGCGTCGGAAAACAGTCTCAGTGCGTCATGCTGTTGGTTCTTTGTGCCAATTCCTCAATGACTTCCGCAGAGAAGGCGAAGTCGCACAGGGCTTTACATTCTTCGCCCCAGTCGCACAGTGTCACACCGCTCACTTCTTCATCCTGGGGTGTGCGCTGCTCAGATCCCCATGCCAAGCCCATTCGACTGGCACACCTGGGAGTCATGACGGTGGAACTGCGGACCCAGTCGAAGCAATTTTTCTCAGGTGAGGACGTCTCCTGTACATCCACAACAGAGCCCTGGCAAGCTCCGAAGCGTGTTCCGAGTTCCCAAGCACCCGATACACCGAGCCCATCCAGCCTGTGTTACAGCAATGCCCGTTCGCATCAGCTTCTGGGCATCCTGAACTTCCGATGCAGGGTGCACAGATACTTTTCAAGATTGTCTAGCCGCCGAACGCCACGGCGCCCCAGTGAAAAGTGACGGCCACGAGAAACCGGACCATTCAAACACGTTGCAGCATGTATGTAACCCCTCCAGTCACTAGCCACTAGCCATCCGCTAGCTTATGAAATCGCTTTTTCAAAACTCCTTGCGAGACAAAACCCTTGTACTACTCCTATTCCGAACATTCGCCCGTGCCTTAGAATTCACCGCGAAGCCCACTTTCAGCACCTCAGTTGCCGAGAGCCGGAGCTTCGAAGCCCCGCGTCTCCGGTTCTGAGAGCTGACTTCTCCGTCCCTCTCCGTCGCTCCGTCGCTCTCTGCTTTGCGAGACCTTGAGAATCTCAGATGCTTGCGTCTGGGTTGACGAGCATGAGCTGAACTTCCTGTCACGCGGAGAACTGGTGCATAAAAGTGTTGAGGAGACCCCGTGTCGTGCTGTTGCAAGGCCAAGATGCGATCAACGTCATGCGGAAGGGACCGATGTTTGTCGAAGTGGTTTATCAAGCCATGCATGTGTGTATGTGACTTCATGATGTGCGTAGACGCCTTCAGCAAGAGAAATCACACGGGCGCCAGGGGTCGGAAGGTTTGCAAGGCCTGCGGCAGCTTCTTGCCCAAAGGGCCAAGCTGCACCACATAGACCTAAGCTGGACACCGAATTCACATACTAGTTGGCGGTCTGGCCAGGTTATGCTCTGCAAACTGGCGGCACCTAGCTGCGAAGCCTGTAATGACTGTGCGCCCGCTCACAACCTTGCTTCCGTACAAGGGCCGGGGCTCGTTGTGAAGATGGAAATGCCTCATATCAAGACATGAGGAAAGCGCGAGGCGGAATGCACTTCGAAATCTTCGAAGACAACTTCAAGTGCTCCAGATGAGGCGTGCACCAGCTGCAAGACCGAGATGGGGTTGTCTGAGCCGTATCCGAAGTCCGGCACCCACCTTTCTGCGTTTGCATACGTGGGACGTTTTGCCATCATGGTTTGAGCGGCAGACTCCGAATCGAAGGCCACAACGTCGGCTGTTTGAGAGTCCCGACAAAGAGATTCCTGCCCGAGCGCATGCACCACGAGCTGCGATGAGCTATGCACTTAAGGGACTACTTAGGGGCTGACGTAGGATCCACTGCTTTTGCTGTTCACCACCTGACCGAGTCAGAGACGAGTCCAGAACCGAAGCGGGGCCGAGGCCGAGGACTGAGCCAGGATTTCTCTCGGCTCGGAAGGCAGCGAAGCGAACCTAAAGGCAAGGCTTCGCTAAGCTGTGACCAGTGACTCGGCTCGCAGAAACATCGTTGCTATTGCTGAGCTCCCGGCATGGTCATGCCGGTCTGCCAAGGCTGGTTCGGGCTTCGCTGGATGTTCGTGGACAGCACCTTGCCACAAAGCTGGGGCCTTCCGATGTCAGAGCAGGGCGCAGCCACGGCCTGCTCCTGGCTCCAGTCGCTTGAATACCTCAGAATCAAACTCCGTGCTGCAAGCAGATGCCGAGAGAGCACGTTCTGCTCCGGAGTTGCATCCTCTTGCGCTTTCAGACGCGGACTCCGATTGTTCGGAATACTCACCGAAAGCCGAGAATTTCGAATCCCACCTGAACCACCCAGCAATTGATGAGCATGGCAGTGTGGGAGGCAGAGGACGACGAACGCAGCTGCACTCAGTGCCTCCAATTACTGAGGTGTCGAAGTGAAAGCGGCATTGAGATGCTCTCCGACCTAGGCTTCTCTGCAGATTGCCAAGGCCTACAATGGACGGCTCGATCGTTGGACGATTAAGGACCCCCACTGCTTGGAGCCCCAGTATGGCTTGGTGCCCCACATGGACCACGGGTCCGAAAGACCTTCAGTTCGAGGCCCGAAGTTTCACGGCGAAGTCCGCGAGCAGAGAGAGCCTTCCGAGTCGTCCCAGATTCCTGCCGAGCTGTCCTGGACGGAAAGGCAAAGAGAGGCTCTGTCTGTCTGTCTGGGTCTGCGAAAAGCCACGGTGACTCTGACTGCTCCTTGGCCCAGGAAAACCCGGTGTTGGGTGCCGGATCCTCAGCTCGTTTCTGAAACGCCGCTGCGTCGCCAGTGACCACAGGTCACAAGCGACAGTGCCTTTCTCCATTTTGCGTTGAATACGCAGCCCGACTAGTGCAAGGTGAAACCTTTCCCGGGCAGGGAGCCTAAAATCGATTTCTGGGTGCTTTGATTGAAGCAACAAGAGGGTCCAACGAGGGTGAGGGTTTATCTACCAGACAATCTTTGCTCGGCTTGCTCGAACTTGCCGTTGATTTCGTCGAAGCTCAGTCTGCCACTGCCGTCCTTGTCCTGAGACCCACTGTGCTCCCCTAATCCTACAACACATGGCCTACGGGCCTACAGCGTGGCCCTGTCGCCCTGATCGTGCACCAGTCGAGCATCGAGAGAGTCGAAAAGCTTGTCTATTTGCTCCAGCGTTTCGCGAGCGACCTTTGGTACAGTGGGATAACCCTGTGTTCCCACGCTCCTTGAGCTTGCAACTCTCGTGTGGAAGCCAGACGGGTTGGGCATTTAGATCCCGCCTTGCCCTCTCTGACCAGAACCCAATTATGGAACTCCAGACGGTCGATGCGACCAGAACCATCCTGGTTGGCAGCTCGCTAGTAAGCTGCACAGAACACCCTAAAAACTGAGCCAATGCCTCCCTGAGACACATGACATGTGTTGTAGGTTGCCAGCTGACAGTTTCGATACCAGGGGAGCCGTCCTCGTCAATGACCTTGAACATATCTCGCGTCACCACGCACTTCTTGAAATACTCCTGGCGCTTTCCACGCAGCACTTTGGATACCGCTCCAACCTGGCGTCTTCTGCAAGGCTCCGGGGTCATGAAAGGCCAAGCATTAGGAATTCCAAGGGGGGTGGGGGGTGGTGTTCCAACTCAAGCACAGTTGGGTCACAGGTCTCGGGAAGCACGAAGGCCCTGCTTGACCCCTGTCACAGGTGGAGTCACAGTCGACTTTCAAAAAGCGCTTGATTTTAGCACTATTTTAGCGGATCGTTTGGAGATGTTTGGAGTCTCAGCCACCAGGGTAGACAGCAACGTAACTCGCCTTTAAATCCTTTAAACATTTTCTTGTTGCTTGCAAGTTGCTAAGTTGGCGAAGGCCAGCGTTCCCATCACCATCCAAACAGAGCCAAGAATTCGACCCAGGTAGGTTGATGGAGTGAAATCACCAAAGCCAACCGTGGAGAATGTTATGACTGCCTCAGTCAGTGGCTTTGGAAGGGACTTGATCCTACTCGTTTGTAAATGTAATCCGGCAGAGGCTGCATAAGTCCTTGGCACCACTATAAGGCCAGGCACCATGTATGTCGCGTCCACGACGGTGAGTTTCTGGCCTCCTGTGGCTTCGCAATCATCTTCCACACAGCCCGGCAGGTGCTGACCACCAACGATGCAAGTGCAGCTTTCCTCAACGCACGGGAAATCAGAGCTGCAAAGGCCTCAGGCCCGACACCTTTAGCGTCTGAATCAAGCGGCGTAGGTGGAGAAGAATGCGACCCAGATGAGCACGGAAACCGCATAGGTCACCACAGCTATCGTCAGATCAAGCCAGGCCTGATGCCTCATGGGCGTCATGCACACCAACGCCCTATCATTACAGAGCCAGAACCAGCGCACCTCGGAGACGGATTTCTGAAAGGATCTGGCGACCCGCCAACCGCCGACTCAACGTTCTTCATCACGTCCTCGAGCTCGGTCTCTGCCTTGTCGAGCCTGATATCTTGCATTCGCCGTTGATATGGGGAGATGTCAACGTCTTTAAGTAAAAAGAGAAGCCGTTGAAGTTTTGCTCGGGCACACGGTGTCAAAGAAGTTGTTTATGGCATCCGCCACAAGCAGTATCCCCAGCAGCACGTAGAGCGTCATAAAAACTTTTCCTCCATGGTGGACTGTCACATCACCGTAGCCTGCCATGAGGGATTCAACAACGGATCCCTGCCAAGTACGTTCCTCCGGGGCCCTGGCCAATGGTTGTCACAATTTGCGCGACGACGTACAGAACAGTTGACGGTTCCCAGTCTTCCTGTGAAGAGAGCACCACGAAGCCGACAGCAAAGTAGACCGCCACACAGAACCTGTGCCAAAACATGGGTGGGTGCTTTGCTAGGCTCGCGGGACTAAGCGTCTCAGCTTCAAAAGACCTGACTTGCGTACATGTCACAAATTGAAGAGCTTTGGATACCGCAGCACGAGAGGAAGTTTGGCTTTGAAGTCGTCTTTCGTCCTCGGAAGTAACAGCAACAACCACTCTTCTTCAGGAAGCCTGCGATTCAATCATCCGGCCTCTTTCGCACGCCCTTCTTCTTACCTGCATCGGCACAGGGGGAATTTTCGACGCCCTTCGTTGACCGAGGGTCTGTGGAGAAGGGAATGTCAGTGACAACGCACGTCTCGACATTGACATGACGATGCACCGAGATGCAAAGCTGTGAGGCATCTCGTCCCTGAGAGATAAGCCAAGTTAAGCTACTAGTAAACCAAGATTCCAAGCTATGGCTCCTGCACGATGTTACTGGCTGCTCGATCCTTGTCGCGAACGTGGATCCCTTGCGAAAAGCTCCCAGCAATGGTTTTTGATGGCATCCGGGTGACAAGATGGCTTCGGGAGCAGCATGGCTACTGAACAGGAACCTTGATCACGATCAAGGTAAGATTGCGAATCGCTCCAGCCATTTTGCCCCCCGTATACGAACAGCATGCATGCACAAATCCCGAAACGACAACTATGCGCACCTGGCAGCAATGGCTGCTCCATCTGCGGTGAGACTTTGATCCTAAGCCCTAAGCCCTAAGCCTTCAAATTTTCGGCAATGTTGATAAACCTCTCCGGCTCTGAAACCCGAGCAGCTTGAGCATCAGCTGGTCATCTTGCAGAGGATACACACATCAGAGCAAGCCCCTGGCACTGGACTCGAGAAAGGACTGCTGAGGTCGGAGCGAAGTAGACAGCCATCCTGCAGCGCTGCATCAGCGACAACAACAGACCCAAGTCCATGCATGCCGCGCGGCAGTCGAGTATCAGTTCAGGAGAAAGGCTTACGGCAGCCCCAAGCCAGACGTGCGAGACCACAGCAAGTGCTGGAGCAAGTGTGTGAGAGCTTTGCCGTCGACGCGATCGAACTCGAGCAGCCTAGGGCCCAGGGGCCCAGGATCTAGGACTAGGACCCGCCTGGTCCTGAGAGCTCCCGGTGATGCAGCCTGCAGAAGGAGGTAAGGGCATCGAAACCCCTCCTGGCTTTGCCAGTTTCGCACCTGCTGCAGGCTGCTTGTAGGCCCCTGTGGCCCACTTTGCCGGTGGTTCCAGCTACATACTGAGCCAAAAAAGATCAGTGACGCACGGCTTTCAGAAATCACCGACCTAGCGAGCTGGTGAAGCCGAGGTCTCGGAGCGAAGACTTCAGGTCGATTTTCGATTCCAGCTGTGTGCTACGGGGCTTTCCATCTGGATGGAACTCCCGATCAAGTTGGCTGGCAACCTCCGAGATGTGCAAGTCCCAATCTACGGGCGTGGTCGCTGTCTGCGCAGTCTGCGCATCCAGGGAAAACCCTCTGGTCTTGGCGAAGGCGTTCAGCCGAGCGACCATGTCCTCCACCAAGGACGGGACCTGAAGCGTTGCATCTAGGTCGAAGAAGGCTCGCGAGGAAGTAGCCTCTGCATAGGCCCTGAGATTCTTTGTCTCTTCCGTCGCCCGCTCCAGATAGGTTTGCACGCGCCCCGCGTTGTCTGTCTCTGCCAAGCCCAGCCGGTCGTCTCCTTCCCGACCCTGCCGCGAGCTGAGACGCGACAACATCACTTCTGAGGGACAGGAGAGGTGTGCCAGTACAATGTGCTCGGATCCCACGGCAGATTCGAAATCTGGTAGCTCGTGGTCCCTTAAGCCATCCACTATGATCCCCCAGAAGGCTCCAGAGGAGACAGCGCGGGCGACGACTTTGATCACAATTTCTGTGACGCGACCAAAAGCTTTCTTCCGTCGGCGCCTGTCTTTGAGCTGCTTGGCCACTGAATTCAAGAACGGTGACTTGTCACAAAAAGTCAGCCGGCGAGCGAGATCCCCGCAGGAAACGCCAAGAAAGCCAGGAAAGCGCTGCCTCGGATGATACGAGTACCCCAAGTCGGTGCCCAGGCTGCTCACCCGTGTCAAACGCCACATTCGCTGGTTCCAAGCGGCTGCAGGCTGCTCCCGAGAAGCGACTTGCCGCTGCCAGGCCCTCCGAGGATCACCTCACACCGCAAGGCTGCAAGGAGGAGCAAGTGGAATCATGTCGGGCAGAGCGTACGCCGGGTAACCCCTATCCCCTCGGTGGGGTTGCTGACGGGCGGAGGTTGCTGACGGGCGGAGTGGCGGACCCGACCAGGGGGGGCGGGGTAGCTAGATAGATAGTTAGTATCTGACGGGCGGAACCCGTCGGCGGAAACCTCTAACCTCTAACCCGTGGGTACTTGACGGAGATAGATAGTATCTGACGGGCGGACGGGTGCAGGTTGCTGACGCCCGGAGGGCGGATAGCCGACGGGCGATGGGCGGTGGGCGGAGGTTGGGCGGGTAGCTGATGGGCGGAAGTTGCTGATGCGCGGGGGGTGGGTAGCTGACGGGCGGAGGTTGCTGACGCGCGGAGGGTGGGTAGCTGACGGTGCTGACGGCAAGAGGGGCGAACCCGACCAGAGAGGGGGGGGGGTTATATAGTCAGATAGATAGTTAGTATCTGACCGGCGGAAACCTGCAACCCGCCGGCGGAAACCTCTAACCTCGGAGATAGATAGTATCTGACGGGCGGAGGTTGCTGACGGCCGGAGGTAGCTGACGCGCGGAGGATGGGTAGCTGACGGGCGGAGGGTGGGTAGCTGACGGGCGGAGGTTGGGCGGGTAGCTGATGGGCGGTTGCTGACGGGGGGAGGGGCGGTACTGACCAAAGGGGGGTGGGTAGTTAGATTGATGGTCAGCATCTGACGGGCGGAAACCTGCAACCCGCCGGTGCTCAATTTTGTTGACTGGCGGGAGGTTGCTGACGGCCGGAGGTAGCTGACGCGCGGAGGGTGGGTAGCTGACGGGCGGAGGTTGCTGACGGGCGGAGGGGCGGACCTGATCAGAGGGGGGTAGTTAGATAGATAGTTATGGGAGGTTGCTGACGGGCAGAGGAGGTTGGTTGCTGACGCGTGGGGGGCGGACCCGACCAGAGGGGGGGGGTAGTTAGATAGATAGTTAGTATCTGATGGGCGGA
Organism: Symbiodinium sp. CCMP2592; assembly: GCA_905221615.1. Lineage (NCBI taxonomy): Eukaryota > Dinophyceae > Suessiales > Symbiodiniaceae > Symbiodinium > Symbiodinium sp. CCMP2592. Next base: position 368,742 of record CAJNDT010005290.1, on the reverse strand, counting down.
GGTTGACGGGTGGGTAGCTGACGGGTGGAGGTTGCTGACGCGCGGAGGGTGGGTAGCTGACAGGCGGAGGGTTGCTGACGGGCTGAGGGGCGGACCCGATTTGAGGGGGGGGGGGGGGGGGAGTTAGATTTTAGATAGTTAGTTTTTGACGGGCGGAACGCGCCGGCGGAAACCTCTAACCAACTCATGGGTACTTGACGGAGATAGATAGGTATCTGACGGGCGGAGGTTGTTGACGGCCGGAGGTAGCTGACGCGCGGAGGGTGGGTAGCTGACGGGCGGAGGTTGCTGACGGGCGGAGGGGTAGCTGACGGGCGGAGGTTGCTGACGCGCGGAGGGTGGGTAGCTGACGGGCGGAGGTTGCTGACGGGCTGAGGGGCAGGGGTAGTTAGATAATAGATAGTTAGTTTCTGACGGGCGGAACCCGCCGGCGGAAACCTCTAACCAACTCATGGGTACTTGACGGAGATAGATAGGTATCTGACGGGCGGAGGTTGCTGACGGCCGGAGGTAGCTGACGCGCGGAGGGTGGGTAGCTGATGGGCGGAGGTTGCTGACGGGCGGAGGGTGGGTAGCTGACGGGCGGAGGTTGGGCGGGTAGCTGATGGGCGGAAGTTGCTGACGGGCGGAGGGTGGGTAGCTGACGGGCGGAGGTTGCTGACGCGCAGAGGGTGGGTAGCTGACGGGCGGAGGTTGGGCGGGTAGCTGATGGGCGGAGGTTGCTGACGCGTGGGGGGCGGGTATGCTGACGGGCGGAGGTTGCTGACGCGCGGAGGTGGGTAGACGGGTGGAGGTTGCTGACGGGCGGAGGGTGGGTAGCTGGCGGGCGAAGGTTGGACAGAAACCTCTAACCTCTAACCCGTGTCTGACGGGCGGAAACCTCCAACCTCTAACCGATAGTATCTGACGGGCGGAAACCTCTAACCTCTGACCCGTGGGGTACCTGACGGAGATAGATAGTATCTGACGGGCGGAAACCTCTAACCTCTAACTCGTGGGTATCTGACGGAGATAGATAGTATCTGACGGGCGGAAACCTCTAACCTCTAACTCGTGGGTATCTGACGGAGATAGATAGTATCTGACGGGCAGAAACCTCTAACCACTAACCAGCAGGTAACCGAAGGGGGTTAGAGTAAGAGGTTAGGTGAGGTACATGATGATGTCGGGGAATCGCGTGATTTCGGTCGAACATGAACGAAGTTGAAGCCAAAGTGCGCAGCAAAGCACTGGAGTGGTCAGCAGTTCCTGCTTGGAAGCAAGACTCTTTTGATCCATGCAAGACCTGCAGGTCTCATGGCACGGGCTGGCCTCTTTTGTCTCGCAGTTCGGGGGTGAGCGTGAGCGCGAGCGTGAGCGCGCTTGCGAGAGCCGGTCCGCTGTGCTCATGCAAAACCGGGCTCCACTTCACCGCAAATGGCCAAGCTGGAGCGATTGTTGCTGTGCTTACAAGATTCGGGCAATTTCGGTATATGCCGCTCAAGACCGTGCTGAAAGCTTCCGCAAAGCTCAGAGCCCATGATATGAAAGGTCTCTCGGCTTCTGTCGTATCTTCATACCACTTTCGCTGAGCCTTTTCTCACTCGTGCCGATACGAACCAAACTGGCATCCTCAGAACCTAGACGTGATGCTGAAACCCCTGAACTCGAGACTTCGGTTTTGGTTCAAGCTCAGGCTCCCTCTGCCCTTCGAGTTGTTACATTCCATTTTGTTTACATCTGAGGTGGCCTGTGATGTCACAACATGGCCAGCTTCTTCTGCAGCTGCACTAGGCTGAGCATCCACGGAGCTGCCACCCCTAGAGGCGATGATCAGCACGCAGTGCTCGCCAGGAGAGCTTCTCTCACTCTTTCGATGGGTTTGAAGGTCGCATTTTCCACAGCAATGAGGCGCCGCGTTCTGCACTCCCTTTATCTGCCTCGCCCCTTGTGTCCTGCCTTCTCTTGCTTCTAGCCTTTTCCTCCTCTTTGCCTCCGAAATCTCTCTCCTTTTTTACCAGCACTTCGACGCCGTGAGGCACTTTGGCGTCTGCTCTGAGTGGGCTTGGCTCAAGCTTCCGGCCTGCCAGAATCCCGGTTGAGCGACTTGAGTTCCAGAAGGGGTTCACCGGTTCAAAGAGACAAACAGGTCAGCCAGGCGTTGTGGTCTCTGGAGGCCTGTGCGGCTAGAGATGCATCAGATACGTGGACTAAGTCCAATAAGTGTCAGCAACTGGCCTTGAACCGAAAGATGGAGCACGCTGGAGCAAAGAAGCCTCAAGCGGACTACATATGAAATGACATGACGCGTGTGGCTGATTTTTATGTAGCCAGTCTCAGCCTTACCAGGCGAAGCAAAAATATCGAGCGTGCTACAAGCGGATGTCTGCAGATCTACACTGAGTCCATCGCATCGAGGGTCGTCTCTGGCTCCGAATGTGCTGCCTGCTGCCTGCCATCACAGCTATGGATGCTTACCTAAAGCGCTGCAATCACTGCATTGTCGCATGTCTCATGAGAACCAACAGTTTCAAAGTTGACAGCAGCAGGTTCTTGAACTGCTCACGGTGTGGCCGCAAGAGGTCGGTAACCTACTGCACCTGTGACTCCGTCCCTGCGCACTGCAAACACAAGCCACTGCTGCAAGCGCTGGATCTGCAGGAGCTGAAGCTCTTGAATCTGGCAGGCCTGCTTTGCCGAGATTTTGTTCATAATCGCGACAGCTGAAGCTGCAATGTAGAAGAGCCACCAAATTACGTGGCCTGCTGCTGAAGCTGCTGTAGATGTTGCTGCTGCAACTGGTTCACGTGCGTTTCGAATTGCCCTTGCGTCCTCAAAGGAACATTGCAGATCCGCACATTGGCGAAGGTTCCAAGAAAGCTCTGAGGCAGCCGGCTGCTTGAGTTCCTGCTGCACACCTCGCATCATCAGGCTTCAGCCACTTCAGCCACTACCAGATCTAGCATGGCATCAGCATGGGAGGCGGTCATCCGCTCAAGCCGCCTGACATCTCTTGCCGCAGGTTGTAGATTATCACCTCGGGGGAACATCAGCCTATGTTTCTCCCTGCTCGCTCTCTCTGGTACGCATTTAAACGAATTTAAGGCTGAGTCGTCCTTCCTGGTAGTTTCGTCCTTCGACGTGCTGAGAGCTTCCTGGGCCAAGCACGAAATCTCAATGCAACGGTGGGAATGCATCTTCTGGCCTCAAGTTGAGCACCTCTGCGCACTGCCCTCACGAGGAGTTCGCGCCTGAGAGCTTTGCGAGACGGCTTTGGTACGTTCGCCATCGCTGTCGACGAAAGCTTCAAGGGCCCATGTAGAAGAGCGACTGTCGCCCGAAGTGCTGCTGGACCTTCCCGACGAAAAAACGCACCGAATCGGAGGCAGCCCCGCGTCACCTTCTCCCAACCCTCGGCCTCTGCAAGCTCTTCTCTCAGAGCAGAAAGAGCACCCGTGTCGACCTCAGACTACTCAGTCCCACAAGCAACTCTGCCCGCCTCCTCTCCCGGGTAATATCTGAGGAGGCTGCAGGTGCTTGATCACTTCCTAGGCAAAAGATTAACATGAACAGACCCTCGTCGGGATCATCACGGCTCCACAGATTCCAGAAGCTGTTGACGATTAACCCAAGGACTAACCAGAGCCCTCGTAACTATCTTAACTCGTATCCGATCAAAAACGAAAGTACGTGTGTCTCTGGGTACGTCACAGTATGTCCGTACTCATTGTCGAACAGCGACCGAAGGCTCATCAATTGAAAAGGGTCTGCACCAATCGGTGTGAAACGTCCCAGGCTAGACTGGGATGGTATGTACATCAGTGACACATCGGAAAAAATCTGGATACAGTAGGCCGCAAGCTAATCTGATGACAATTTTAAAAGCGCATGCTGCTACCTTCTCATTTGGGAGCCTCCTGCAGACCCTGGCAGCGGTCCTGAGGCATCCATTTCGAGGCGACAGAGTGCATGTTACCATGTCACATATCTTAAGCATCAACATCAACCGATGTCCCACACCACGAGCTGTCACGGGAACCTATGGCCTAAGCCGAAAGCAATGGCCTCGAGGACCTTGCGCAGGTGGCTGTTCTCAAGCCGGATGACCTCTAAAAGAAAACGGATGCCCCAAGGAAACATCTCTTTAGGCCTTCTATGAATATGAGAGTTACAATACCTTTGTTTCGCTGGGCTTGTTCGAGGCCTCCTGCACCACACTCATCTGGACCGCGCTCTCGTTCACATTGAAGCTGCCTGAGCACGATCCACCAAAGTCACCTTTTCTCATGGATTGCTTCGACTACGGTGGTCTCGGTTCCATCAACCCCAAGAGAAATCGTGCAGTTCTTCAGAAGCAAAGCCGCACATGTGTTCATGTTCCTGCAACCACCTGTCGACGACAGCTTCGGCTTGCAGGAATGAGAACCAGTCTTTTAGTTGGAAATTCCAACACAGCAGGAAAAATCTCCTGTCACTGGCACACGCCACGCTTCGCGATCCGATATTGGTTAGGCCTACTACGCGGTGTCTTCTTCTGTGTTGTACCTCCTTCCGTGAGGGGTTAGGCGAGCAGCTGACCAAAGTGCTGGAACTTCCGTATAGTGCAGCCATGACAGGCAGTGCAGCTTGCGACGACCGAGGTTGCTAAGGACTCCACCCCGGAAAAGGTCGTTCAGATCTGCACAAAGCGCCGTGAGGCCGCAGAAAGATCCCACCAACATCGTGAACACCAGCCGTAGACCTTGGTCGCTGGTGGTGTGGAGCTCAAACACAAAGGAGCTGAAGGGTCTCTGAGTGCCCCGAGGCCCGGGCGCATCGAATCCTCGGGGCGCTCTGCCAGGAAGCGCCCCTCCGACTGGTCCACCTGATCGCTGAGAGGCTGAAAGCAGCGCTTGGGGACATAACGACCTGTCACGAAATGGGATGAGCACATTCCCGAGTAAAGCAGCAGCGCCCGTCCCCACCCACAACAGCCACTATAACAGCCAGCTCCTGTTCGTTGGCCCCTTCTAAGCTCTAAGATAAAGCAGCACACGACAGGTGTTCTGGGCGTGAGCCGCCCTCTGCTAGTCTAGTGCAACCAGAGCGAGCGCACTGAGAAGACATGAGCGGTGCCTCGATAAGGAAGCAAATCGAGATGGAGGAGGCCAGCAGGCTGAGGATCACCTGAGAGAAGAGAATCTCGAAAGCCGTGCTTTCCCACGTCTGCTGTGGCCCCGGCCCAGTGCAGGAACGGAAACCTGAGCCCCATCGAGTTACGAGATGTCGCAAGATGTCGCGCATGTCCGCAGATGTCTTTGGTGTCTTGTTCTTGGCCGGGTCACGCCGTGTTGATAGAGGAGAGGCGCTCGGACCGGAAGTCGTTGAGCCTGGACACACTCATCGCCACGTTGTCACGGAGCGACATGGCCTCAGACTCAGATTCTGAATCTGAACGAGGCCGCAGTCCCGTGGACGAGGGCCCCACTGAAAAGGTTGGGGATGTCATGGCTACGGACAGATAGTCGAGGATTCCAAGCATCTCCGTGTCAGGCCTCGTCAAAAGGAGAAAGCCCTCTGAGGCAGACTGCACCTTCTGTCTGCTTGGGGACTGACACGATTTGTCGTTTGAGCGCGCTGAGGTCCACTTCGGAGGTGGACTCGGAGTAGACTCTCGCCTGCATGCGCACGCAAAAACACACAAAATCACGTATGCACACATCCATCCATCCATCCATCCATCCATCCATCCATCCCCATCTATCCATCCATCCATCAGTGGTGACAGACAGGCACGCAGGCAGGAAGGCAGGCAGGCAGCCAGCCAGCCAGGCAGACAGACATACTTTTAAAGAGTTCTACATAGGCAAATGCAGGAACACCTGTACCTCTACACATATCACACAAGTAAACTCTACTGTATGTACAGGTACATGCTTTTTCATAGGCACTTGTGTACCTGTGTACAGGTACATGCGCACATATAGGTAGGTATGCACGGATGCATCCATGCACGTAAGTACGTGGGTATGTAAGTATGTAAGCACACAAGCATGTATTGTGTATGTATGTACGTATGTGCCCGTGTATGTATACACGTATGTGTGCATTCGTCAATGTACGCATGCATTTAGGTTCATGTAAGTATGTGTCGTTTCCCCACAAACCCCCCGTTGTCAGGTACAAAACCCTCGGTGCTCGACTGGACATCTGGCAATGCTGGCCGCTGGCTGCACACTCCAATGGGGGAAGGGGCGCGCCGCATACAAGTTCAGCAGCTCCAGGCAGCGCAAGCACATAAAGGCTTCGCGCGCATTGCCACCAGGACCTCGACACAACACTGTCAGAGTCTTCGGAGTGCTCTGCACAGCGAGTCTCAAATGCGAAGGGGAATTGATTCGATAGTTCGGAGGGATTAGCCTGCGCCTGTCGGCATTTCTCTATGTCGGCGTTGAACCTCACAAAACGATGCCTACCTCTATTCCTTGTACTTGTAGCACTTGTTGTACTTTTTGATGACGCAAAGTCAAAAAAACATTGCTCCGACTTACGAAAGCCAACTGACTTGAGGATGCCACCGTCGCGCATAATCGGCGCTTCTGCTTGGCCTTCAGAAAACTAGGCTGTTAGCTGCATTTCAAAGACAGAGACTTGCTACCAGTAGCAGTGCTTCAGTTGACAGATTGACCACATGAGTCTCCCGACGATAACTTGCCAGCAGCATCGCCTTCAAAACAGTTCCGGCACACACCAACAATCTCCATAAACTGGCGGAGATGACTGGCCTGGAGAATCCGCATCTCGCAAGCCTGGGCATTCGGCAGCTGAGCAACAGCTCAGAATAGAAGCTGCCGTTTCGCACCTCCTTGTTCAGGTACTGCCTGCAGCCATTCTGCACACGTCATGTTGTGAGCTTACGCTTGCCAGCTCGTGAGACATCGCCATTGGACTTGCCTCGCCTACGCCCCTTCCCCATGAATTTGCACCAAGGTACCGGATCTCCTTCTGCCGTTGCCGCAGGGAAGAGATTGTGAGCGACGTGAGCGTGCCAAAGGCAATCGACAGCGATGCAATGACCTAGAGTTTAGAAGACACGAAAGCTCATTTCCAGGTTTCCGGCCCGGCATGCACCGCTGTCATGCCCTTGAGTCACAAACGATGCCGTTTGTTGCCGGCGTTAGCGTGACCTTCGCATACTGCTCTCCAGCTGCAGAAATCTCTGAATGACCTCAAAACTGAATCTCATCCGTCTCATCGTAAGCCTGCATCAGCTCCAAGAGCTGTCGCTCGTCGCCCAACACTCGATGAGTCCTGAAGTGTCTCCACTTGGAACAGACCGTGCTGACACGGGCAATCTTGTTCTCCCAGCGTTGGAGCCGAGGCACAGCTGCAATATATTGCTCCACTGCCAGAACCTAACTCGCCGCTGAGAACAGAGGTCTGCAGCTGCTCAGCTCTGAGATGTCACCGAGCAACGCGACTCCTGGCCCAACAATCGGGAGGACATAGTTGATCACCTCGTCTCGTCTTCTGCTGAGCAGGAGTGGAAGGGAGTGCAGGTGCAGCTGGGTGACCGCCAGGCTGGTGTCCCGTAGGCGCTTGTTTGAATCCAAAGAAACTTTGTTCCACTGGTCCTCCGGGGCCCCGACCCAAAACGTCTCCCATTGAAACTTAGAACGCGAATAAAACGTGTTTGTTTGTCAGCGTCCTCCTCATCAGTGTCTATCAGTGCCAGCGAGCAGTAGTCCCCATCAGTGAGCTCCTCCAAGCCACGTTCGGCTTGCCCTTACAATTCGAGCAACAAGGTCTGGAGCCGTTGAAATTGTACATTGTAGATCGCTTGAAGGCTGAAATCCCTCGAATGAAAGCTCAAACCTCCTTTGATCCAGTGCAAGTCCCTTCCTCCTCCACAGCCACGGCCACGGCAAGGGCCTCCGACAGTCGAGACTCTCAGCTGAATCCAGGATTCATAGTCATGCTCCCTGCTAGAGCGCCACATTTCTCAAAACTGCTCTCGTTCCGAAACCACGCGAGCAACGACGCTGACAATGACACACCGCGACCTGCTCACTCCCCTGCCGTCGTCGCACCGACCTTCGACGGGAGGGCTCGGTGCCCGATGCGATGAACAGACGTCTGAAGGACAAGAACGCCAACAACATCTCACAACTCAGCAGCGAGACAGCCTCCGCAAAGACGCAGCGAGCACGAACGCCACTGGCGTGGCTCCTGGAGAGAAGGCAATGGAAGTTCTGATGAACTGGGCCTAACAGGCGAAATGCAGACGCCTGCAAGCCAATGCCAATGGCACGATCGCTGAAGTCCCTGCTTCCAAGGATTCCAGGGTGCGCTGGCCCCGTTCACTTCGGAGCATGGGAGATGCCGCGAGAAGCTCGCACCTTCACCCCCCGTCCCGTGGTCCAAAGGCTCACGAGGCACGAGTCGATGCGACCGAGGAGCAGCTTCCCTGGAGGTACATGTGGCCCCGCCCCGCATCGGCTTTGCACTAGCATGCTAGCATGCCACCACGCGAAGGCACTTCTCTGTTTCTTGTTTTTGCCATGTGAAACGCTCTTCCTCCGACGTTGGAATTTTCGGATGTATCAGAAGCCAATCCTTGACGAAGTCATGATAGCTTGGCATCATATCGACATGGAGAATGGCTGCATCAATGCATCAGCTCCGCTTCCACTCGCTACTTGTATAGGCGTCCTAGGCTGTTCAGTTCATATGCACCACCTACATGCGGCTCCTAGCCGACACTTGGCCAAACGGCGCGAACCCCTAGCAACGGGGGCCAGACCTCCTGTTGCTGCGATTGCCTGGGCGAAGGATGAAGACAGGCCTGATCCTTCCTAATCCACAATCCATTTGGGTGCGAACGTTTTCCGCATCAGCATGTCCTCCAGAGTTCACCTCCAATGCGGTGTGATGCCCGTGCACGCAGCTGTACTGTGAATAAGCATCTGAGGCATCAACTCTCTCCCGAGTTCGTCTACCCCTGTCCTTGCGTCAGCGAAGGCCGGGAAAGGACGCATGTTTTGGGGGTTATGCTGTGCTATAGTTGTCTGTCCTTCGCTGCTGCCTTTGGCCTGCAACATCAATGCAACATGCCGGCACTAGCTGCTAGCTATCTCTGCTCTTTGCCTTCCGGCGAGCCGAGCTTCGGAGAGGGATCTGTTAGCAGATCCTGGCCCAGGTCAGTGACGTTCCAAGTCTCTGGGCAAGGTCAGTGGATGTGATTGCTTCCTGCGGCTGCAGGAGGGGTGCCGTTCATGTACGGCTTGCCGTCAGCCTTGCCCAGTGAGCAACGAGACCGATCTCGTGCACCGGATGACCCTGAAGATGGTTGGGAACTCCGAGATCGACACCTCTCCCAGTGCAGCAACTGCTGATGCAGCTAGCCTCAGACTGACCCACGGGAGCTTCAGCTGCAAACTGCTCGCCAAAGCAGGGCATCCATGCTGAACGCACTGCGAGCCAAAGCAGCTGGCAGAATAGCCCGAGAAGAGAAGATTCGAGACAGCTGAGATCCCGGGCTGTGGAGGCACATCACCGCGCGGGGACTGGCCAAGAAAGCGTCCGAACAGTCCGACATGTGCAAAGTCTCCGAAGCTACGGCAAGTATTCGTAATTGCTTCGAAGCAGCCCGCGGTCTTCCGTGAGGGGACGGCCGCCTTCCCGGGTGACGGCAGCAACCGCTGCAATGCACGAAGCCCTGAATCCGACTCTTGGAGTTCCAAGTCGCCTGTCTGTGGCAGCGGCATTGCGGGCAGATTGAGGCTGCGGTGGAACCGGATGCCTTGATGCAACTGCGCCATGAGCCATGAGCAGTGCGAAGACTGCAGAATTCGAGGCAACGACGGGTTCGGAGAGTGTGGAGCAGGCAGTGTGGCACTTCCCTGGTGCTGGGTGCTGGCATACTCCGAAAGCTGATGTACCCTGCACTGACCGGGCCTGAGTGCTGTCTCTGCGGGCGCCGTGCAGCTCGACCCGATCGTCAGTCGACCAGCACGCAACCCGGCGAATGGTTCCTCGGTCAACCGACACCCTGGAGGCAGCCCTATTCGGACGATGAGCCTCGCACGTCGGGCTGCAGTCACAAGCGCACGCGCGCGGTCGACCTGGCAATCTCGCGAGAGGGGATGCTTGAAGTGGACAGCGTCGGTGCATGCAAGATGTGAGACATATATAGACATTCTAAAGCACGTCCGATGCAGAACTGTAGTGATATTCATCCCCCACAAACAAATCGAATGCCTGTTTGACCTGCACATGCACAATGGCATCCGAGATGTAGCATGAATGACTGAGAACAAAACCCTAACATATCAGTTTCGAATACACACAAGGCAGAGGCTGAAACTTTGATGCGGTGCTGCAAGTAGCTCCACACAGGGATCTAGCTGCATAGACGTTAACACGTGCGACGATACACTTCCAGGATGGGTCAAGCTTCGGTCGTACTTTCCAACCCTCGTTTAATCCTTCAAGCTTCTGGTGGCCTCGCCCTTGAGCGGAACCCGGCCACCGGTGCTGTCCATGAGCTGCAGGACCTGGGCCAGCCTGGAGAACGCGGTTTGGCAGCCGGGTGCACTTCTGGGCCAAACATGCACTGTGCGAACATCTGGGGATGGGACTGAGATGAACACGCTTGGGCCTTGCATCACTCAACTACGGCCCACCCAAGGTGCACCACCAGCCGCCTGCAATTGCTTCTAACCAGCGGTGTATGCAGCCGGAGCACATCCTTGCTGGCATCCATGATCTGCTGCTCGAGCTGCTTTACCTCTGGAAACTCTCTGGAAGCAAAGTGGACCCACTGGCCAAGAGTCCCCACTGCCATCCTGCCTGCGTCGCCAGCAGGAAATTTTCACCTGTGGTTCGATGTGCTGAACCTCACTGTTGCATGTTGGGCAGGCTCCAGGCTCGCCTTGCTGTCGCCGGATTACAGTCTGCCGCTCCATCAACTCCTGGCATGCTAAACATCGTGAGCGATTGCACTTACACTCGACAGCCAACCGCTCCTGGTGTAAGCCCTCCTCTGTGTCGTTTGACTGGCCTACAGTCGCAGCATGTCGCAGCTCTGGCAAACTTGCGGCAAGCAAAAGGGCCCCGGCCATCTGCAGGAGGTTGCCTTGGCACTGGGTCTTCTAGCTTCGGGCTCCGAAGGCTCTGAGTTTGGCTGCAATGCACAGGTCGTCTTCAACCCATTCGGTCGAGCTGCATGTCCTTGCTGCGTGCAGTCCAAGCCTAGCAGCTCCAATCTTGCCCGGACTCTTTTTAGCAGCTGCTTGCGGCGACTACAGCGGCTACTAGAGCAGTGAGCAGCGGCCTCGTCTGGAGCATGGCTCATTGCCTCAGAACGTTTCAAAACTGCCACACCCCTGCAGGTGTGTTTAAGGTACGAAGGAGTCAGAACCTGGAAGTTAACCCGTCCAATACCCAGCAAAGGGCTTGCGGCTGGTGTTCAGCCATCCCATCAAAACAGTCGCATCCTGATGCCAACAACTTGGCCGGAACCTTGACTCACACCCCAATGCCAAACCCAACACCTGCAATCTGAGACGAGCTTTAGATGCGCTTCAATCCGCACTTTACAAGCGCCCCGATTTGGCAAGGCCAGGGTGCGCCAGCAATGTGCTGTCCCTGGAGTCTGCCATCCAATCCGAAGTCAACGGGAGAGGACTGCGCACGGTGCTGGCCAGGGCTTTCTCGGTTTTGGCTGTGACCGGCTTTGGCTGCTGGATTGTGTGTGATGCTCTCTGTGGGGCTCATGCACGCCTTCAGCGCAGGGCTTAGCGTGAGTATGACCGCCACTGTTTTGGGCCGTGGCTGAAGCTCGTGCTGCTGCGTCTAAGCTCAGTCTAGTCATTTGGGCCAAGCAGCGGACATGTTGAGGTGGCACGGCTCCATGAAATGAGGCAAAGTGGCCGCAAAAAATCGCAAAAAGCCCACAAAAGCAGAATAACGCAACACTTGTGCCAACCTGCTGCGGCAACAAATCGTCCGCACGCCCGCAGTCAGGCGCACGGGTGCGCGCTGTGATATACGTACAGTGCAATCATTGGCTCTGTGCCTCCTGGGTTCCAACCATGCCCGACCACCGCTCACATGCATTGATGGAAATTCTTAGACCCACACGGTGGAGAGCACTGAGCATGCACACGAGCAGACATGAATTCAATTGCTTGTATGGCGTTGGCAACGTTGGCTCACCGAGACACTCTGACTCTCGGAGCCCAGAAACCGCCGGAAGGATTCGCCGGAGTCTCTGAAAGGAACTCATCTTACCTCGAAGCTTCTCGGTCTTCGAGCTCGTGCCGATCACGACTGCATCTTCTGGGGAGCCGGCTGTAAACTCACCTCGTGCGGATCAGATGCAGGGGATGCGGGGCCCTCTGGAGCCTCAGCAAGTGCAACACACCCGCGCAGTGGATTGGATATTCTTTCGGAACGCAGCCTCCAAAACCGGCGGCTTCAGCTGCGCATGCCTCCGCCGCGCCAAGCTTTCGCACGCAAGACGAACAGCAACATGCACGAGACCAGGGCTCCCGCAACATTGCTTCAAGTTGGCGGTATTGCTGCGCCTGTGTAGTAGAGAAGAAACGCCATGCCAGCACTACAGAGGGGCGGGACAGATGGCACCTGCTGCAGCTGCTGTGCATGATGCTGCTGCCTCAGGGCTAGTGTGGGAGATTCTCTCCAATGCACTTGTGGTTGCGATGTCGCTGAGCCGTAGTTGCTGAGACATGCGCTGCAGCAGCTGCACCTGGCTTTCGAAAAGCTGGTTCTGATTCTGGATCTCCTCCGCAAGAGGGAGACAAAGGCGTCGATATCTTCCCGAGTTACAAACCACTACTCGCGGATCTGAAAGCCGATGACCGTCTGTCCTGCTGAGTGTGGAGCTGCTCATTCTTCAGGCTACAAATCTCCGTCTTCAGGTTGAAGATAATGACGTCCTTTCCTCGAAGAGAATCGGGGACAGCACATGTGATGCAGACTGCATCTTAGATTTGCTGAAGCCTTTCGGGATGTATTGTTGTTGCCTCCTAGGATTAGATGACAGTCGAGCCGACTGCAGCCCACTGACACTGAGATAAGAGCTTGTCAAGTCATCCTTCATCGTGAGCACATTCTCCTTCCAGAACTAGCATGACAAATCAATGCTCCTCAATGCCTGATAATCAAAGATGCTGCAGTTGTGCCAGTAGGCCTCTGCCTGTGCACCCTTTCGGATAGCTGCCACCAAGAGCTCTCGCCTTTGGTGACACCCTACATGATGACAGCACCAAGTCTTTCAGAATCTCCAAACTTCTGATCGAGCGCGGTGCTGCTGCAGGAACCTGTAGCCGACGACACGACAATGGCCCAAAACTCTGTGCCCTTGGAAGCAAAGCAAGGCCAGCGCTTCGTCTGAAGCTCGGCAAGGTGAGACGAAGTCACGCCATCTGCCTCAGGTTTAGGTTCCGAGCACTTTCCAAACGGTATATGCAACCGATTGTGGCGAACCAGAGACGTCTGAATCGGGCAAGAATAGTGCTTGGACTCCAATCGAGACGACCGTGCGCGCCCCTGTGTTGCATGCGGATGCCCTTCTCTGCCCTTCAGGCTGCAGGTTGGAGCTGCTTTGTCTGTGACCTGAGACATACGGGGGATGTTGCCAACCTGGAGTTGCTCGGATCGTCTGCGACTGCGCATGGTTCTCCAAACGACCACTCCAATAGCAGTGATTAGCACATTGGGGTGGTTTTTGTTTCCCACCTGGCACACCAATGACAGCTCCGCGGCGCGGGGTCTCAAGAGTTAACAAGCCACAGTGGCTCCCCAGTAAACAACAACAAACAAGCACAACAATACCGGTGAAGAGAGAGATGTAATCACAGCTGACCCAAAAACCACCCCCCAACATCGCCAAGTCCCTACATCTTCATGCACAGAATTTCTAATTTCGGAAATTGCCACAATGAAACACACTCATCACAGCAGGTGGCACAGTAGTGCGACAGGCATTCTTCCTGGGGTGGTGGTAGCTGTAGGAGCAGTAGGAGAAGTAATTGCCAGAGTGGTAGTGGTAGTGGGGTAGTATGTGGTAGCAGTAGTCGTCGTAGTTGTAGTCGTAGTCGTAGTAGTCGCAGCAGTCGACGTCGTAGTCAGTCGTCGTCGTCGTCGTCTGAAGCATTGCTCTCCTTCCTGTTATTGCTATCGTTGCGGTCTGTGTTGTGATCTGCTTCGTGATCTTAAATATTGCAAAAATGTATGTCCACTGCTCGGCAATTATCAGTTTGTGGCCTTGGGAAGCCCCGAAACTTGACTCATTTCTGAGAAGGCGACGGCAGAAGATTTCTCTTCCACGTCTGCTGAAGTCGAACTTGGAGGCCTTCGTGCCAGGCCAAGATTGCCCGATTCAGGCGTAATCTTTCTGATGAGAACGTGACTAAATGCCGTAGGCATGGGCAGGAACCATCAACATCATCGCAAGGGGAATTGGACATTCATGATGTTCCGCATGGGCCGCAGTGTTGCACGAAGAAGAAGTCGAAGACTGCATTGCTCATAGTACTTGTTGTGATGATGGAGGTGATGGAGCTGACGGCGACAACGGTATTCAAGGTACGCCAAAACAATCTTGAATGAAGCAGTGGTACCAACTAGTAGCAGTAGTAGTCGCAGTAATCGATATGTTGTCGTGGTAGCAGGAGAAGCAGAACGAGCGGTAGCGGCGGTAGTAGGAGCGGTAGTGGTAGCAGTGGAAGTGGTAGCAGTTGCCGTCACAGCCCCAGTAGCAGTGGCAGAAGTGACGGCAACGGCAGCAGCAGGACTGCAGGAATTAGCAAACAAACTACCAAGCCAGTAGGAGCGCCGCTGCTGCTCCTGGTACTAGCACCTGTACGGCTTGTAGCACCGGTTCCTCTGAGGAGGTTGGCGGCTGCTACTCTGCCTCCTCCTTCAGCTTGTGGATGCTGCCGTTGCTACGACTTCTGTAACTACACTACCGCCACCGTTACCAGTCAGCAGCCGAAGAGCAGTGATGATGATGATGATGACAGAAAGCGAAAACGTCCCGAAATGGCAGTCATGTTTAGTGGAACAATCATGAGCACTACGGGATCCTTTTTTCGTTGCCTCCTGCATGACTGAGTAGACGTACTCGTTTAGATTACATGAATGACTGCCCATGAACATCCCAAACCCGACGCCCCCATTCTAAGGCCCAGGATTCAAGCCCAAGCTGAGATCTTGATGATGATACATCTTGTCAGAAGTTTGGGCTTACGTGAACCCTTTCCGTGCTGGGTCGTGGACGCGACGACGTCTTTGGTACCTTGGCAGAGGCGCAGCAAAATACAACGGTGTTCTGACAGCTTCGCTGTGCCACGAAGTGATAGAACTTTGTCCGAAAGACTTTCCAGAGCAGCAGGGGCTTTAACCCAAACTGCAATCTTCATTTTATGGGCTGCTGAAGCAGTTCTAGGAAGTATGGGGCATGGTGATTGAAGCTGCTTTGTTACTCTGCGACTGCGAGATGTTCTTAGCTGTTAGCTGTAGCACGGGCCTGTCTTCGCGGGCTTCATGTCGGGGCTAGGCGGCGATGGCACCGCCACATTGGCCTGTCCACTGTGTCGTCTCTCACCCAGGCATCTGCGGCCGCTCGCAGGCAGCATGCACGGGCCGGCTAGATCAATCTCTAGTATTCGCCGTCCTATAGCCAGTTGGCCCAGCAACCCGCTGACCTCATCAGAGAGGCTGCCAGTGCCGCCGGTTCCAGCCGAACCAACCTCGCTTTCCGGCATGCATCTTGAAAGCCCCGGCGTGCAGCCACCGTCCCTTGTCTGAACACTGGGTCGAAGACTCGTGCACGCCCAGGGGAAGTGCGAGTCTCCTGCGCTCTCCACTCCAGTCCGACAGCACTCTCATTTGACGTGGCGAAAGCAGCAGGCCCATCTGAGCACCGCCAACGTGAGGATGTCAGAACAATCCAGGTACCGAGAAAAACATGGGATATGCTCTGCTGGAGACCCTCATCGCTGATGCACCAACTGTGGCAACCACTGCAACACGCCCGGCGTAATTATGCTCTTTCACCGGCATCTGTTCACCACAGTGCAGCCGAGTATGACTTCAGAGTCTCTCCATGCATCCATACAGTCGCATGTTACATCCCTCGCCTTCGATCGCACATTCAGCTGCCCTACCTAAACCGCCCCGGCCACTCCTGCTGTGCCTTGCCCAAGTTCCCAGTCTGCGGCCTGCCAGCAGGAACTCACGTCTAGGAGCCTAGCAAAGAATACCGAGCACCAAGCCCCGTCGCCCGTGGCCCCACCTGTTCGTCGCTGCTTTCACCTTTGGGCTCTTGGCCTGAAAAATCTGGAGATCGCACCAGCACGGCGCGTGGCGAGCGCAGAATTCACTCGCGGCCGGTCCTGGCTGCTGCCCGTCTCGCCGTAAAGTCCATGAAAGCCCTCACAAGCACTCACCAGAATAAGGGAAGGAAGGTCTTCTTCCGAGTCAGGGATGGCCTTTGGAGGCCGATGCGCCGAGCTGGCCGAGCTTGCCGAGGTGCGAGGGCGAGTAAATGACGGCGAAGACGTTTTTTCAAGGCGTCCCGAGCCTCCCTTTTCCTTTGCCGGGGACCCGCGTCCCGATCCTCCCTTATCCTTTGTGGGGGACCCTGTCGTGCCTGGCGCGTGCCAGGGCGCAACAGGCAAGCACAGGAGAATCAGGAAGCATGCCAAGGCCTTCTTGCATATTCAGCACCTTTCGCACGGAACGACCTCAAGCCATCCAAGCCAAGTGCCCAGAATGAAACTTGCAGTGGATGCCACAGAACTGCTCAGGGTGGCTAGTTAAGCAGAACCCCAGGAAGCACAGTACCCGACAGATTCCGAAGCACAGGTACTGCACATCTGGGGCAAATGCGAGCAGCAGCGAGGATGGCACGAACTTGCTCCGCCTCTTGCACCCGCCACCGCTTCAGCTGCACTGACTGCAGGTCTTAGAGCTACGGATTCGCCCGAGTCTGCACAGAATGCACCAAACATGGACGACGTTGAGAAGCCACCCGCGACAGCACTGATCCGAAGATTCCTGTTTGTGTAGGCCTTGCCTAACGTTCTCAAACAGGGCAAGCACGAATTGTTTGCTCGCGGCCGAGGTCGCCACATCGGCACGAAGTGACATTCGATTGCTGACGATGCACTCCAAGACCTTTCAATATTGGCTTCTGTGGACACAACCAATAAACATGTGTATGCGTGTGTATATATATATGTACATACCCATGTGTACACACACTAATCATGCATGTATGCAGGTATGCATGTATGTGTGCACATACGTACATACACAAATGTAGGCGGACAGACAGACAGCCATATATTTAGATATATGAGCATGAATATATGTATAGCAGTGTAACACTATAACATATAAGGAGATAGAGAGAGCGAGGGAGGGATAGGCATTTGCATGCAGGAACGCATGCATGCATGCATGTATGTGTGTATATGTGTTTGCTTGCGTGCGCCTCTGCCTGCATGTGCGCACGCATGTCTGTGCACTGCACCCTCATCCCTTCAGGGTGGGTTGCTGATGCTTGGCGCCTGCTGAGCCTGCGCCAGGTAAGATTGGCAGGACCTCACCTTCGGGAGTGAAAAGCAGTGCAGCAACACCCTCGTTTCAGTGAGAAAGCGGCCTCTTTGGTCACTTCCAGCGAGCCGTTCTGCATCTGCTGCACCTGCTCTTGGAGCGCACGTTCCGTGTGATTCTGCTCCGTCTACAGGCTCAGTCCATTTCCGGAGACAAACACACGAAGCGCGAGAGAGATAGGGAGAGTGTGCGTGTGTGTAGGTGTGTAAAACACGACGTTCCCAGAACGAAACCTTGAACAGGCACCAACGGCAACAGCGTCTGCGCCCAAGGCAAGCGGCCTGGGCCTTGAGAATAAAGTTCTCGCCTTCCAGCCGCAGGCAGGTGGCCTCGTAACAACAGACAGACAGCCGCAACCACGTTGAATCGGGAGACAGCTTCTTCCGGTGACTGCGAGAATAAGTATGCAGAAAACTTAAGGTCAGCTTTTGCAAACTGAACTGCCTGCCGCCGCAACAAGCAGTCGACACATCAGCGCAAAGGCAGCAACAATGATTCTGCAGCGCTAGCTGGCATCCTTCCCTTTTTGGTCTGACGTGCCTCACGCTGTGCCAGAGCAGCCTGCTCGAACAACTATCTCAAGTACGTCAAACTTGAAGACAAACACATCAATGTCCGCAGACACAGACGTATCCATATATGTACGTATGCATGCAGGGGTGCATGCATTGTCTACGCATGTAGGGACGCATGTACGCATCCGCATATGCATGTATGTGTTCGTCTGTTTCATTAGACAACTTATGTGTGTATGTCCGCACCAACACGGTACCTTCACACCGATTCGTTTGTGCATGTGATATACATTTCTATATATATATATATATATATATACATATACTATATATATATATATGTATACTTGTAGGTATAAACATGTATTCCTGTGTGTGTGTGTATAATTGTACATATAGAAACATATACATGGATGCAAGTACATTGTGTGTTTCAGTCATATATATATATATATATATGTAAGCATACATACATACATACATATGCAGCTCATGCACTAGGGTGTGCACATGTATATGCATATACATACACATACTCATGTATGCATGTGACATGTGTATATGTATGTATGTATGCATGCACGCATGCATGTGTGTGTGCGTGTGTGTTAAATAATATGTGTACCCACAACTGTATATATAGCAAATGACGTGGATAACTTGGGAGGTGCCATAAAATTATCTGTGTCTTCAATTCTCTTCGTGCTGTTTTGCGGGTGCCCGAGGTGTCCTAGTGACGTCTGTATCTAGATAGGTTAGCAATCTTCCATCTACACTATGCGGATAACTTGATACTTGCGTGATACATCTGTATATACATCTACATACGCATACACGCGCTCCTCATATCTGCATGTAGCTGCATGTATGTACACTTAAATATATATATATATATATATATATATACACACATATATATATATGTATACTGTATGTATATACATATACACATGTGTGTGTACAGAGAAATATGAAATTCTTCAACATTTGCGCTTTTGCGTTTATATGCGTGTGCATCTGTAGGCATATATATATATATATATATATAATTGTTTATATGTATATATGTATAAAATAGTACTTGTTCATGCCGCTGTTCATGCAGAGAGCGTCGCACTGCAGGCCAGAGGTTTGCCGCTTTCTTCTGTAATACAGTGTTCGACTACAGTATTCAAGACCTCGGACAATCTGGCATTCAGGCTGTACCACATCTTCCTATTTCATTGCTCAAAATATACATGACCTCATTCCCGGCACCGCTGGCAACATGTTGGTCATATGCTCTCCTTAGTTAGGTTAGTAGTTTTCCACGTAGGATTCGCTGTTTGCATTTAGCTGACAAGATGCGGATTTGGCACAACTGGTTTCTTGATCAAGCAGTGTAGATGTGAGCATCGCGGGTTGAACTGCTTATGCATCATGGATATACCGTCGCAAACGTGTCCAATTCCATTCGAAGGCTGTTCCCCTATCACCCTGCCAGCGCTGATGCATCACACGCTCCTTTCATCTTGGCATAAGTATGACGTTCTATAGATAGCTGCGGGCTTCATGCTGACATGCACAGTCGTGTAAGCTTAGGCTGGTATCTTCATATACTTAGATAGATGTCTCCGCTGCAAGGCTCTCTGTATCAAAGAGTGGCCAGCCCGCGCCTGAATCTTTGTCAGCTCATCCTCCTGGCCAGAAGCGGGCGCTGCAATTCATCGGGCTCGTAAATGGAAGCAGAATATTTGGGAGACTATTTGGTGTTGGTGGTATGTCTTGTGTCTTTCCAGTTCTGGCACCTCGCCGCCGTGTTGTCCTTTCCCTACATCTTCTAGTGAAAGTCGGGAAGCCATCCGCACAGCGAAGCAACAACTACCAAAAAACAAGTCCCAAAGTACACAGTTACCACAATAGTTTGTCCTCTTGCAATCGTCTGAAGTCTGCAATCTCACCGACAAGTCCATTCTGCCAAAACTTGGGGCTCAAGGCCTCTTGGCACCTTGCTTAAAGAAGTCTATACATGAAGCACGTCTGACAGAGCAAAGGCTGACGTCTCCAGGACTAACGTAGGGGCCTTAACAGTTAGGGTTTTGGTGTAAAATGGTGTAAATTACAACATAATTACAATGCAACGCCAGCATCTTAAGCCTTCAACACGGTGCTTGAGTTGCAAACTAGACACGACGAGATCACCAAAGTCCTCACATGTCTTGCGCGCATGCTTCGAAACCCCAGTGCACCCCAACATGACAAATGGCGGGTTCTAGTTTATCAACCAACCGTCACCTAAAACAGTCCGAGAAATCAAGCTTCCAGGAAGAAACCCTTTCGTTGCAGTCGCACCTCGGGAGATTTTGACATTGCTGCGCGAAGCTTTACGCTAGCTTTCACCAAAGTTCGCTGCTGCGCTTCTTGCTGCTGTAAACATCTGCACGAGAATTCTGCTTTTGCTGCGTCAGTACGGCTCGTCACTGCTAGGATGCAGCTGGAGCCAACAAAACAGCAACAAATAAGGAATGGTCTCAATGTGCGCATCCCATGTCGGAGCGCTTGATTCACGGCAGACTGTTGCAGTCGTTTCTCCTTCCGCTCTCTCGTCCAGACAAATGATCCAGATCTCCCTTTCTGTCCGCCGGCATGCGGCTGCTGGCATGATCCAGCTATACACAAGGTTTCGGTCGGCTCAACAGCAGGTGCGACGTGCTTCCTGGGAAAGTTGGATCCCATGCGACCCAACACATCATGAAGATTCCACGACCAGAAGAGAAACCAGCTGAAGAAGCAAACTGCGCAGGCTTGCCGGCAGTCTCCTGTGCGTGCTTCTGCGGCCAGTGCTCGTGGCGCCTTCAGTGCAGAAAAGGCTCATCAGCATCACAAGTTCCACTCTTTGTGTCACCACCCACGGCCGGTTGAACATGCCCCTGCCCGGAATGCCGCAACAAAGACAGTGATCGAGCTCTCCAGAAATACTGCTGGAGGCACAGGTCTGAGCTATCCAAGTCTGATTGCCCTTTCGCGAAAACGCCCATGTCTGACAATCAGGACTTGTGATTGACTGTGCGCTCAGTTGGGGAATGACGATCGCAACTATACAAGGGGCTGCTGCAGTCGAGTATCTGTGTCAATAGAGCAACACAAGGCGAGTCCGAATTTGGAATAGCTGCCCCAAGTACCACCATCGCACCATCGGCCACCGAGTGAAGTAACATCCGACAGAGAGCAGCTTCAACCCCCAAACTTTCCACCAGTCAACGGCAAAAAGAGATGCAAGTGTTGCAGTTGCATCGACACACGACCATTCCCAAACAGAAAGGTTTCTTCAATCAACCTGAAGATGTGGGAATTCCAAATGCCACCAGACACTCCGAGAGTGAAGAGTCGTGTCTGAACCCAAAGCAGTCCCTCAGCATGCCCGTTGATACATCCGAGGAGGCAGTTTGGAAAGACCGCCTTTCTGCGAACGTGCTGGAGCTGGTAAAGAATGAAGAATGTAGAACATCTTGTTGTGCCCATCATGCTCATCTTCGCGAAAGATCCGAAATACCCCGATCCCAAATGATTACTCCTGCGATTCCGCAGCCTGCTCAAGAACTGCTGCCCTGTCTCCGTGACCTGAGCTACGAGATGCTCGGACTCAGCGTGTGAACCGGGCGGACATGTCTGGCTGCATGTTTTCTGGACACGGGAATTACGGACAGTGAACTTGGGCATAAGCTGATTTTTCAACTACCCGGTCGCTTTTACAGTGCTGCGCCACCTCGCAGTGTATGGCTAGTTGCAGCGCCGGCAGGTTCAGACCTGACGCTGGTGCGGGGCACCTGCGTGCGATGCATCTAGTGCTGGCCATGAACTCCTTCCGTTTGTTCGGCATCTGTTCCATCTTTTCCCCTGCATCAATCTTGCTGATGTTTCGGCACGACCACACGACTCACGAATTGAATCACCAAGTCGATATGCAACGCCTCTGCGTGACTTGCAGTGTTGACTGCCAGCTGCAACCTGTGTCAGTCTCCCGATGCCCGGAGCGTCAGAGGGTTAGGCTTGGTTTCCCCAGGCCATTTCGAACACCTATGCCGCCAGGTCTTTACGCTCTCGCAACTCGGACATGCCTGACGATGCTGCGTGCTTTGACGGTCGGGACTAGCAACTGATCGCTGCCAGGTCTCTAGTGGTTCGAGCCCCAGGACAACGAGTCGTGCACTTCCCCCAGTCCATACCGGCGCTCAATTCAATCGCGACGTTCCACATAGTGGTCCAGGCTGACACCCTCCGCATTGAGACCGGCAGTGCATGATGACACTTTTTGAGAAGAGCAGAAGCAGTGAGGGCAACAGCATCGTGACCTCACAGGCGGCCTCTGGATGCCTCTAGGCAGCGGGCATGGAATCGATTCTCCGTGTCGAGGCGAAGGATGGAGTTCGAGCCCTCGTTGCAAAAAACAGAATCGGGCACGCTAGTTCACGCTCAAGTGTTAGCTGGTCTTTATCGGTATCGTTTTTGAAGAGGTGGGCAAGGTTCGCCAGTAAGTAACTGGCAAAAGACCAGTAAGTAACCAATGCGGAATTAGTTGCCTAGTGAGCAACAAGTAAGGAAGTTTTGCGAGGCAAGTGCACGGCATTCTACTCAATTTAGCAGACACAACATGTTCCGCAGCGATACCCTACCTGTGAAATGCGATCAGTTCATGAGCCACAGGCCTTAGGACTTCTTTGTAGCAGCTTCAGCTTTGTCATTATCGCCTCCAAACAGCAGCACCCACCACGTCACGCGATGAGTACAGTATGAGAACGTATGCGCAGCGGAGCCTTCGGTGTGGTCCCCTTCGCTTGCAATCTAGACTCCACGCTTCTGGGCGACAGTTTCACATGAAATTCTGGAAGTCCTACGCGTCCTGTACCTGCTGCCGCGGCACATAAGCTTTGCTTATACTGCCAGATCGTTGCAGTCAGTCTGATAAACGTGTGCGAAGCAACCTCCAGTGTCATTGGCCCATGCGCAGAAAGGGCCTGGACCGTGCTTTCGGCATCTGCAGAAGATGCGAAGAACAGCTTCTCCACTACACACTGCACCTGAATTATGTTGTAAAAGACGCGCTTCTTTGGCCTGAAGCCGTGTGCTGGTTTTTCCGAATACGCTTGCACAGCCAAAACCCGAGAACGCCGCGCGTTCAAGTAAGACATCGAGAAGCGGTCCACGTGGCCTCGATGCTGGCATTGAGCATAGCTGACTGCGAGCTCGTGTTCATGCAAGCTTATGTAGAAGAACATCTTTTTCACTGCTGCAAAACAAGGAATCAACTCTCTTGAAGAAATCCAATTGGCACTGGCCGCAGATGGAACTCAGTGGGATGTTCTCATGACCTCAGCAGCTTCACGAAGCCTTTCTGATGCTGGGCCCATCAAAATCCAAAGATCCGCAGACATGCCTTTACACAGCAGGACATGTGAACCGGTGGAAGGGGCAGCCCGATCCTTCATGCAACAAGACCCATTGGCAAAATCCTGGGCTCTCGATAAGCACTCGCTACATCTGCCACGGGCTTGATCTTGAGGCTTCCATCAACCCTCAGCCTCGTGCCGCACTGGCTGCACGTCCACGGCCCAAGGTCTTTCTTTGCCATCTCCTGTGATCGTGAGGTAGTGAGGTTCGCGGCTGAGTGCGCCATACTGAAGCTGGGCACCGTGCTGTCTCCTCCTGAAACATGCCGGCATGCCAGCATCCACCGGACATCGGACACTACGTGCTTATGAACATGTGGCTGCAGGTCGAGGTCTGAAGCCTACCACGAGTGTCCTGCGACCAGAAGAGAAAGCGCTCATGGACAACGTCCAGTGATAAGTCCTGTAACTGCAGGGGGCGCTGCTGACTGAGATCGGGCCAGCATGCAGCTTACACTCCCTTCCGCTTGTGTCTGCTCGCCCCATACACCAGCTCGGACACACCTCAAAAGTCAGGACGTAGAAACCAGGGCTCTCCTCCTGCGACGCAGCAGATGCGGTCCACTGCGACATGGCTTCCAAAAAGGTGTTTCTTGTTCGTCCTGGATCTTGTTCAGCCACTCCTGCACTGCCATAAAGACATGCGGAGGTGCAGGGACCGGCCAAAGCCGGGCTCTTGCACTCGCTCTTCTCTGCGCTCCTTCTCTTTGCTCTTCCGGGCTCCAGGCCCGGCAAGCTCCGCAGGGCGGCAAGGGGTTCTGCAGCGCCACAGGGTTTTCCCCGCCGTAGGGCACCTCCGCTACCAGTACAGTACTGCACGTACTGTAAGAGTGCGGGTGCCTACCACCTACCCTGCACACGGCAAAGATCTCGCATCCGATCGAGACTGCGCCAGTGCAAGTAAGACAGCGACGGTGGAGGGGACCTCGAGGACGGCAATCCCTTGACATGGAGCAACAGTTCGGCTCGCAGGAAACGGCCCGGCCCCAGGACACCGAGCAATCCGCCCTTCATATGGCTGCACACGACGCCAGGATAGTTTGCTCGTGCCTCAAACGCATAGGATCTCATGGCAGAAGCTTGCAAGAACGAGAATGGCACCACTTTGTGAGATCTGGTACCTGTGATCGCGACGTTCCCAATCGCTGCGCGCTCAGCGCAGATCGAACCAGTAGGCAAGGAGACTTCGCCTTCCAAGTATGCGTCTGCTGGCATTTACACTTGCCACAAGTTGTCACAACAATTAAGCACAGCCCGGGTCACTGTTGATGCCACGTGCAAAACGAGCTTGGCCTGCCAGCATAGGAGAACCACCAAACAGGAACGCTGACATGACTCATGACCTAGCCACAAACTGAAAAGACAACCTCAGCATATTCGGCCACCTCCGTCCTCGACATGAAGAACGGCGAGAACAACTCGATCGGACCTGGCTTCGGAATGCAGAGGCAGCCGGCGGCCGCACATGCTTGGAGGCTCGCTCGCTGGTGTGGAAACTCGTCGCTTGCAACAAGCATAAGTCGTTCTCGGCCAATGTTCGGTTTCGCAGACCCGTGGGCATCTGACTTTCCACTATACTTCTCCGGTTACACTGTTGCTGCGGCGAATAAAGCACGAAGGGGGCCCCAACCTCAAGCGGCAACACGAGTTCAGGCAGTGCAGAGACACCCGAGAGCATTCGTAAGTCTTCGGAAAGGACCATGCTCGGTCAACGAGAGATAAGAGCCGGGGTGAGCCCAAGCAGCTCAAGCGTACTCCTGCAAATTAGAGGATCGGAAAGCATTGTCTTTGGTTTCTTGAAGTGATTTCCCTGAGGGCCTGTTTTGGGCAATGTTGCCCCCACGGCCAAGCGTATCCAAGCATGACGCCTCGCAAATGATATGATTGCCCCTTGGCAGCTCAACATCAAACTCAGGCTGGCCGACTTCCGGTGAAAGAAAGGATCCATGCCGCTCCTGCGGTACCTGCAACTGCTTGCACTCGATTCCAAGCTCCGCCATGTGCTCTCCAAACTTGCTGACATGGCGACTTTTTGCATGCGCTGGAAACCGCGGCAGCGCGGACTATCAAGCCTGTCCCTGATGAAAGGGTAAGAGATACTATAAGGTTACTTTATGTAGGGCTACAGTAGCCTGAAGGTATCTGAAGGTACTAGAATGTAGTATCCTGTGGATTGGCACATTCATCTGGCTCTCATCAGACAGTGTTTTCCAGGCCTGGCGGCCTCAAACATCCTCAGCACACGACAGCAAGCTGAACTTTGCTTGCTTACAAAACTAGCAGCTTGTGGTCGAGCGTGGTCGAGCACTGAATTGCAACCCCTCCACACAGGAATGCTGAGCATCCGAAGAATGATTTGCCGTTGCACGTTGCACATTCCCCGTCTCCCAGCTTCGTTAAAGCCGAGATTCTTTCTGAAGTAGCACGGTCCTTTCCGCTGCATCCTCGTCCTCCATTGCCTCACGCTCCTGGTAGCACTCGGGTTGGGGTGCGTGATCATGATCGGAGCTTCACGGCTTCAGATTCGACTTCATCTGCTGCGATATTGAAGAGCGGGGCGCTCTGCACTGAGGCCTGTCTTGGATCTTCAACTTGATTCAATGAATAGGCTTCACGATGGTCACAAGCCTGCAAAAACTGAACCGCACTTTGCCAGGTTCCAGTCTCCTCGAGGGACTCCTTGTCCGCTGGATATGTCCAGAAAAGGAGGGCAAAGTTCACGGCGCCTCATCATTAGCAGGCTGATGCAGCTGCTCTCATCTAATCTTGACTGAACCAACTATCCACAAAGCGATTCGGGCAGTGACTGCAGAACAATGCTGAAACGAGAAAGCCGGGGCACTGATCAAGGAGGGGACCACACAACTGAAGAAGATGGCACGCCCAAGAGCCGACGCGTTGTGCTCTCGCACCTCCAGGCTCATGTTCTCCTTGGCTATCTCCAAATGACAGCGTCCAACTGACTCAGGCACCAATTCTCCGCCTGTCATGCAGCTAGGCGGCCACCTTCTCACTGGTATAGTGATAATCGAAGATGTCCTGCTGTGAGTCCACGCACAAAGCCCGCCCCAGCCGTGGTTGCTAGAAGCATAAGCGGGGAGGTTGCACCTGGGCTATGAACCCCACCAGCAATGGCCCGATCGTGTTGCCACTTGCAAAGACCTTGCCAGCTTCACGCTTCGGGAAGGGAGGCTCGAGGGCACGAAGATGCTGAGTTCCAGACTATTGCAACATCCCACGAGAAAGCCGATGACAAACTCAAACGCAAGAAAGAGCTGACTTCAAGGTGCCGGCACCATCACTCCAAATCTTGCATCCAAGACACTCTCTTCTTGGGATGATATCCATGACCTGGAGCTTGCCATGTTCAGAAACATTTGCCGGTTAACTAGCCCTCGTGATTGGCAGAGCACTGAATCCGACCAGGGTTCCACAGGCTGCAAGCATCCAGGAACCTCCCACGCGGTCACCAAGCCCATCGTAAACAAGATGCCGGCGAAGAGCAAACCTACGGCAGGGTATGGCACGACAACCTCGTCACGGGCCTCCGAACAACTCAAACAGGTTTGACTGCATGTCTCGTCGTTTCGGCCAGCTACTAAGGCTGGCTTCTCTGGGAATCCCCATGTACACAACGTAGAGGAAAGGGATGCTTGCCTTAGCGCCAAACCGACAGGTGGCATATCCGAGCGCTGGCACAGCAACCACGTGCTCTTTTGCGCTCTCTCGCTTGCAAAATTGCCCAGGCACAGTAACCGAAAACATTGCCACCCAAGTTCTGCCATAGCGGTGATTTTTGGCATTAGCTGCGTCACCCAGATAGCCTGACATCTTCGCTCCGGACCGGAGTCCTTCCCTGTCCTGCCCTACCCTACCATCACCTCACGAATTAAAATTAACAATCCCTACAATGAAAGATATCTCGAGGCAGCCCCGGCCTCCTAAAGCGCCACCAATACCCTCACCGACCGTGCGCATAGCGATAATCAGTCCACACCTCAAAAAACAGTTCCAGAGCAGACAGAGGAAGGCGAATCAGCATTCCTCCGGGTGACATGTGGTTGCTGATCGAGAGGTACTGAAAGTACCTGACATTCCAGACAGGGCAGGGGCCTCGCCGCATCAGGCTCGATCATCGATATGCGGAGAAGGGTGCATGGTTGTGAACGTCTGTGCCGCTCCAGGGATTGTGCCGAAAACTCCCTGGAGAATAATGACCTTCGGCAATGCAGCAGCGCATCGACCACTAGGCTGGGAGAGATACTCCCTTAGACGGAGGCTTCAGATGTGCGAAACTGAGTGCCTGACTCGGAAAGACCCCAGACGGAGGAACTTTGCCAGCTTGTGAAACTCACCTGTTCCGAATGCTGCATGCGGAAGCCGTGAAATTATGCCAAACCCTCGGGGCGTTGCCATCTCCTTGCCCAGGACGTTCAGTTTCCCTCTGCTCTCTCTGCCGCAAAGCTGCGAGTGAGGCCGAACCGCTTTGGATCCCATGTCCTGCAGCTGCCCCCAGCGAAAAAAACAAGGTGCCGCACCCAGCATCACAAGTCTCTACGCTGTCAGCCAGTTGATTCTGCTACTATTCTGCTACTCATGGGCCTCGGCAAATCCTCCACGGCCGCTTCGACCAAAAGAACGACCAGCAAGCCTGATTTCAACTGTCGGCAATTCCACTATGCTTGGATGGTAGCAAAGCATGCGACCAAGACTCTGAGTATACCAACCACTGCCAGACATATTCTCCAACCCATGACACCGAAGATCCGATGCTCAGATATTGGCACCTGAGCCGTGAGCACCCAGTGCTTCCCCTTTTCGGCGAGACATCGAAATCGCCGTCACGAATGAGACACGGGCTACAATCAAACATGCCAGCACTTGGCCAAAGTTGGCTGCGCAGTACACCTGAACGGTCTCAGCGCAAGCCACCGGTATCCATGCCTTCAGGTGTGTCTACCGGCCTTGCCACAGATCTGCCCAGCATCTTCCGATGTGCTTAAGTCCTGGGCTTTCCGTCGCTATTACACCACAACTGCTAGTTTGCCACACGCCCCATTCACTCTTCCTCCACAAGTCACAAGATTACGCACGGCCGTTTGGCACTCCAAGGCTCCGAGATGAAGGACTGCAGAACCGGCAACAGCATGGACAGTGCAGCGCCATTCAGAACTCGTAGCGCCAGCATCGGCCACAGCTGCGTCGTGAACCTCGTCTCCGCTTGAAGTATCCGGGACAAGAAACTTAAAGCCTACAGCGACGCGGTGCCAGCTGCTACCGCTTTGAGCCAAGTGGGCAAGGCCTCAAAAGCCAAATGTCGGCCAAGCTTCGCCAGCTGAAAGGTGCAGAGTCCCCACAGGCCGGTACCGACCTGAACAGGACGAGGGCTTCTGTGGCGCAAAAATCGAGTCTTCCCGGGTGGGAGACCTTCAGAAGCAGCTTTCTGGAAGCTCCGCTGTCCACCAGGTTGCCCCAGATCGGCCCAGTGACCGCACAGGCCACGCCCTGTCAGGTCAGAGGTCCGGTCGCCCACCTAAACCCTACCGTTCTTTCGATGCCACTCGCCTCTTGTGCACTTCGGGAAGACTCTTGGGAGGTTCTTCTGACCTAAAAGCTTCCCCTGCCAGTTATGGCACCACTCTCCAGGGTGGCTGTTTGATCTTTGTGCTTTCACAGCAGATCGGCACAGACACTCTTTCATTGGCTGCGTTGATGGCCGGGTCATCAAACTTATCAACAAAAACCTCTTCGGAATGAAACCAGCCCAACTGCGAGGAGCATGGGGCCTTGCAATCCTGATGCCCTGACATCTGCCGTGATCTGCTCCGTCGTTATACATGCGGCAGCCAGGCGGCTTGGCGTGCATAAACCGCCGCTGCGGAAATAACAAGACGGTGTTACGGAGCAACAAAGTTCAGGGAAGGACTAGCTCCGATGAGTTTGATGCTTGTCGGACTAAGTTTCGTCTTGAAAGTCGTACGGCAACATAGCGCAATATGCTGCGAGTCTGGATTTGGGGACGTGGACATTCTCCACACCTTCCGCAACCCGAAGCTCAAGAAGTGAAAGCGCAGTTGGCTGGCGGGCCTGGGCCAGTGCCATCAACCCCAGCAGATTTGGCCGCATGTGAAGCTCATGCTCCATGGCTCGAAACCTCGGTGAGATGCGATGCTGCAGCAAAATCGCGACGCTGACATGCTGGGCCACGTCTTTACCGGAGTCTGCCACGTGTATGCGGAATACCGCGTCTAGAATCTAAATCTGACATCCTGCAAACACACATCGCGAATAACCTGTCGGCTTGGCGGCCGCGATTCGGAGCAAAGCTTGAAAGGACTCACTGAAACCCAAACCTCGCTACTCACTAAGCATGCCCAGGAAAAGCTTCCGAGTGGCGACGACGGCAGCAGCTGCACATCTGCACCCTTCCATGCATGGGTCTTCAAATGGGATGCCAATAAGCGTTGGAGCGAGCCTTCAGTGCCGAAAGTAGGATGAGCGCGGCCAGCGTCTGATCGCTGGAAAATAGCCTGCTGCGAGCCCCACGCTGATCTTGTCCCAATCTTATGCAGCTGCGAAACAAAACAGCAAATTGGCGTGAAACGCAAATCAGTTAGCCAGACCTTGCTCGTTTTGGGCGGCACAACCGCCAGCTAGGAAAACTGTCAGCCTCATGCTCCGTGCTACGTCTCCCACAAATAGCAATGCTACACACCCGCGTGTTTACCTACGTCATCTGATTGAATATATGCTGCATCAACTTCCTGTTTTCGACAAAGTGTGTGCGCCGAAACCAGGTAAGCTTGTCGCCATCCAGTGGATCCAAAACGTGTTCGTCACATTCCTTCAATGGCCTCTACGGTGTCACAAGGACAGGGCGATACCAGCCCGACAGTAACGTTTTGCAACCAAAGCCTTGCAAAGGCAATGTTCAGTATACTGCTCTTCTGGCGAGATGATCTACTCTAAGCCCTGTTGCACGTTGGAGGCCTTCGACTGACTGTGCGACTATCCCTGCCCATCCCCCCAGCTGCAGGGTGGCCTTGAGTGCAAAACCCAAAGTATCCTGCCGAATATCCCTGAGCTCCCACCCCAGAATAGGCCGCAGAGTACTACTGGAGAACCTCTACCAAAGCATCGACATTATCATCACCATTCGTATCATCATGGATTCTAATCACCGTCAACATCATCAGTGTCATCATCATCATCTGCTGTGTTGATAACAAGCCACTACCGCAATAAATGCCAAGCTCAGCAAACATGCAGAAACGAGGGCTACAGTACACTGCAGATGTCAGCTTTGGTGCAGACAGCTCTTGGGCCGTTGCTGCTAGCACACTGGGGCGGACAGGAACGGCACAGCTCTTGTTTCTTTGTAACTGTAACGAAATTCAACAAATTCCCAACTGACCCGAACGACCTCTATCCTGAGTAGGGTGCAGGCCGCTGGGAAGTTCTCTGCCGAGGTGCCGAGCCCTCCGCGGAAGCTCATCCTGCTGCATTCCTGGGCCTGGGATTGCCATTGGATCCACTTCCAAGAGAAGATTGTTCGGATGCTGCTGCTGATGATGGTGATGGTGATGGAGATGGAGATGATGACGGAGATGGGGATGAGGATGGGGATGGGGATGGGGAGACAGAGAGGGAGACGGAGAGGGAGAGAAAGATGGAGATGATGATGATGTAGTAGGCGTGAAGCTCCGGACTTAAAGCTTCAGCTGTACCCAGAGTGCATCGCACCAGGAAGCCAACAAGAATCCGAGAGGCTAGCAGCTCCAACATGAGCTGCGCCCAGCACGGAGATACTTGAGCCAAGTCCAAAGTATGCGGAGCATCGGGTCAACAGTTTACAAATGTTTACCAGATTTCGCAGTCCTGACAGTTTGCAGGGACACCACGTCAAGTAGCTCCGCATCTCGGCGGTGAGCTTGTAAACGTCCTCCTGCTTCTGTAAGGCCTCAGCTCTATGCGCTTAAGCGCCTTCTGCGCTGCTCAGTACCCTCGATGCCATCGTTCCCTCCTTCGGACGGCTGCTCGCTCCGTCACTTGCTCGGTAACTCATCTACTTGCCTTGCCCTGCAAGGTTTTTGATCCGTTAGCACCTGAGATACGAATTCGGGAGCACCTCAACCATGCCGCCTCTCCGGAGTCCCCATACGGCCAGGCTCTTCAACTGACACCTGTAGAATTCCAAAGAAACCCTCCATGCCTCCTCCTCTCTCCCTTCGCTGAGATTGGCGCCGAGGCATGGCGGACCTCGCATTTTTCTCAACCCTCTGAGTGGGCCCTGGGCACATCTCAGCCCTCAGTCACGGTCACGCTGCACTTCCAGCACCCGCGGCAGGAGCATAGCTTCGGGAGGCGGCAACACACCGGAGTGCAGCGCGACGACGAGTCATGCACGCGGCAGTGGCAGCAGAACCGCACGAGCTCCGAGGAGCTGACTAGCGTGGCCATGCAAAGACGTCGACTTCGCAAGAACGCGATCTTTGTCAAAGATGCGCACCGCACCACAGCGGGAGCAGCAAACCGCCGAGTGAGCCTGTACACAGTAGCCTAATCCCTCTACTCCGAACGTAAAAACCCAATGCTGCCACACGGATTGTTGAATAACAACCAGAATGACAATCATCACACGTACGATGTTATTTCCACCAAACTCGACAGGGTAGGTGCGTGGCCCGTGTGAACTCTTTCCTCACAAGCCACTTCTCATCGTCCCACAAGGACGGTTGGACTTTCCTTAGGCTGCATCTTTGCACACGAGTTTCTGAACTCACACTCTGGTTGGCACTCTTGTCTTGCGCGCACTCGTTCGCCGACTTCGCACTGCCCTTGCACACTGGCTCATCAAGGCATATTATTCTCGAAAGCATTCCTCTCGAAGCAGACTACGCCCAGGCTTCATCCTTGAAATGTCACCATGTCAACCGAGTTTTGCATCGAATTTACACCAGCTTTGGCCCACACTTGCGAAAATCTGGGGACTCGCTGCGAGGGAAGTGTCTGTTTCGGGAGAAGGACAAGACAAGCCGGAAGAAGGAATGGGACAGTTGTCCACAACGGGCAAGGCGCCGTTGCTGCCAATATTTCGGAATTTAGGAGTCCGGAATATGTCTCTGATTTCCATGCACATACTACCCACTCTTGAGCCCATGCACGCTATGACACTCAAAGAGTATCTGCACACACCTTCCTTTGTTGAGCGGGATGCACACATGCCACTGACGAGGCGATTGGGGCGGCGCTGGGGCGAAGGGAAGACTACTGCGGACCTGCAACTATACACACATTGCGAAGCCCGAGGCCCGCAGACATGAAGAGAGGCCATCCACGGCAAAAAAACCGAGCAGAAGAAGAACGAGGCTCGCATCAAGGACGCAGCTGAAGGCTCCAAGGGACCTACCGGCACACCTGAAGGACCGAAGCATGGCCTGGACAAAAGAGCGGAAAATGCTGGCGCCGTCTCGGTTGTTGGGACCCGAGTACCTGTCCAACCCAGACTTCGAGGATCCCGAAAGAACAACTTCTTGAAAAGACCCATACTCTCTGAGCGAGCCTCTCAAAAAGGACATCCGGCAGTCTCTCATCAAGACCAAGGGCAGCATGAGCAAAGCTTGAGAGCAGAGGAAGAGGAGATAGAGCTCACAAAACTTTGGTGGAGCAACATGAGAGGAAGCTCCAGGAAGCAAACGAGACAAACTAAACGCTCAACTACCAAACTGGAAAGGACCCCAAGGGTGCCCATAGTTTCGGGGTTCTAGTTTCGGATCGGTGCTGCCGGTGGTTTCGGATCAGAGAGGGATAAGTTTCGGCACAGCGGGAGTCAGTTTGGGGACGCGGGTCTCTCAGTTTCGGGGGCGATGTGGGAAGTTTCAGTCCGCTTCACTGACCGATGGCGTGAGACCGAAACTGAGCAGGTCCTGATCCGAAATTGTCCCGGACCATGTTCCAGAAACTACCCCAAATAGTGTTGGAAAGAGCGCACCTCAAGAACTGGACCCAACGCAGCATATTAACAAGACGCAGCTGCAGTGTGTCCGGCGATGTTGGGAAGGCCATGGCAGGTGCCAAACAAGCACAATACATGCACGAGTTAACAGGAAAACTAGTCCAGGACAACTTGCATGTTGGAAAAGGAACTGGAGTGCTGTAAACAATGCATCTGGACATGGAAACGGCCGTCAAGCGATCGGCAGATTGTATCATACGTTGGTGCGGGGTGGAGGCAACATCGCACAGTCCAAGTGAGGCAGCGGATGCAAACAACCCAACATAATGTAGATTCAGCCCTTGCCCCTGCAGTGCACGATGCCATGAGGGAAGGGGTCTTACTGACAGCAGGAAGTTCTGGTTTCTCTCGCCGAAATCACACCCTGCTGGCTCTCTTCGATCTGGTCCGAGACCTAAAGCCTCTGACAAATCTCGCATGCGGCCCAAGGCTCGGAGCTTTCCGTGACCTTTTCTGACTCGTAGACTTGGCACGCAAACAGCTCCGCGTGAGTGTCGACAAGTCCTGGCAAAGATCACCAGCCCCAAGGCACATGTCACATGCCGCTTTTCTTTCAACGGATTCAATCGTAGCCACACGCTGCCTTCTTCAGCCACATGGCTTCCCCATGGCTTTGCCACTGCTAGTCATTATTTTGGGCCCAGAACAGTTTCAGGACGGAGCAAGCTGAAGTGGAGCTGGTGCTTCTACACACGTGCAGCAACATTTACAGCGAGCCGGCCTCCCAAATGTCTTTACACGTGACGGGTCAGTAAGAGTAAAGAGCACTTGCAGCCACTTGCACTTCTGCAAGCAGCTGTGGGCATGCTGCGCGCCAGCGCGTCAAACAAGAAGACAAACCAGCACCAGCTGCATGCTCTTGGCATCGCAGCGGGTGAACCTAATATGACCTAATCCAACTTCAAAGTGAAACAGTCTCGAAAACTGAGATATTTTCATGGAGCTTGCACAGTCTATTCTAGCTCATTTCATTCTCCTTGGTGAGCGAGAAAGACTCTTGATGGGTGTGGGTAGGTCTGCAACTCGGGGGTCCGGGCTGGCAGCCTGTCTGCAGCTGCAAGGAATAATGCACCTTCCACCTCGCAAGGCGCACATCACAGACTCAAAGTCGTGGTGCAGAACTGGTTCAAAGGACCGCCTCTCCCCTTCAAGTATCTGCGAGTACGTCGACCTCAGCAACAGACGGGGTCTTGCGAGAAATCGACTGACTGCCAACAGCAAAAGCACCGCAATTCTCAACCTCGCTACGTCTCTCTCTCTTTGCTTTGCTCGGGGTTTTGAGCAAGGGGCAGTCCCCCTGCCCACGCTCCGGCACTACTCCATCCTGCATTTTGGGGGATGGGCTCGACTGTACCTTAAGGTGTGTACCGCTTTTCAGGTACAAGCTGAGCTGGTGCGTCCTTTGTCTCTCTCTTCCCCTGCACTCAGCCGGCGTGCAGCGCCCAAAGTCGGCGTGAAGCAGCAAGGGACATCTTTGACCCCTCTTCAACGCCTTCATCCCGAACCGCACCGAACCTTGCGCAACTGCACTGTCTCTTCCTTCCTTCCTTCGGTCACTGCACCGTCTCTGCTTACTCAGGGGTGAGAGCTGCAAGCAGTCCTTGCACCGTCTTGCTTGCTTGCTTGCGCAGGGGTGTGGGCTCCCGGGGGAACCCTGGCCCGTAGGCCTACCCCCTCCAGGTCCGCGCGATCCCAAGTCTGTACGGCCCCTTCCGGGGTTGAGAGAATCACTCGTTCCCCCGACTGAACTTGTTCATAGGAAACCTTGCGCCGTCTCTCTCTTGCTTGCACACAGCCAAGGAAGGACAGCAGCCCTCCCCGCGCGCGGGCACGCACTGGTTCGTGTCAGTCCTGTAAAGCTCCCCCCGGTTTGAAAGAAGCGCCGGCTTGCTCTGCTAAAACCCCTTTTTATGCCTGAATTAGAACACTAAACCCTGTTGGTCCAGGTGTGGCGGTCCCTATCCTGTGTCTTTCACGAATGCCGTTCTACATGAATTACGGCTTCGCCCCCAATTCATCTTCTGCGCAGGTGGGTTTCTTCCCCGTAGAAAAGTCAAAGGATTGATACCACATTTTCGTGTGGATATGTCTCGGACGTCTAACCTCGAGGGCCGTTGTGGCCCGGTGTCTAAACCACTCCTTCGGACGAGCCGCTAACAAACCGGCACTCCATCATTCAATCATATTGTATCCGCTTAATGCCTGGTCTTCACGATTTTGCACTCACAACACATCGCTCTTGGGACTGACGTTGCCCCGCGCAGCAGGGTGTAAAGCGTGCTCTGGAGCAGCACCTCTCAGCAATCTGACCAACCGTGTTCCCCGTCGTACTGTTTGGCACGTGTCTCCAGTACAGGCAACCTGAAGCAGCGATCACGCCTTCGAGCAGCAAATGTAGTCGTCAACACCGTGGCAGTTTGCAGCTGCAGGAGATGTCGCACATTCGGCAGGGCAGGCGTAGGGGACGGGCCTTGTTTTGAGCTGTAGCGCCCGCGGATATGGTGGCTCAAGCACTACTGGGGAGGAACCTCTTGGCTCCCCTGCCGATGGACAGACCCCTCCCTTCTCTCTGTCTTTCGCTGTGGGCTGTGGGCTGCGGATTGCTCCGAGGGCCCGTTGCCTTGCTCGCAGCCAGGAGCAAGTTAGGTCTCCTCCCCCGCCTGTCTCTGTCTCACTCTCTCTCAGCTTCCTTTCTTCATGCTCAGGGCAATAACCCCTACGAAAGCATTACGCTCTTCCGGCATTGTGGATAGGTCAAGCCAGGTAGTATCGCACGACCTTACTGCTCTCTCTGGTGATGGGTTTAATAAGGGCCGCTTTTGGAGCTCTCCCTGTCTTTCTGTCTGTAGCCTTGGTATGCACACGGCTCAGAAGTTCTCAGTGGGCCACGCCCCGGCTGCCGGCACCTTGGAGGGATCCAGCCGCGCCTCCTCGCAACATGCGCATCACGTCATGATGTTGCAGCCCTGAACAAGAAGCTTACGTTGCCAGATTCCGCCGGATGTCTCCCTAGTTACGACTCTCTCCCTCGCTTCTGCACGATGGACTCTCCGAAGCTTCAGCAAGACTTTTTGAACAACACTGCTGGTTCACCTTCTTCTTCTCGAACTTGGAGTGAATGTACCGGTCGCCTGCATGAATACACGAAACAACCACTGATGCCATGCAATTTGCCGGTATCATTGCCCTTCTCAACTTCTCAACACCTGTCACTGGCTGCTTCACATTGCCATGGACTCTGGACTCCCGAAGAGCGCAGAGCTCCCGGCCCGGTTTGTGCGGATTGGGCTGCGGCGGGTGCAGGCCAAACGTGGTGCCCATCTTCTTGCTCATCCTGGGCCCACAGGGTACATGACCGCTTCCTGCCATGGTCTGGCATGGACACTCAGCGCTCTCCGGCTCCATTTTCACGAGGTCCGGCCACTCGCCATGACTAAGTCAGACGAACTGTGCACCGCACCCAGGTCTGGCAGCTGGAATGCACAAGAAAGTGCTTTGGTAAGAGTCTTACATGGCGGGGGTCCTACAGATGCGACCGTGGGAGTCGAAGGAGGGGCATTCGCAGGTCGACTCTTTGGTCTACCTGTGACCATGACAGTGTTCAGCTGCTCAGCTGCGCCGGATCATCTCCTCAGCTGTGGCAGCACGGCTTTTCGCCCTCCAAGACGAACGATTTG
Organism: Symbiodinium sp. CCMP2592; assembly: GCA_905221615.1. Classification (NCBI taxonomy): domain Eukaryota; class Dinophyceae; order Suessiales; family Symbiodiniaceae; genus Symbiodinium; species Symbiodinium sp. CCMP2592. The sequence goes on along the minus strand of CAJNDT010005290.1, from coordinate 331,502 downwards.
CACAAGGACTCGGCTGGCCCATTTCAGCATCCAACAGCTTCTCCATCTCCTCCGATGCAACGTGCCACATCCCTTCTTGCGGACGCTGATGGCTGCGGCGCCTGAATCCGAGACGGGCTTCCCACCGGCCCGCGCCCAGTCGGGGACATGTTGTTCCCAGGACCTGCTCAACAAGCGCCGCTGGATGCGAAACGCAGCGACACAAGGAGAGGAAGGTGGGATTTCTTGCGCTTGGGCGGGCAGGGAAGCCAGTGACGCATCAACTGCGCACACAGGCGAGCGTCAGAACAACTACATCCGCTGAGAGGTCTGCTCGGATAGTTGGGGTAGTGCGGGTAGTTTGCCTCAGCATGATCCAAAAGTCCGAAAGTATGCAGGGCATGACATCTCGTCTTCACTAGTCCAAGCCGCGATCGCTCGAGGCGGGCCTCCTCGAGGAGGAGAGTCGTCGTCGGAGCGACCAAAGTCCATCTCGTGAAGATCTCCACTCACGTGGTTCCGCATGCCCGGGCAACAAATCCTCGTGCAGCCGTATCCTGGGAGCCGTCGTTTGGAGTTTGGCGGAGCGGGGCCGGGCCGGGTCAGAAGTCTCTCTGTGCCGGCAGGACACGGTCCAAGAGGGATAAGAGGCCGACCTCAGGCTCACGCGGCTCACGCGGCTCACGCGGATGCTTCGGTGCTCGGCCGCCACCCCTGAGGGAGCTGCAAAACTCAAGCCTGCACCCAGTCCGAAGTAGATCCTGCGGCAGAGCATGGCAGAGAGCATGGCAAAGCATCGAAACGATGGCGAGTCTGAGCCCCCAGCATCGTCCACAGCCAGTCGTGCGGCCTTGGCTGGGAACTCCAACTCGACTGAAATCACTGCGCCTTACTCTTCTCACACAGCTGTCAAGCGTCAACAACCTATTCGTCACTGAGTGGGGTTTCGATGCGATGCTGGGGACATCTGGAAACTGCCGTTGATCTGTCGCTGGGCATCTTAAGCCTGAACGTTGTTTTTGACGTTGCCACGCTCGTCCCCCTTGGGGATCTACAGGCTCACATCCTCCGTTCCTTTGCGTTCGCTTGTTTCTCCGCTGTGTGACTCGCCGTTCTTATGCCCCAGTCCTTCGACGCGCTGACTCGCAGATTCTGGGTGACAAAAGGCGACTGGCCCAGAGAATCACGAGGAGCTGACATCATGAACATGTTGAGCGTCCCGACGAAGAAGTAAAACAAAGCGCGGCCTCTTGACACAAACCATGACACCAAGCATGACAGCAATGCATTGCAGGACTCCACCACTTGCAACGGCACAGCCTGTGCGCGAGGCCAGAAATGCAGCCCAGCCAAACAGTCCGTGTTGCAGCTTGTTCCACCTCAGCGCCAAGGCTCCGAGCGCTCTTGCATGCGGGCTCCGAGGCCCCGACAGGCCGCAATGCTGGCACTGCATCTCGGAGGGCCCCTCCATGATCTGGGCAGGCGCAGGTCAAGTCATCAATGAACTCGTCCTCTCGCCATGGAGCACAGCGGAGTGGCGCTTATGTCCTCCTAAGTCCTGGGGGCCTCGCGACGATGATCAAGGCCTCAGCTGCAGCTGAGCTCAGTGCCAGCAAATCGCAATGTTTCAAAATCAATGGAGTGTTTCATTTCAAGTCTCCCTCTGAGGGCACCGCAAAGAACACATCGTAAGTCGCAAGGACGTAGTACAACGGGTGCGCCATTGCGTAGAAGACATTGAAGATTGAGAGCCTGAAGGTAATCGACTGAAGCACGTGGTGGCTCTTGCTATACTGGGCAGTTTCATCGTATCCATTGCAATTGTGGTCGCCATCATACTGAGCCTTTTTGCGGTCGTCATGCTGATCGTGACGGGGAGTCTGTAGCCGGGTGGCAAGGACACCACAAACATTGCGACGGCAACGGTGAAGGCGATGCCCTTTACAGTCCACGCACTGGCCTGAGACACTCAGATACGACGAGGCAGTCGCCGAGCATTCGCCGCCATGCGCCTCCGCGTGCACGTAGATGGCTACGGCTGCCTTCTTGGCGAGGTTGGCCCCGGTGTGAAGCGCCTGCCTGCCTTGGCAAAAAGGAACTTAAGCATGCCAACAGCATCATGCTTTCTTTTGGATTGGGCATTCTCGACATCCGACTATTTAGACGATGTACCATGTGCACCTAGAAGTACATACATTTCCACTACAGCAGCTGCTTGCCACGCTTTTACGGGTTCTCGGGTTTGCCATGCACGCGATGGCAAGCTGTGATGCGGGCCATACTGTACGGCTGCTTCTTGCATCGCTTCTCGCAGCTTGTGTCCCACCTTCACATGGCGAAAGATGTCAGGCGCTACGTGGCCACCACTACGTATGGAAACACGTCTTCGCGACAACTGAGCAACCTCCGCATCCACGTTATAGTGACCTGCTAGTGCCACACGCAGAACCATCATTCGGACTACGATGCTGACTCGTGCGAAGCGCAGAGGACGCTGCTTGTTGGGTCTCCGTATGGTAGACCACCATCATGATGATGATGGTGATGCGCCTGCCAAAAACATGGTTCGGAATTGCACATAAGCATGCCATGCAAAACCGCGACCGTTTAGAAGCGGAACAAGGACCGGGCTGCAGGACGACTATAGAAGAAAAGGGCGCCAGGGAAGTACGCATGTTGGACATGATGGTTCAAAACTGCGGCAGGGACTGTCGTAGTGTTACAGTGCGGAAATGAAACTTACCAACACGACTTATCAGCCATAGACCCTTATTGGCACCCGCGCTCGACCGAGTCAGGCGAGGTTTCCAGACAGAAATACTCCTTCAGACACACATGCATTCACAGAACATTAGCAGCAGGTGCCTTCCAGCTCGGGGGTGGTCGTGGCGCAAACCTGGGCACTGCTTGGAACCGTGACCACGCGCTGCGAGCACCCGGTACAAGGGCTAGTAAAAGTGAAGATGGCACGAAGGATACCGGGATGGCAGCTCTTTGCGATTCACTTTGCACAGCATGACGTGGGCAATACCCATTCATCCTTACAGGCCCTTGCGCGCTTCGTTGCTGCCGGCCGCAGTCACTGGGCTTAGAGCCCTGAGGTAGCGCTCTGTAAATCTGATGACGCGTATTCTGACTGTTGCTGCTGGTCTCAACAGCGGCATGTCGCAAAAGCAGCGGCTCCGCAGGATGGTGCCTCGCCCCTTCGGTTCTTGGCCGCCCTCCGATCTAAAGTTCCCTAAATGCCCACATTATGCTTATTTCGCCTTGGGCACTGCTTGTGCGTGACTCGATTACAACACGGAGCCAGCAGCAGTGCTGCTCGGAGGCCAGACGAGGAAGTCTGGCAAAACTTGTAGTCGCGAATCTCTAAGAGATCGAGACTGGCCAGATGAGTGAATCTGGCAAGAGAGGTGTTTGCCAATCTTTCAGAGATCAGCACTGTGGTTGGACTCGTCCTTGACTACCAGGCCGCGTTTTTCATTGTAGCGTTTCATCTGCCTCTGGTACATCAGGCTCTTGCCAGAAGTCAGTTGGCTCACGCTCTTCTGGGAGCTTCGGTGCAAGACGTCCAGGACCGTCGTAAGCCACTTGAGCTTGTAGGTCTCCTGGCCACTTTCGCTGACAGGGTCAGAAGGCAAGGACAAGACACTGTCGGGCCAGTTCTCACGCATGAAGCAATGCGTGTACTATTCGAGCAGCTTCGCGTGAGAGTCGGTCTTGCAGAGGAAGAGCACCGGGAGGTGCGTCAGCTTGATGTGGGCCCCCAGTCCCTGTTTGTACTTCTGAAGCCTAGCGACCAAGGCCGACCGCGTCGTGGTGTTGTGGCAGTCGAAGCAAGTCTTACCAACCTTCACGAAGTCGTTGAAGACCAGAGCATGGACAACTCCTATTTGCAGATTGCCTTGTAAGCTCAGCTCTCGCGTGACTTGCTGGCGAGACGGGGCAGCAAGTCACGCGAAAGCTGAGCTTACAAGGCAATCTGCAAATAGGAATTGTCCATGCTCTGGTCTTCAACGACTTCGCGAAGGTTGGTAAGACTTGCTTCGACTGCCACAACACCACGACGCGGTCGGCCTTGGTCGCTAGGCTTCAGAAGTACAAACAAGGACTGGGGGCCCACATCAAGCTCACCTCCTGTGTCGGTGGCGATGCCATGCTTGCGGCAGCATTCTGAGGCGGCGGTTGTGCCTCTATCATCCGGGCAACATCCTGTGTCGGCGGAGCTGCACTGCTTGCCGGAGCACTCTGCCGTGGCATCTCCTGAGACGGAGGGCTGAACTCTCTCTCGCTGCGCCTCTTTCTAGGCGGCGTGCTAAAGAAGCCCTGAGTGCACTGGCTCGGAGGCATGCCAGGCTTCCCCGACTCAGGATCCACGCACTCTGGAGCCTTAAAGGCTTCAGCCTCCACCGCTGCCTCTCTGGCCTGCATCTGCTGCTTCCGTACCCGTTTGGCATGCGGAGTTGGAAACCCCGGCACCGTACTAGCCTGCGAAACAGCACCGGGAGACGGCATGCCAGGGTGCCTCGACGAGCCAGGCGAGTCCAGTTGTGTCGGAGCCACCGACGGCTCCCGTCCTCTAGGCGAGAGCTCCTCTTCTGCGGCATCCATCTGCGTGAACTCCTGCTCCAGCTGCGTGGGCGTCAGCTCCATCCTCTGTGCCCGATGATAGTCCCAGGAAAAGGGACTGTCCTCCGCCATGGCTCCACAAGTCTGCGGGAATTCAGGCTTCCTTGATCTGGTCACGTAACTGCAAGAGCGTACACAAACAGCATTCAGAGCTGCTCACTGCAGAAACATGGGTGACGATGTTTGCTAGATCCTGAGCCCCCCAAGCAGCGCGTAAATGTTCTTGACGACTGGGCGGTTCTGTTCAGCAGCATCAGCATCGACATCAGAGATGACAAACGCATTGCAGTCATCATTAGCATGATGGTGACTCGTGATCGGCATCGTCATCATCATCCCCACTGTATCCTTCATCGCGTTACATCGCACTCTCCCAGTTGCGCAATGAAGGTTGTTGCTATGCGGCATGAGATGATGATGGTTCAGTGAGAGTGATGATGAGCGGGGAATTAACGATCGAGAATTCTTGAAGTGGTTTGACGTGGTAACAACAATGCTGATGCTGATCCGGGTCCGGCCTCCTATCCCAGGCGTCGGCGCCGCCAGGCCCTTCGCAAAGGGACGTCATAGAGTCTTGGGTTAGCAAGAACAGCTTCAGAGGGCAGTCTTTTCTGTGGAATATCTCCAAACATGGTCTTCTTTGCGAAGGCTAGCGAGCTGGCCCGGTCTGGTGAGTCGCTGAGACTTGTGCCAGTTCGGCTCACTCAGTCTGCATCGCCCGGGTCCAAGGCATCGCAAAAGAAGAACTATCTGTCAACCAAAGCCATGGCCTCTGCGAGATATGTCATGGCACTTGCCTTGTCTCCGAAGTCAAGGGCAGATGCTGCTAGCTCCGCCTTCTTGCGGGCCTCGATGATGGGCTTCCCGGAACTAGGTCCTTGGCCTTGGCCGCCTTGGCCGCCTTGGCCTTGGCCCGGACGGCCAGACTTCGGCTCCTTCCCGAGACTCAGCTTCGCTCTGGCCAGGCTCAGCCGCAAACGCCTCTTGCACGAACCGTAAGAAACCGCCCCGAGAACGTAGAACACCGGCAGGAGCCACCATGGAACAGACGTCCAGGGACCCGCCACGCAGTCAGCAACAGCATGGGAAAGTCGGTCGAGACATCCGGAATCAGCTTCAGCTTTCCGGCTCAGCATGGACAGCAGCTGCGAGATGGACGACATGATGTGACCCTGTCCTAGCGATCTTCGAAGCATATCCTGAGCGCCTTCTTCCTCCGTGTGTTGCCTGATCCGACTGCACTGCTGTATTCTTGCATGCAGACTTGGACGTTCCCTATCACTATCCCGCCTATACATCGCCTGAGTCAATTCAGCTTGAGCTCAGCGTTGCAAGCGCGAGGACACGCTACAGTACCGGGCCGGGGTTTAGTGCGACAGGTGGGTCACATGAGAGAACTGTTCGAGATGCAATAAGACCTTTGTAAGGATGATGATGAAATGGTTATGGAGGTCATGGACATCACTCCTACACAACTGCAGTGTGATATCCCGCTCGAAGAGCCATCAAACATAAAGTCTGTCTCAGACCGCTGCAAAGGAAGCTCGTGGCATGCTCATGCTCACGCTCCTCCAGTCCGGGGTCCCAAGTCCCGAGCCTGGATGCCCTGGCCACGGGTTCGGTGGTTGTCCTGGCTGTCTCCTTCCCAGGGCAGTGGGCTCTATACTCTATACGATTCTATACGTGATACCCTGCCAGACATGGTCTAGGCTCCAGCCACCGGCAGTTGGAGGAGATGGTGCGTGAAACATGGCTATCGGTCAGCAAGAAAATCCTTGCAGCTGCACTGCCACAGTATCCGCTATCTGCTCGCTGGCTACGTGTAACGCATGAGAACCGTGATGTCTGTGAAGTGTGGCTTCGGTTCAGGGCCCGCTGGGCCCGCTGGCATGATGAGTCTCACAAGGTCAGAAGCACCCTGAGCCACAGCACAGAGTGAACGGACTTCCTCATTTCCAATCCCAATCAACGAACATAGACCACGGACATGTGCCAGAAGCTGTCATGAATGTAACATAATTCGTCACGTCAAGGCCCATGCTCAAGGCTCTCGAGATCTTGTGCCGGCGAGAACAGGGCCTGTCCAAATTGACCCGACGCCGACAATCCCACGTCCAAATGCATCAACATGGAGACTTGCGTGAAAAACGGGCTTGGTGCACCTGGCCTGGCCACCGGTCTGTACGAAGCGGTTATTCCACTGGTACGTGTGCATCCGGTCCTTGGAACATTCTTCTGGCCCTGGGCTCGACCGTTGTCCATGAACGAGCTGGGGCCCATGGCTACTGGCCAAACCCCGCGCTTCAGCCAGCCATCGCTGGTCACCTGCAGGGAGTTGTGGATTGAAAGCCGCTGGGCAGAAATGCCCCAGCGGGCCCGTCATGTCCATCTATTCACCACCCTTCAGCAAGATTCAAAGGGCCGGAAGGGCAGAACACTACGACCGCTACGACCAGAATGGCAGGAGGCCGAGCCTGCGGATTGTGGGTCCGAAGCGCCTGCGCCTTGTGCGAAGTGGCACTTCAGAGGATTGAGGGCATCTGCAGAAAGCTTTGAGGACGTGCACACCGGCAGACACACAGAAAGACACGTATGCGAACCAAAGCACAAGCAAAAACAAGGAAAAGACACCACTACCATGACCAGCAAAACACAAGAAGCACAACAACCAACTCAATGACAGCTGTGGTGGCCAGTCCGATGCACGCAAACACACAGCAACTGTCAAAGCCGAAGACCGCGTTGCAGCACATAGCTCTGTGCGTCTACACCTCGTGCAAGACGAGATGATGTTCAGGACGGAAATGAATCCGGATCTGTCTGCAGTCGTCTCCTCTCAGCAAATTCGTTTGCCAGAATCCTGTGAGCGTTCGGCAGACTATATAAAACCAGCAGCAACCAAGAAGATATGTCAACGAAAACATCGAGAGTCTCGAGAGAAGATAGTCTTGGCCACAGGGGCGGACATGGCACAAACCAAATGCCAAACGTTACCGACACAGACGGTGAACAGAAAGGCGGAGAGCAAGAGGTTCGCATCAGAGGGACTGTTCCTGCCCCATCCCCCAAAACCCTCAGCTCAACCTGTCCGTTTCGCAAAGCCCAAGGTAAGGGAGCGAACAGGCCCTATCCAGGAGAACCGTGCAGAAGATGCGGACACTGTCCACAAAAGCATCCCGTCTTCGTGTCGGAGCGTAAGGACGGCTCCGACTCGCTCGCTTCTGCGAAGCGCATACCATGCACTGTCTCAGACAGCTTGCCCGGAATTGTCCTGGCACAGGAAGCACCACACACGTACCAGAAGGTATGACCCTACCCGCTTGCATGTTTTCATGTTTTCGGGCAGAGCTCACCGTAGTTCTGCAGTTCGGCTCACAGGCCAGCCACACCCGCTGTAGCCTGGAATTCGCGACGGCACCTGCCACCAGTGTAACAGCTTGGCAGAGTTTGCACTGAGCTTTAGAACTCGTGTCTTCTTCTTGGCTGCGGTTGCTTCACTGTACCAACAGTCTGGACGGTAGATCTCAGAACCCCCCCCCCTCTCGCTCACACCCGACTTTGGCCATGCCGACACCTCCGAACCCAACACTACAAATCACTAGAAGCACCCGCCTCCAGCCCCTTGCCAGTCCCCAGCGCCTTGGCCCAGTTCTCCAATGTCTTCGGGAAACCAAGCCGGAAAGGTGGGGGCAGCACGGGATCGTGGTTCACTGCTCGGAATGGCTCCGACCATGTCCTGCGCATAGACCTGGCCAGGGGCCCAGGGGCCCAGGGGCCCAGGGGCCCGGGGGCCCAGGAGAAGAGCTGGAAACAAAGCCCGGGCCTCAGAGGAAGAGACTGCGTCGCCAGGTGATTCTCGGATCCAAACGTGCCGCCATGGAGGTTCTCGGAAACCTTGCTGGGCAGAAGTCTAGCGACAGGCAAGGCATCAAGTGACGACCGGGATGGGGGTCCTTTCCAGCTATGTGCCCGCGGTAGCCAGGAATTGCAAGCGCCTGCATAGGCAGAGGCCTCCAGAAAGCTCGCTAATTTCAGCGAAGTTGAGCTGAGACTGAGGGATTAGGGACCTGCAAGCCCTCGTGGCCGACAGGCTCCCCGTGCGGTCCAGCACCTGTGATGTGCCGCAGGCACAGGCAGCCACAATCGAGGAACGAGGTGACCGGAGGTGACCAGCTGTGGCCCGTACTTCGATGGCCCTACGATCGCCGCTTCTGATGAAGGCCGGCCTTTACACCCAACTCAAGCAGTGCCACTGCACAGACAGTGGATGATGCGCAGCGCTTCGCTGTCATCCACTCTTGACGGAGAATCTGGTTCTGTGCAAGCTATGCCAGGGACGTGCTGATCACATTGTGCGAGTGCGGATATTGCCTTCGACTCCCGCATGGAAGGCAAGCTGCAGACTCGACTGTTGCGATTGCATATCACACTTGGCCTGAGAGTGTCGGAGATGAGGCCACTGAACTTCTTACCAGAATCCAGGGAGCAAACGCCTGCAAAAGGTCGCTTTGCACTCCGCGCTACAGCCCAAAATACAGAGTTTCTTGATCACCAGATCACCAGATTCCTCTCGTGCTGCAAATCTGATATATACCTACATACGCTTAAATAGCCGAACTTGTCTTACTGAAAAGAGAATGCAATCCCACACTCCATTTCGCAAACCCACGCTTCGAAACCCCACGAAAAGACTCTGCAAGATGATACGTGTTCCCGGCAGCCCGACGACAGTCCCTCTGCGTAAGAAACCCTTTCATCTAATGCCTACACCCGCACGACCGAGCTACTCGTGCAGCGATGACAATTATCAGCGGCAGCAGACCACACCGCACACTCACCATGCATTTGCAGTGTGCGAGCAACAGTAGTGCTACCATAACTACTCCGGTGGTGCTATTTCTCCGAGGCTTGGTTGCTGTGCGGGCTGGCTACTCACAGGCTTGGTTGAAGCTGTGAAGCCGTGCGGGTTGGCAGCCCGCAGCCACTCGGATGTAAAGCCGTGCGGGCGGGCAGCCCGCAGCCACTCGGAGGCTGGGTTGAAGCTTTAAAGCCGTGCGGGCTGGCAGCCCGCAGCCACTCAGAGCATCTGTGCTGTTTGGCACGAACTGAACTTGGATTTGTCCTTACCGCGGAAATCTTCAACAAACTACAAGCACAATTAAGCGCACACACACACAAACACACACGAGGCCCCCAGACAAACAGTCAGTGCTGAAACAGATCAACACGGTATTTAGTAACTAGCAGGACAGCTTTGTCCTATTCCGACATTTCCGACCTGATTAGTTCATTCGCTACGTACCTGCATAACATAAACCCGTGGCATGATTACAGTGGTTGCGAGTAGGAAACTTCTTGAGACAGGCTTTTAGAAAAGTTTCGCCAGGAGGCACAAAGGCACTTGCAAGAACTGAGGAAGAAGCCCAGCTGGGAAAATCGGAAGACCATGCCTGCTCCTCCACTGTGGGAGCCCGCTGGAAGATGCGACATGGGAGACGCCGCAAGTCCGCATCAAGCGAACCCCGGCAACGCTTCAAGCCATGCTGCCGTCGTGGGTCAAAGGTCAGTGCTGCCTTGGAAGTGATCCGCTGCTGCTTCGGCTCGTCACAGACTCATGCTCTGAGATCCTGGAACCCTCTGCTTTTTGTGACTTCGCAGCGGCCTGGCTTCGGGACAAGGTCAGACTTTACAGATTGAGAAATCTTGAGGCACAGCCCATGCTCTCGATATCATTGCAGGAGGCGGTGACACGAAGGCATGATGTGCGAATGGCACACTGGAGCACTGGCACCAATTCGTATCTGACAACATGCAAAGGATTCCCTCGACCCACAATTGATCGAAAGATCTGGGCCATGTCCATGCGGCATCGTCGTAAGTCGATCTCAGCTTTTTCCTCCAGGATGCTACAGTAGCGATGTCTTCCTTCCTGCAGCGCATCGAGTGGCCGTGCAACAACCATGGAATCTCGGATTGCTGTTTTGTTGCAGCACCCGAGATTCCATGATTGCTCACCACGGAAAACTCACTGAAAGCATGCTTGGTCTGAACAAAGCCCACAAACCAGACCCTCCGTGGCCGACAAGACTGTTCTCAGCATGACAGCACCTGTCCCTGCGAGATACTTGTAGCAAGTACTTGAAGCACCTTTCAAGAAACAGCAACGGCCTCAGTTCTGTTCATGAAGCAGCTTCCGGGCAAAACACATGGAAACACCTAATGTTCCACAACCGTCTCAAGCACAAGCTGTGCTGATGAGCGCCTCGGACCCCAACAGCTGCAGCTGAACGGGACATCACTGCTACCGCTGCTTAGCCTGCCCAGCTGCAGGAACACGCAGTCGACATAGAAATGAGCTGGAGCCTTTTGGGACGCTCGTTTGCGAAGGAAGCACGCCTATCTCTCGTCAAACGTCGTTGTGCAAGACGGGTGAAACTGCACAGAAAACTGTGCGGCACTGCTCCCGATCCCAGACACCGTTGGTGTGAACGCCAACACTCTCTCTCCGTCTTCAGTCAACTGGTGAGTAGCGAGAACTTGGGCTGTTTGGGCAAGCACAAGATGTGCCGGATCTGCAACAGGTTACTACGCTGTCCATCAAGCAGGCGTAGTTTTAACGCTGCTTGACAAAAGCATCAACTCAGGCATTTAGCCTGGTCGCGAAGCTGAGGCAATACGCTCATAACGTAACGCTGAAATATTGAAAGAGCTATCCTACTTTGTCCAAAGCCAACCAGTCCAGGTCTTCACCAAAGACTGAATTACATGCCCTCTCTCAAGCCGTGGCTCTGCCATGGCCTTGCCATCCGACAGAAGTGTCGAATGACTTCAAGGAAGTTGGGGTACGCGGAACGCCATGCTACGAGTGGGAGGCATCCTGGCACGACTTGAAAGCCAGATCCGAGGCATTGACCGTGCTACTGTTTGGCCTGCCAAAATGCAAGCTCAGTACTTCCTGAGACGGAGCAGTCAAAAGCCGTGCCTTCGCCTTGGGATCGGCTGCAGGCGCAGCCTCGCAAGAACTGAATCTCACGCCCCAAGGTGCCGACATCCGCTGAAGGGCCTTAGCCTTCGGATCCCCAGCCGGTGCGGCCTTTCCACAGGGGCAAGACTTCTGCGAGCGCGCTCCAGCAAGACTTGAGGCAGCGCTTGCACGTTGGGTTTCGGATGCCTTCGCCTTGGGCTCAACAGCAGATGCCTGACAACATGTGAAGTGGAACCCGTCCGTCACGATTCACAAGCCAAGCCTTCGCCTTTGGATGCGCAGCCTGCGCAGCTGCCGGCGCAGCCTCTTGTCGCGTGCTGTACGCTCGACATACCCATACGCCGCTTCTCGCATCGTCGGTCCACATAACAACGACGGAAGGGCCTTCGCCTTGGGATCTGCGGGCTGCGGAGCCTCACGGAAAGCACGCGGCCCCCGCCCCATGTCGGGACTCGGGACGGTGCAGCTCTGGCGAGCCTTGGCCTTCGGAGCCGGCGTCGCTGCCGGCGCAGATTCCTGACAAATGCAGCTGAAAGCAATGGCGCAGAACTCCAAAACATCCGGACTGGGGCTCCAGCAACTGCAGACCCGTATACCGTGGGGGGCGCTCCGTGTGGCTTGCCCTTTGCCTTGGCCTTTGGCTTCGGCAAAGACCGGAGGAAGGACTCCGGCGGTGAAGCTGCGGTCTCTTTCAGGGGGTGTGGCGGGTCAGCCTCCACCGTTGCCTTCAGAGCACGGAAGAATGCACCCTTGCCCGTCGTAACCACTTCCAAATCGCCAGGGTACTCGAGTATGGCCTCGCCTAGAAGGCATCCAACCACTTCTGGATCGTTCTCAAAAACTCCGCATCCGACATCGGGGCACACGAGAACTGAAGCTTTCAACTTCTGTAAGCAAGCCAGGGTCGCTCTAAATTTGTCTTTCACCTGGTGGCAGTACTCCGCAAAGTCATGGGGGGCATCCAAGGGACTGTCGGCCACACGTGAGTTCATGTTGAACATCGCAATGCTACACACGCCCGCAAGTGTTGTGGGTCTCTCCTGGAATGCATAACCTCGAGCACTGGTGTCCCGGAAGATTTGCACCTGTGGGCTCATAATGCAGGAAGTCACCGGGATGTGCTGGTGGAGGTGCCCATGGGCGTGGCTTGTGGATCGTCTGTCCTGCCACTGAACCTTTTGCAAAGATGGCAGCAGGGTCGACGTAGTACACATTGCCTCTTCCAGGGCATGCCTACCCCCGCTCATGACACCACCACCAACTTGGTAGGCGGAGGCTGCATTCACGGCCACGGTTGCCTTGCCGGATGCTTGCATTTTCATGGCGACCTCCATGACGGTCTGGTCATCATGCCTCAGGGACTTAATGCCTCGACCGGGCTGACCGGCCAGGAATGCTGCTGCGTCAACGACCTCTGTACTTTGTGCGGTAGTCCTGGAATCCAGCGGCACAGCTTCGCCAGAGGGCAAAGAGTAGCCACCCCCGGCCAAAGCATGCGCCGTGTTGATGAAGCACCCAAGCCTCTCGAGACGGTCGCTTGTGCCGTTCTTATTCCGGATCCAGTCAAAGTTTCCGTACTTCTTCGGGACACTGCCCATGGTCTCAGTGAGCTTCATCTTGTCTCCCACTAGAAGCGCAACCTTGCTCGCAAGCGAAGCCTCGTAGAGCTTGTACTCGGACTTCTTGAAAATACAGACTTCGATCGAAGAGTTCCTAAGCACGTCCTGTTGAGCTGTGGGCATCATGCCAAAGGCCAAGGAGATGGCACTCCACGTGATCTCCGCCATGTACCGATCCAGCCTCGGCTACAATCTGCGCTTCTCACATCGCAACGCGAAGCAGCTTCAACATCTTCGACTAAGTGGCTTCCGGTTGAGCAGGAAGATTCCAGATGACACAGGCAACAACCGCAGCACCTGTGCAAACATGAAGCTGCATCAACGATATGCAGCTCTTCAACGCAATGCAGGCCTGATTGGTTGGCCTGCCGCTGGCTGCAGGCCCTTCGAAGATGCGGCAGAACTCGTCGAATACGTTAACGTACGTTCCTAAGTTGGCACGAACTGCTGCTAGACATCTTCGTGAGTTCCAGCTGCCATCCCAGAAAATATGAATGGTGAATGACCAAGTGGCTAGATAAGTCATGGAGGGCGGATTGAAGATCCCGAATTTTGGGCCCAATGACGTGTACCACATGCATTCCATCGTTGTACGCAAAGTACTTGGCACGAGTTTCCTCAGATTACAATCCACTGACCGAAAGCTCTGGCACGGTTTCCTGCCGCTTCGGTTCAAGGGACAGATCGAATATGGACAGACCAAGGTTCCGCTTCTTCCTCCTGGGGCATGGATGCAGGTCACACCATGGAAGAGAGTCTGTCTTGCAGGCACTTTCATCACGCTGCCGGAATTCTCACACATTGCATCCAGGCCACGGTATGAGTATTGAAATGTGCATGCACCTCCACTGGGAATTTGCCAGTGGTCTTCTTGATCCCGAGCCTGTTCTTCGCTGGCCAAGTATGGATTTCACATCACATGTTGGAGCCCTTGAACACAGACATGCCGTGTGCTACAGTTCTCCGAAAAGCTGCCGAAGCGCCAGTCATAGATGGCACCAGCAGCACCGCCTGCTCCTTTGGCGTCACCTGTCTTTCCTATATACCTCCAGCCAGCTGGGTCCACGATCACCTGGTCTCATGCACGAAACCTGATCACGCATGTTTCATTCCACACGCTAGAAAAAGATCTGCCCCGGCACTGCAGGGATCGGCGTGAACGGCTTCACATCCTTCTGCCCTTCAGCAGCTCCCAACACACCGTGGGCTTTCACCTGTGCGGCCACAGCAACACCTACAGGACCTACCAACGCGCGGGCCGCATGGACCGAAACCGAAATGTTCCAGAGCTTCGACTGAGGTCTGGGCAGAAACCCTCGTCAGCAGTGGATGGGTGAAGGGCTTTAACAGCGATGATTCCTTTGCACGAAGCTCGCGGCAATTCGGCACTGTGGCTAAGGTAATTACTGCATCAGCCGTCCTGTTCCAAGCTTTGGTTTACAGGCTCTGGCTGCGCCGTGCCGAAAATGCCTGCCCAGCCCAAAGTTCGCACGTCTGAGGGACAAAATCGATCATCAGGCCCATCAGGCCTGGATTGGGCAGCTCAAGCAGCCCTTGAGGGAAGACAAGTTTGACCAAAGCAGCGAACTGCTCACCCAACGCCTGAGCGACTGTCGGGGCGAACGAAGGTGATGAAAGGCGAAAAGTGAACAGAGAACATGCATGTGCAAGCGAGCTGCTGTCATGTCCTTCTCCAGGCCTTCCACTCGCTTTTTCTGATTTTGTACGGTCGTGGGCGGTGTCGCGGGCATGGTCGGCCAGAGCCGGTTCTGGAGCGTCTCGGGCTGCTTACCGGTCAATGCGGTCGACGTCTTGCTCGCGGAGGATTCAATCGGAGGTTGGCGCCGCAACATTTCTGGAGTGTACTCCTCCTGAAGGAAAGACCTGGCCTCCTTCTTGTACTTGTCGACTTCCTGCATAACCTTCTCCTGCTCCCCACGCGCTGCCGTGGCTTGGGAGGAACCCCGACCTGCGCACAAAAGGAAACACGTTGCTGTCAAGTGCTGTGCTGTGTCTTTCTCGCTTTTCAGCCAAGGGGCTCAACTCTTTCTGGTATTTGCCCATGAACAGGTCCACCTGCGATTTTGCGGGAACAAGCGATTCCTCCCGAGCGATGTCGCACGCGAAGGACACAGCGCCTGCGTGTCGAGCTGGTCTAGTCGGTGTTCCAACCTTACAAGAAGGCGTGCGAGCATGTCACCTCATCCTCACTTGTAGCTTGTCAAAGGCAGTGGCTCGTCGACCTTCCTGTCCAGAAGCGAGATTTCTCTCGTGCGATCATCATAGACCTGGCTCGATGCCCACAGACACGCGCACAGGCCCACGGGACAGGCTCGCAGGCTCAGGATCAGTGAAGATATTGCTGGGCTCTTTGCGTTGCAAAAGCCGGGCCTGTTTCCGATACATGACGCCACCCACTGGCAACAGGCAAGCGACCAACACCTGGAAAGTAGGGAAGCACTGCTGGTACCCGAGTGATTCGTGTTGCAGCCATCTTGGGCCAAGCCACGACACAAAGAACGATTATGACAACGATCACTGCAGAGTCATCTCCGCCAGTTTGATTTCCTTTTCAGGGCATTGCACAACGAGGGCAAACACAGCATAGTCTCACTTGACGGCCTCCTGCACTGGAGCTGGAAGTCGTCGTAGTTGTGGTGGTGGTGGTGGTAGTCGTGGTCGTCGTAGTTGCAGAAGGCGTGGTGGCAGGGTTGTTGCTTACCGTCGTGGCCGTGCCTGTGACCTCGCTGACTTCGATTGAGAACAAGCTGACGGCCCAACAAAGCGCATGAAAAGTGCCAGTCTAGGTGAGATACCGTGATGTCTACGTTCGATACACCGGCCGTCGCGAGCCCTTGTAGCAAAGTCGTTGCCAAGACTGTACTGGAAACCGCGTCCAGTGTTGCCTCGGTGTATTTGCAAGTCTGCGCTGCGTGCCAAGGATGTACTGCCTCTGCCACTGCCGCTGCGGCCTTGACAGCGGCGGCGCCGCCAGCTGGAACTTCGACAGAGTAAGATATATCGGCAGGAACCTCAGCGGAGTGCCCGGCCGCTAGGTGCTGAAGCTGCAAACTCTGTGGATTTCCTCCTCGGTAATGCAGCTTCAAAACTGTAGCTAATCGTCTGGTTTCGAGAAATTCCAGACGTCGCCCATTGCACGCTACGGCCTCAGACAGCTTCGTGGCACGGTCTCTACACGAACTTTGTGACACTCACGACCCGATGAGGTGCGTGCAACGATGCCTCAGCTAGCACCAGCCGCAAATTCGCGGAAGGAATGGACAAGGACTCATAAATCGCACAGAACTTGATGCAGGCTCGGAGCTGACTTTCTCTGCGGACACCTTCCAGAAGAGCGGCAGAGGCAGAGGCAGGAAGAAGAGAGAGGAAATGATAGAAAAGGATAGAAAAGGATAGCGGAGCGGACCGAGACGATCGACTGGCTGGCAATCAAAGATGGTGCCTGAGCCAACTGTGAGATGCTCCCCTTGAGAGCAGTCTTGGCTTGATCTGTTTGGAGCTCCGTGCAGTTCTCGACCTGCGCCTGCACAGCCTGAGAACACCAGCAGACGCGGGAGATCCGCCCATGCTGGAAAGAAGAGGGTCAGTCACATGCAGTCACCGTCAGGCGTCCGAGAAGCTCCGTTGACATACTCGACGCCTGGGACTGAGCTGGTTGTCGTGACGCTGACTGATGTCGTGGTGAGCGTCGTCTGCGTCGAACTTGTCGACGTCGCGGATGTGTCTGTACTTGTCGTGGAAGTTCCTGTTGTCATCGTCTGGGTGGAAGATATGGTGGTAGACAGTGTCTGTGTCTGGGTGAAAGATGTAGTGGCGGTCGTAGTGGCTGTCTGGCTGGCAGACGTAGATGTAGATGTGCTGGACACTGTCTGGGTGGAGGTGAATGTGGACGTCATGGATTCCGTAGTTGTCGTTGTTGTAGTTCCCGCCGCATTGTGCACCAGAAAGCCAAGGATGAGGCAAACAGCACCTGCTGGCGATTTCAGGGGCTTGCGCTCCGCCACTTGCCAGTTCAAGGTAAGCGGCCTCGTCCCCGCAGCCGCATGCGGCAAACCAAGGAAGTGTGAAGACCTTGGAGAGTGGCTCAACAAAACCCGACCGGCCACGTGTGATGCTGAGCTCTGGACCTCCGCAAGGTTCCACAATCACACTTCACCTTCAGACCTATACTACTTCCTTGAGCCGCAACATGTCAATTTAGCAGGGCTGAGCATGCTTGCCATCCGGAAGTGCTGCTTCTGTGCAACGGCAGGCAAAAGGATCTATTTTTTTAAGATGGAAACATGAAAAGCATACACAAGAAGTTTCTTGTTCGAGCAACCCCGCACAGGCACAACCGCTTCAGTTGAAGCAGTCCGATCCAACTAGCTCCGTCAACGGGGTGAAACTGACGTAGGCTGCCATGATCTTGTGCAGGAGGGTCTTCTGGGATATCGTATCACATCATCACCTCCACAGGTCCCCCGCTCCATGGCAGCTTGCCCGAGGGTGGTGCACTTCTTTGCGCATGTCGTCGTCGTGATGTAGATGTGGTCCAGCTTTCAGAACTCGATCAAGATTTTATGAGGAAGGCGACGTAGAAGTTGCAAGAAGGTTCGGGCGCGGCTTGTCATGACGCCTCCATCAAGAACGAACATGATCAATCTCGAAAAGAGGAAGCCCGCTGAAGTGCTGAATGCCTACTTACCTACTTGAGCCGCCTGGCGTAGGCCTCGCCACCCTTTTGCTTGGACACCAGGTACTCGCCGAAGGGAAGCCAAGGTCGCCGGAAAACACCCTGCTGCTTCAACCTCAGGCGCCATGACATGAGCCACGACAGCAAAAAGATAGCCGAGACAGCATAGGTCGTGAATGCCTGCCAAGAATCTTGTCGAAGTACCTGTCCCGAAACTCCTGAAGCAAACGGAACGTTAAGGCAAAAGCAAACGGAAAGCGACCTTTTTCTGTATCAGCTTGAGTCTGAGTCACTGAGTGCTTGCGCTTCCCCCATCTATGGAGAGGTTTTTTGGGCCGTCGGGGGCTCGGGGGCTCCTGCTCGGGAGTCGGGCTTCGGACCGTGAGGCCCTCCGCCGCTCGGTAGGTGTCTCGCTCGTCCATGTGGGTCTGCAACAAGGCCTCAATCGATACTCCTCGCCTCTACTAGCCCTACTGCTAGCCTTGACATCAGGAATGCTCACGCCGCTCTGTCAGCGAATAAGCTTTGTGCTGTCTCGCGCTTCGCAGATGCCACTTTTACATCGCGGTTCAGGGCGATGAACCTGACACCGACATGTGCTGCTGTTTTGCAAAACTAACTCCTAACGGATAGAATCATCAAAAAGTCTTGCTTCGTGCATCTCTGGGAAACTTGCCAATTTGGTGATGTATCCTCGCAGGCAGGGGCAACAGCCAAGCCAAGAGGGAGCCTGATCCCTGTGAAATTAGTCCTCGCATGTGTTGGTAAGGCATTACCCAGGTCTGACCAATGTAACATGTCTGAAGACCTACTTCCCACATATCTCGGACAGTGTGGCTGGAGAGCTTTGGCAGGTCCGGGGAGGCGGCCAGCCGGACAGACAACCGCCGAGCGGGTTTGCTTGGTGAACTCCACTTGTCGACGACACTGTCGTACGTGAAATGTAAGCAGGCCGAGATCTGCCAAACTCTGTGCGCCGCAACCCTTGCTTGGCCGGCATCAGAGCGGGCCAGTGCGCGAGAGAGAGAGAGAGAAAGAGAGACAGAGAAAGAGAGCCTCGGAGGGCGAGGGAAGCATGCATGAGGAGAGACAATGACCAAGATAGCAAAAGCAAAGTTTAAACCCACTTCAAAATCGCATTTCACATCTCATGCTCTGCACCGAGATGCTGAACGATGTGCCGGCCAGCTCTGGCCAAGCGCTCCGTCAGCTGTGGGCTTGGAAACACGGGAACCGTGTACATCTCCTCCAAAACAGCGCAGGTCTGCTGCGATGAGCGCGATCGCAACGCAACATCCAAGGCCAGGTGATAAAGCTCTTCCGGCAGCGGCTTTGGGACAGTGTTCCAGAGCGTGAAGAAACGGCCGATGTCCCTCTCACCAAGCATGCGCAGCAAATGCTCCCAGGTATCCGCGTCAGGCTCTGCACCGAAGACTGCATATTGCGGCAACATGTCCATTGCGAAATCTGAAAATCCACCTGCCACATAGACGCCCACGATCTCATTCAACAAGCTCGTCCAGTCAAGCTTGTCTGCATATGCCTGACGTGCAGCAGAGACCACACCCCATGCATGGCGCAGGTTTTGCAGCCTTTCCACATCTGCGACGTGCGGCCGTCGCATTGCTGTTGCAAAAAGCCCCACCAGATGATTGTACATGACGGGGCTTAGAACGACATTTTGCTCACCCATTTCCTCAACGACAGTTTTAGCTCGCTTGGCATCTCCCAAGTGCCTGCAGGCTTGCAGCAGATGCTCGAACACGAACGCGCTCACGGGCAGATCCTCAGCCTGCATCTGTCGGTAGAAATCGAAAGCCTTTCGAGCATGGTCGGACGTCGTCGAGACGGCATGGATGATCTCGCCATAGGTGATGTCTGTCGGATACAGCCCGCATGTCCGCAGGTCATCCAAGAGGTTTAGAGCTCGTTCTGCCTCTTGCATGATCGCACAGGCCTTGATCATAACAGTAAACAGTACCTCATCAGGCTGAATCAACTTCCAGGTCCTGGCCGCATGAAACTCCTCCCAAGCCCTCTCAATGCGCCCTTCATTGACCAGTCCATTGATGAGCACAGTGTGGACCACCACATCGGGCTGAATTGACTCGTCCTCCATCTTACGCAGCAGAGCATATCCCGATGCAGTGTCACCTGCACGGACATGAGCTTGAATCAAGGTTGCATACACCCTAGGCGTTGCAGAAATCAGCTGCTCCCGCATCTTCAAGAAGAGCTTCCTTGCAAGATCGGCATTTCGCTGATGCGCCGCTCCGGCAAGAAGGGAGACAAAGGTCTCAGCATCAGGCGCATAACCATGAAGCTTCATGGCATCGTGCGTTTGCATGGCATCTGCCATCCGGCCTTGCAGCGCTTGAGCGCGAATGAGCTCGTTGATGTTGGCAACCGATGCCTTTCCTTCCATCACCAGCGCTTCGAAGTCCTTGTCACAGCTCTGCATCTCGCGCAGCCTCGCTGCCCGCTCCGTGCCCGGATGGTGCTGCAAAGCCTCCGACAAGCTCTGCAGAAGCTCCGGGTCCACACCGGTCTGCGCATACTCGCTGGCCTTTCGCCGGAGAGTGGATATTAGGCTGTCCTCGGGACGGCGCGAAGGCCGCTGGGTTGCTCCTCCGCTCGTTTCAACCACTCCACCTGCAGCACCCGCATCGATATCATCCAACGGTGAATCCAACCTCGGTGTTCGAGCGAATGTCTTACTTTGACGCGGCCGCGTCCCTACGCAAGGTCTCTCAGCTCGTCAACTCTTCCCTAAACCCTTTTCATGTGGCCAGGTTTCTCTCTGTGCAACTCCTCCGGTGTGGGGCCCGCCACGGGCAGATCTGGCTGAGGGCCCGCCCGCAGCAGCTTGGAGGTGGCATTGCTTGGGGACAGCGGCTCTGATCTGCGGCGGCCACCCGGGGTCCGGCCAAGGGGATTTCTGTCACCGAGGTCCACGATGCCCTGGAGCTGCTCGGCGGCTGCTTCGCCGTCATCCTGCGCGTCTTGCGGATGGAACTCCCACTTGGGGCCCTTCTTGTTTCTTCTCTTCGCAGGCACGCGCCAAAAGGGCGTGTCTGGTGCCACATAGTCCGGAGCGGACTGCAGCTTGTCGCGCCTCTCCAAGACATCATCGATCAGCTTCCGGGATTCCACCAGCACAGAGGGTGCGTCATGTGTGAGGTCCTCTGCCGTCATCGGTGGGCCAAAGCGGACGAAAAACTGAGGAGTGCGGGGCAGAGCGGCAACGGGCCGTTGCGCCAGTTTTTTGGCCTGCCACATGGCTGCCACGCTTCACCCCTGCTACCAAAACTGACCGCAGAACTTATGAACGATGCTTCGCATGAGCCCAACTTCTGGACACCATGACAACCCCTTCAAAACGAGGAAGACTGAAGACATTGTGACTCAAGCCGGAAGACGGACGGAGTAGGACGGCAAACCGACAACCTGAGCAGAAACCTTTACGACTGTAACCTGGAAGCTCGGCTACACGACTCGGATGGAAGCATGTGATCTGGCCTGGCGCTGCCCAAACCTGGGAACTGCCGGCAGGTGAGGCGGCTGCGAGGACAACTCCTCCAAGTCCGTTGAATGTCTATGCTTCTTTCCGCCTTTCTTCCTGGGGGATGCTTCCGGCGGCACCTTGTGTGAAGAAGCGATTGTTCCATGACGACCCTTCGATCAGAAGCTGCCTGCATCGAAGGCACTGTCGTCTTCGCCTTTTGCGGCGTCGAAGGCCCGGGCCCCGCTCTGCGATTGAGTTCTTTAGGACTCCGTGACTTTCGCAGCTCCGGCGACGCAAATCCAAGGGATGCTGGAAGCCTGGAAGGTGGTGACCAGCGCCGCTTGGGCGGAGGAAGGAAACTGGCCGTGGATGCCCAACGCAAAGAATGTTTCGACCACAGAGTGCAAAGCAACCTGTCATGCGGGAACTCAGGCATCGGAAGACGCACTTAGTGACGGCAAGCACCTGCCTCTGAGTCGGGTAGCGTGATGAAGCCATTGCAGCCCAGCTTCATCTAAGCATTCAGTATGGCGGGGTGGTGCTCAGGGGGTATCTTTACGAAACTGCGAGATTTATCTCGCGCTCGCCACATGTTCTTTCCGGTGATGTTTCAGGCAGAAGTGTAGAAAAAAGGCTGCAGCGTAGACCATTGCACAAACAGGGGCTCACGACCTCGGAAGAACGGGTCGGAAGGCAGCATGGCGGACAAACGGACCGTTCTTCGGCAGCTCAAGGTCAGATTGAGCCACTTCCGGTTAGCCCTGGCCGGCATGTTCTGCCAGCTGAGGTAACGCGGCCACTAACGATTGAGATAAGTTAAAACTTCACGGATGGTGGGATGGTCGAAAAACAGAGTCGGAGGTAGCTTGATACCCCGGACATCTGCTTGCAACTCATCACGGAGCATCACTGCGGCACCGCTGGAGAGGCCAATATCACTCAGGGGCACGTCCCCTTCGATGCTCTGCCAATCCAACCCCAGCCTTGGACAATTTTGCTGGACTTCCCTGCAGTGCTTAAAATCTCGTCATCTCCCCAACTTCGAACATCGACCCAAGTGGCAGCTTGCCAGCAATCTCCTGGATTCTCCGCTGCATGGGCGCATCCTCTTCTCTCTGCATTGCGCGGTTGAGAAATCCACCCTTGCATCAAGATTTCACAAATCTGGGACCCGAGGCACAAGTTCCGGACATCGACACTAACATAACACGCCAAAGCACCTGAACTGCCGGCTTCACTGGCCGTGCAGACTCCTGCTGTGCCTCTGCTGTGGGATTGGGACTCGACCTCGCAGATGGTCGAGAGGCCTGCTTGTCCTGCTTGATTTGCCTGGCTCCACCTCACAGAAAAATTCGACAAACTCGACTTGGTGCAAGCACGAAGGCTCCAACAAGGCAAAAGAGGAACCCGATTCTTCGTGAAATCTCGAGTTTGGCCAGGCCACAGTCTGGGCAGAAGTTACAGTCCCATGGCAGGCGGCACCCGCACTTATGGCATTTCAGATCCACCGCCGCGGCGTCACCTCTTCAGGAATTTTTCCGTGAGGTCACATGAGGCCCTTGAGTCACGCGCGAAGATCAAGGATGCGGAAACTGCCTCGATCCGAGTTCGGTGCTCGCCTGTTCTCGTCTTGCTGCCACTTCTCCTAAGAAACTTCCAGTATAGTCTCAGGTCGTGGCATGTCATGCCGGACTCAGAGGAGCTACTTGAATTGATACTGTGGCCGTCCTGTGCCAGCAGTGGGGCTGTGGCTCGCGTAAGCAGCAGCTTCTTCTGCAACGAGTCACAAAGCACCCGACACTCGCTGATGATTTCCTGGTGATGCAGGTTCTCGCAGTCGCAGCATCCATTTCACAGCACCACTGCTACCGTGCGGCCGCCGCTTCGGTCTCGGAGATGCACATCGCCTGCTCGGCTAAGGTGTTGCCGGCCACGGCCACCTCGGTCTCCAGCGCCTGCTCCGCGTATCTCTTGGCGTTCAGGTACTGCCCGAGCTTCTCACTGGCCAAAGCACCGTAGTACCTGAGAATGAGACTACAGTGACTAAAAGGATTTCATGACTGAGAAGACTGAGAAGTGAACCGAAGCATTTAGGCAGGGGCACAGAGCACTCAAGCGACAATCGGACCTGCGGGCTTGCATAGCTTGCATCTGCAGCAGCTCCTCCACAGTTTGACAGCAGCTATCATACTGGCCCATCTCGTAGCTAGCCCTCGCATAGGCCGCCAGGGTCAGAGCCATCAAATCAGATTTTCCCAGCTCCGCTGCCATCTTCATGGCCTCTTGTGCCTCTCGGAAAGCATCCCGTTGCTGACGATTGCCCCTCTCGTCCTTTGCCAGGCACGCGCGCACCACCACCAGCCTCAGTTGAATCTCCTGTTCGTGATCTCCGGCTTCACCGAATCGTCGCCGAGCTCGGCGTGCATTCTGCCGGCTTGCACTAAGCTTTCCCTGCTTCATCTGTGCTTGGGCGACTATGGAGAGAGCAGAGGCTGCTTCGAGCTGCTTACCGGTTTCCTCGTAGAGGCGAGCAGACTCCTGTGCGGAGGAAACACACTCCCCGAAGCGGCGGCTCTCCAACATGACCTTGCCCCTGGCGGACAGAATCGGGGCCAGCAAGGACAAGTCTTCCTCGCTCACTGCCTGCAGCCTGGTGGCAAGGGGCAGTGCCTCAGAAGCCTTTCCCAATAGACTCAGGGTCTCCACTGTGCTGCCCAACAGGTCCACCGCCAACTGCAAGCCATCACGTGCATCAGCCAGCCCGAAAGCCGTCTGCATAGCCAGGAGGCATGTCTTTTTGGCGCCCTCTTGGCCGGAAAGTGGTGCTTTTGCCAGCTTCCGTCGTGCTGCTTGCAACACAAGCAACACTGCCCTTGCCTCTGCTTGCAAGTCACTGCAGCTGCGAGACAAGCTCGCTGCACGCTCTGCAGCAGCGATGGCACCCGACTCGGAATCAAGATCACCGGCCGCGAGCTGAACTGAAGCGACGAGCCTCGCAGCATAAGCTTGAACCTTCAAAGTGGAATCGACCTGTGCCGAACGCAGGAGCTCTCGTGCCAGGCGCTGAGCATGGCCCGGGTTCTCCAACTCGACATGTGCAGCGCAAGCAAGCCGCGTGGCTTCAAGCTGACGATGACTGCCAGCACCCTGCTCCTGCAAAATGTCAAGCACCTCCTGCGCGTGCTCCAAACACGAGGATGGTGCTCCTTTCTGCAAGTGCCAGGAAGCCAGCGCCAGCCGCACCTCGACCTCCAGCTCCGGATCGTTTCCGTCCTGAGAAGCCTCCAGCGCCTTCTCGGCTGTTGCTTGCCAGTCTCCGTCAAGGAAAGCAGCCGCAGCCATGGCCAACCAGGCCTTCGCCTTGCCCCGCGCATCGCCGGAGAAGTCTGCGATCTGAAAAGCAAGCGCAGAAGCTTTCTTCGATAGCCTCAAGTGCTCGGAGTCGGAGTTCTCCTCTCGACATTGGCATACATGAAGCTTGGCAAGCCACACGCAAGACTCGGCTCGGTGTACAGCATCACCAGTGGCCAGAAAAGTCTCGTGAGCCTTCTCCGTAGCTGCTATCGCTTCGCTGCACAAGGTGCTCGAGGGCTCAGACCTACATGCAGCCTCTGCGAATGCCAGCAGCATCTTTGCTTCCGCCAGCTCTGTTCCCAGCTGACGGCCTCTGGCATTGTGGCACACCTCCACGCCAGCCCTCGCAAATTCCACCACATCCTGATCCAGGAGCGCACACTTTGCCGACACCAGACTGCGCAACGCATCGGCCGCCCCGTTCAAGTCGCCCACTTGCCGGCAGTTATCCCAAGCAGCAGACGACAGCTCCTGTGCTCTGAGGTCGTCAAAAACCCCATCTCCACTTCCGGTGGCCATGGCTCAAGTCATGGTCGCCAGGCAGATGGCGATCACCGCGAATGGTGTGCTACCTCTTCGGGATTGTCTTTCGGGAACCCGGCAATGCATCGCTCTCACGACCGTTGCTATTGCTATCTGAACTTTCAAGAATCGAAACCATCTGCTCCGTCCCCTTCAATGCACTTCAGTTCAGGCACAAGGCTCGGCGAGGGCAGTCCCTACCGCTTTTTCCTCTCAGCCAAAGAGAAGGAGTCAAACAAACGCATACACTGCCTTCTGGCGAATACGTGCCCTGGTCCCTCGTCTTGTGTGAACGCCTTGTGTTCTTTCGGTATGGTCCTCTGGTCAGTAGCCCTTCACACTCGAACTCCCTCCGGTGTCATGTCGGCATATTCATGTTTAGTACCCCTTGGGGTGTCAGCATCATAACAACAATACGCAACAATTCCGAAAAACACTACACTCACCACACTCACTACACTCAACAGAGATACAAGTATGCAGCTCCATGAGCCGCTCAATCCGGCCAAGGAGGTCTGGACGCGGGTGTTTGACATGGCCTGGCGATGAAAGGCATTCCAGCTTTGCCACCTGCAGCTTCATTGCATCGTCATAGGATACAGTGTTTGACGGGTGCATTAGAGGACGATTGCTATCGGCTCCGGGCGCATGTTCTCTGCTCAGCAGGGAGCATGCATTCACGGCACATTACGAGTACAGGCAGTAATAACTTCGGACTTATGACAGCGTGTTCGTCTGCGAGACTGCAGGACATGTATGTCCAAGCAGCTTGCCTCGAAGAGATTTTACGGCCTAAGCCGCTGAACCCAGCAATAATTATACCCCACTTCAATGCAAACCGTTCGCATTTGCCGTTTGTGCCTCGATCACTGAAACTTGCCTTCCAGTGCCGGCAGCAGCAGCAGCAGCAGCAGCAGAATTATGTGGAAGGTTCGCGTGAGGCAAGCAATGAAAGCACAACAGGCTCTGGATTTAGAGCCTAGAGCAGCACTCCATCTTTGACTGCATCAGGCAGGGTAGTCACAGTCTGCATTGGACTGTCTTCGATGTCGTTAGCGTCTCCCGTGCACAACTCCTTTGGAGTGTGCTTTGCCAGCCAACAGAAGAGAGCCTCACTTTGAGTCCTCATCCTCGCACATGTGAACTTCTCGACTTCGTTGGGGCAGACAAACAAATAAACCAGTGAACACAGAAACCAGCGCAAGCGGGAATGAAGAAATCCTCGTCCATCTCTTCTTCTTCTTCCTCCTCCTCTTCGTCAGTTTCGTCAGGAGATGGCACCCGCGGCAGCTGGTTCGGACCTGCCGGGACACATCGAAGACGGGCCAGCGGCGGCCAGCGGGGGGGGGCACTGTGCCACCGGGACCCTGGCCCTGGCGAGCTGGCGTCTTTTCAGCTGCCTCAAAACGGGATGCACTGCAAGGCACGCACCTTTAAAGCGCTTCGTTGGGGCAGTCTGCGGCAGCGGGACCGGCGCCTCTCGCAGGTACGTGCTGAGGGGCTGATTCCTGTTCGCGCGACAGGCGGCCCTTAGTTGCCAAAACAGGAGAGGACCGATGCTTCGCTGGGAGGCGGCTGGGAGCTCGACTGCACCTTGCTCCAACCCTTCATGGCGGTGAACCTCGCGCTCGGAGCATTATCTCATGAAGACTTGTCAGCAGTGTCAGAGAGTCTCGCGAGCATGGCATGTCTGCTGCATCAGCCATTTTTTCGCCGACTGCGCTGGACTGAGGAGCAACGTCATGGGCTAAGACTTAACCAACACACATCCGTTTGCGGCGTCGCTTCCGTTTCGTGGTACATTGGGATTTTTCATCCTCCGTGGACGTGCAGCGGCGTTTTTTCTGTCTCCTGCTCTGCGATCGGTCATGGCTGACAGAAGCTCTCGAGTGCCAAGCTCCACGTCGATACACTTGCTGCACCAACTCGCGAAGCCCTTTCTTGCCGTTGGCAGACTTTTGCATCGCAATGCGCTTTGCCGGATTCGACAGCACCAGGCAAACCCCACCCGCCTTCAGAACTGAAAGACGAAACTTGTCAACATCCATCTTTTTCCTGGCACTGACGGCATCGCAGTCAAGGAGAACATCCACATGTTCACCAGTCCGCGCTACCCAACTCTGGAAATCGTCTGCTGTCAGAAAGCTCCGGATGAGGCAAGGTCCCGCTTTGTGAGTTTGGCCCTGGTCCCATGCACCCTCCTGGAACCACCCGGCGAAAAGCCGCTGTGCCCGCACTGCACTTGCACGATGCTTCGCACCACCATAAGCAATATCAATTAGGTGAATGGCACGGACATGCACACCCTCCTTCTGTATAAGGTGCTCAAGCAGCTCCCAATCAAAAAGGAGCTGGCCACTCCCAAGTGAACAGTAAACGAGACCAGCTTTGGAGCAGCATGTCTTGATATGTTCCACACAGAACTTCAAGAAGTCGGGTCGAACAGCTGAGTACTTTCCCAAACGATAGTTTCCACACTTTCGATCACCGCATTCACCCAAGTCCTTGATGATGCACTCGTGACCACTGGGCAGAAATCGGCGTGGTCGCACGTAGCCATGCCGTCGCTCAAACTGCAGGCAGGATCTCTCCAAAGCTTCACGGAGAAAGCGTCGGGAATTGTCGCTGACGAGACTGGGACGAACCAGGGTTCCTGCATCCGAGCTGTTAGAAGTGGACGAGATGTTGGACGAGCTCGTCGACATGGCATTGTGAACTGTGGGCTATAACAGTTGGAGGTGTGACCACACAGTAACCAAATTCATGCATTCCAAAGTCTTTGATCGCTCTGCGAGTGGGCCGGTCGCAACGCAGCAATGCAAACCGGCTACAGTTGGATTTGCATGTCACGGCAGAAAGACCGGCCATTACATGTTTGCTTATACCATGTCAGAACGGCTGCGTAACAAGTCAAAGCCAGGCTGCAATCGACACGAACAAACACGTAAAACACACCGAACATGGCGCACTTCGCGTGGGAGCTCACGCCGCCATGCAGGGGCCAGCCGCGGATCCTGCAGACGACATGCCGTAATCAGCGTAGCCGTTTCCACGGACCCTGCATTGTAGCTCTTTTCTTTCCTGGGCTTAGCGGCGCGTGCCACATGACAGCAAACAGTCCTAGTGCACAGCCTGCTGATCACCAGCACCAAAGCCTTCGAAAACAGGAAAGTCCAAAGAAACCAGTTAGAACGGCTCCGCGATGCCTCCACATCGTTGTCGGAAAAACAGATGAAGTCGAAGGAACGGGCTGGAGTTTGCCTTGCCAGCACATGCCCGGGTGATGGAATCAGCCAGAACAATCGCCGGCTAAGGTGCGCACAACGAGAAACAATGATGCGGGGACACCTGGTCCGGGAAGAGCCACGTCGCCTTCAGCCACTGCCGCATGCGAAGCCTCTACAGTGCGCTGCTGCCCGAAGCATTCATCATGCGAAGAGCAGCCGACATCCCGCTTTCAAAATGACATTTTCATCCCTGATGCTCTGCAGTCTCTCTGAGGAGCAAGCTCGGGCAGCGAAGGCATATCCCAAGCTCATGACCTGGGTCGTGGTGCACATTCACAAAGGGTGCTGGCACAGGCAACAGCAGGCAGAAGGCTAGGAGGAAGCACTGTTTGACTCGGAACAGAGTTCAAAGGGCCAGGGAGGAGCCATGCAATGCCATGCAACTGAGCCAGGCCTGCGACAGGTCGCAGGAGCACTTCTCCGACCATTCCCTGTACGGCGCCTGCGAGACTCTCGTCCCGTTTCAGATGTGAAGTGTGCGCGCCCTGACACGTCCGAACCTTGGACCATTGGAGCTTGACCTGGTTTGTTGCTATGCCTGTGGCAGTGATCGGCATCATCATCTCATCAACCGTCTTTCTCTTATTCACGGTGCATGCCGAGACCCCGTCCTCGTACGGTCTTCACATCACAGATGACCTTAAGCTTCCGCCTGGCTGTCTGAAGGATCTGTACGAGCTTTAATAACGGAAGCGAAGCAATGTAATCTCAAAGCGTCTGGCTTCTCTCGTCGGTGTTTCTGGTCCTTGCGAATGCGCAAATCCCAGCATGAAGCAGTGCAGCAGAAAACCAAGTTCGACACAATCTTGTCCACCTCAATGCCAACCATGGCCTCTCTACGCACTACCGTACTGAAAATCTGACACCGCTTCTGCCGAAACATTCCTGCTTCTCACGACTGGATGGCATGAGTGCTTGACCGTTGCCTGCGCCATCTGCCTGATGATGTTTGGGCTGGTGACGAGTCCGTGGCCTCACTGGCATTTCAGGGCTGCTTCTCTCATAAGCAGCAAGTGCAGCAAATGGAAAGCTCGCTTTAGGCTTCTGCGCTCCATCATCGTTTTCTTCCTCTCTTCGGCCAGCTTCGCCTTAAGCCCAGAGTTGCAGGACCCCAATGACACAAGCCAGATCCGTTCACCCAGTGGTTGTCCTGCTCCTCTCTTCGACGATCCTCCTGCCAGGTGATGATGCTCAGGTGCTTTGATTCCTCTCGACTTGTTGGTTCTCCTCCTGCTTTCTTGCATCATCTGCCTTTGACAAGCCAACGTCAACATACCAGAAGCAACTCATCTCCCGATCAGCTGTGCCTGGCGAAACTCACGCACAGTTCTAGCTGCTTCTCGATGGTTCCTGCCATTGTGCAAACATTCCGATAAACTCCTCTCAAATCGAGTCCTCAGCCCACGACGCATGGAGGTTGTGCAGTTGCTCTTGCAGTCGGTGGGCATCTTGCTTCCATTGCTCCTGAAGTTGGCAAGTTAGCCTGGAACGTAGCGACGGTTCTGGTTGCAAATCCTGCTGGCCTCCCCAGCCGAACTCATATCACGTGCGTGACCTTCCCAATCCGATTCAGGACGACATGCTGCACACCAATGCTACGTACCCTTTGTGCCTAGAACACTCTTCAGCTCGCCGGCGCATTGCAGGGAGAGAGCAGCCACCTGCTCCGCCTTCCGGTGTGCGATGGGTCAAAGAAGTCTTTGCTAGCTTCGGCAAGGGACTAAATGCTTCAGGCGCCCTGAAATCTCTAAAAATACGGAGAACACATGCCTGCACTCAGACGTCGGGAAGCTTGTTAATGCCCTCACTTCCGGGCATCGGGCAGTGCGAGCCAAGCAACCCAAAACAGTTTAGACATGCACAACAAGGGACGGTCAGACGGTCAACTCGTTTCCTGCAGCGGCACTCCCACCAAGCTTGGCCCTGTGAGGGTGAGGTGTGGCGGTCATCAGGGTACTACTGGTCCACGTCGGTGAGGCACGTAACTCCTAAAGCATGCCAACACCTGGGGCTTTCGGGTCCCTGTCTGAGGTTGTCTCCGCTTTGCTCCTGCTCAATGAGGAATCGCGATTATGACACCAATTGCTGTGCTTGATACCTTCGTCTAGCTGCTAGGGATGAAGATACAGTGACAGCTCCGCAGGAATCTGAACAGCCCATCTGCTTTCGTAGCAAGGGCAACGAGAAAGAGCTTCACTCGGAGCCACGACCTTCAACGCATCTTGAAGATATGATGCTCCCACGAGTGATCGTGAAGACTGCATACCAAATCCAGAACACAGCAGCCGCAGCATGCGGCAAGGACACTGAAGGGTGTGCTTCGATGGTTATCAGCTGACCATCACCCCACTTAGTCACCTAGTTCAAGCGAAATCTCTTGCTACCAGCCTCCAAGATATCCTGCTGCATCTCTTGCTGCTGGGCGCGAACATGCTGTGACAACCTGAGAACGTCTCAGACAAGCTGGCCCCACAAGGGAAAGCAGGGGCCCCTGCTCCTGGTATCGGCGAGTCTGCTCCACGAAATTCTCCTGAACTGAAACTGACGCAGCCCCAAGACCAAACAGGTGCGCAGAAAGGTCAAGGCCTGAAGCTCCGTTACCATGGAGAAAGCATCTTGCCTTTCATGCACCGGAGCAATCGACAACATGTGCATGTATGGAGCTTCAACATGCCGCCGAAGTGAAAGTTCCCGGCGCCAACCGCACAAATGCCCGCAAGTTTCTCTCCTGGACAGTAAGCACAACGGCCTCGCTGTCGGCATCTATAGATCTCAAACCTTGTCGTTATGCTTTTGCCGGTACTGCTGCAGATCTTCCCACACCTGCCACCAAGAGGAAGCCGAAGAAAAGCAAGATGGCACGAGCCGCCTTCTGATGCTCTCGTTGCAACATCTCCTTCAGCCAAGCCACAGCAGGAAGATCAAGGCTTACGGCTTACATCCTCACTGTCTCTCCTGGCGTGCAGTCAGAGCAGTCTCCCTCTCTTCAGCCTGGCTGTGAAGCTGCAACCTTGGAATCAAATAGAAAAGCCCTTTCGCCACTGACGTGCCTTACACATCTTCATAGTTCTCTGGAAACGTCTCTCGGCCCCCTTTTTTGCAACGCCTGCTCAACTCGACCTGGAACGCTTCCGCCTGGCTTTCTTCTTCTTCTCACTTGGATCCCTGGACTTCCGATTCTTGTGCCTTGTATTCCTTGTATTCCTTGCATGCTTTGATGCAGAGGAGCTGGGTCGACGCTGTCTCCTCTTCGACGGCTTGCCGGACCTTCGGCTCCGCGAGCGTTTCGCCTTGGAGCGCTTTGGATCGCTAGAGGTCGACTTGCCCCGCTTCGGCTTCTTCGTCTTTCCGTTCGCCTTCTCCTGCTCCTCTCGATAATCCTCGCGCTCCCACAAGCGCTCTTTCTCCTTCAGCTGCTGCAATTTCTGCCGAATCTGCAACCAGCCATGGTGCATCTTGCCGTTGAGGTGTGAGGCACGCTCGTGCCAATCTGGATTGTCCGCCGCTTGCGAAGCATAGCGAACACCGCACACCTCACAAACCTCTTCACCAGGAAACTCAAACCGGTAGCGCTTCTGATAATCATTCAGCTCCTGCTCCACCTCCAGAGCCTGCCGGGTCAGCTCCTCACTTCGGCTGAGAGACTCATCTGCCTTTTCCTCAGCCTCCTTCACCAATTTCTGGTGCTCCTTCTGCAAGGCATCGTACTTTTCTTGCACGTCCGGCGGCATTCGCGTGGTTACGCCTCCCGAACCTTTCGGCCGACATTTAATCTTCTCCCGACCAATGAACATGTCGCACTCACGTGTGACTCGTTCCAGGTACTTCAGGAACTGCTCTTCGAAGGTGCGCCGATACTTGACAACCTCGGGATGGGCCTCAAACGTGTCACGGAGCACCTCCGAATGGATCTTATTGCAGGGAGGCATCTTGCGCCTGGATGTAGTGAACCAGTCGTGAGGGCAGAATCCAACCAAAAAGTTCTTGCAAACCTCAGCCAATCTGCACTGAGCTTCACACAGTCCAACGATGTGCCAAGAACTCTGTCAATCTAAGCCGGGCACCTTTTCGTCTGCAAAGTCTGGTGTCTCGGTGTCCTTGCTGGCTTGGTTGCGGCTTGGGCCCATGAGGGCATCCAGCATTGCCCGAGCTTCTTCCATGGCTGCGCAGCCGCACCACGCCACGAACGTCAATGTTCAGCTGCTGAAAAAAATCAACGACAGCATTCGCAGTCTTGCTTTATTTCTTCATGGCTCTCCAAGTTTTTCCAATACGTCCTGGAAAGCTGCTGATCACCTTTTGAAGAACCAGTTGCTGCTGGTCAACCGCTACCACATGTTCATGCTGGCCTGAGATGATGGCATCAATCGACATGACAAATAAGGCATTGGCACAATGAATTGAACAGTGCATCTGGCTAAGTGTGTGGCTCCAACCTCTGGCGATGCTCTTGCTCCTGGCCTTTGAAGCGACATCGCGTGATCACTTTCCACTACGGGTCCGGATAAGTTCCCCGCTGTGCAAATCCTGAAATCGGCCTCGTTCGGCACTGCCTTGGGCACTCTACCGGACTGCCCGAATATCCCCTGACACATGAACACCCCTATGGGCCAATGGGCGTTGAGCTCGTGGCTTTGCTTGTGTTCTTCCTGCAGCTTGATATGAGCCTGGTGCAACCTCGGCGGGCGCACATCTCCATGCAAGAACAGCAACTCTTACAAGATTGTTCGGAAAGTAACTGCTCCCTGTCCGAATGGAGCTGCATCATCACCTTGGTGAAGGCTGTAGCCATGTGGGCGAACCCTTCAAAGAAGGTCAAAGCTGGGAATCGAAATAAGCGTGATAAGCAGCAGACCTGTTGCGATGTTTCCCTGTGGGCTCGGAGGCCTCACGATGCCAACCCAGCAAAAACAGCAGTCCCAACAACTCCCCTGCTCCGGCAAGTAAACTAGCAATCATCCTCGCCGATGCACAGAATGTACTTTGAGTGGGGACTGCTTTCGTGCAGATACTAAGGCCGCTCTGATACTCGTCGGCCAAACAATCCGTCAACCCTTCATCCAAGTTCCGCACCGTCGTTTTCGTGCCGAAGGGTTTCCAACTCCGCCATACATGCGCTCAGCCTTGATCGTATCATTGCGATGTCAGATTTCAGCCACGGACCCTCTCCTTATTCAGCTCGATTGAGGCAGGAACCTCCTCCGCAAATCCGAATTTTCGGCGACATGATCAACATTCGCTCCTCGCCGGCGCTCTTATCATATGGTTGGAATGCGTCGCAGCCAGACATGTGCCACAGCACAAACCCTTCCTCGCATGGATGTACTGACACATTCTTAGACTGGGGACGGCACCGGGCACACCAGCACGTTCAAACCTCGGATCTGAAATGGTCTCGGTCGAACATGTCGAAGGTATGCAGCAAGGTTTGCGAACTTCAA
The DNA here is from genome assembly GCA_905221615.1 of Symbiodinium sp. CCMP2592. Lineage (NCBI taxonomy): Eukaryota > Dinophyceae > Suessiales > Symbiodiniaceae > Symbiodinium > Symbiodinium sp. CCMP2592. The sequence continues at coordinate 297,485 of CAJNDT010005290.1, read as the reverse complement.
TTGTTTGCGGCATCGACATGTGACTTGGAGCCACACGCTGCACAGCGCTGTTGGGCTTGGGCTAACCTCGTTGAGTCATATGTTTGATAAAATTATCTTTGTCGCGCTACGCTCGGAGGCACAACATCCTGGAAATTTGCGCGCACTGTTCTTGCACTCGCATTCCAGGGAAGGTGGAATGGAGGAGCAATCACGATTACCCATCGTCTGCAAAGCAACATAAAGCTTCTCGACATCCAAACCATGCGAAACTCCACAAATTTTTCGGAACACACCGATCGTAACCGGTTCCTTTCTGGGTCACTTGCTCCAGGTGCGAAGCATACATATGATCCCGGTTCTCGGTTCACCGCCCCCCCCCCCCCAATGGTATCCCCCCCCCACGCTGCCCAAGCCGAATCTGTGATCTGGGTGTGACTGTGCAATCTTCTTCCACACGAGGGCTCACACGCCTGCCTTGCTCGCCTGTTCTGCCGTCAGAGCCTTCGGTGCCAGTCTGCTTGGTCTTTCCCTTGCCGGCACTGCCGCTGCTCAACGAGGTCCTCTCCTCGACTCGCTTCGATGAGATCCCGCCCCTTGCCAGCCGTTTGCCCCCACGCCCTTGAAAGAACCTTCCCATGCCTGCAAGCCTGGTCTTGCCGCCGAAAAATAACGGCCTCTTTGGTGCTACATTGTGCTACCAACGATTCTTTGCGCCTTGCCCAGCTTCGCAACCCTGCGGCTTGGACACATGGCGGCGCTGCGTAAGGCTAATGGCAGCGTACGGACAGTAGTGGTTGGGTTACGTCTTCGGCGTTTGCCCACATGCATGCGCTGGCGCAACAGCGCTCTGCGACTCGGCGCACACAGGCAGGCACTGCTACAAACTCCTCCAATCGACGCGGTCGCGCCTGCGACTATGTGTCGCGCGAAGCCCGGTTGTCCCCTGCTGGTGGTAAGACGCGCGCCGCGCACTCGCTGTGTCCCACCCGGTCGACGCCAGCGGGGCTGAGCGTCCAGCGTCCCGCCCCACGAAAAGTCGGCGGGGCATACACTCCTTGATCCCAACATTGCGTGGCAGCCTCCTTGTGTTGTGGCACCACTTTTGATTAATTTGACAACCACCCCAACAGCAGCTCCCGAGGTGATCTGCTCGTTCGGCTTTGCTGTCGGTTGTTCTGCCAGAACGCACGTCGATTCACGTGGGCATTGACATGTAAATTGGATGGCTCAACAGCACCTCCAAATCAGGCCACAGAGGCCGACCAGTCCACGGATATCCACGGATGGTCCTGGGACAGGACCTCATGTCCGAGGCGACGATGCACTCACTGGCACTAACAAGCGAGCGTGAACTCCGGCAACGACGCCGCGACGGCGCGCTGCGATGCACTGTGTTGCTATACAGCCGCACTACACAGGCTGCATGCGCAGCCGCTGCCCGCACGTCCGAGGCACCGTGCACCACCTAGTTGGCAGCTTTCGTACCAAATCAGTCCCGACTTCAACGGACCTTGGCGAGCTGTCCGCTGCCAAACGCGCCTTGACAGCCGAACCGCTCGCTCACACCCCTTCCACCTTCCTGGCCCTACGGAGGCGCACACTCCAAGGCACTAGCGAGGCCCCTGGCGGCTGCCAACAGGCGGACACCGCCACCGCACGTCGGCGAGGCCGCGAGCGGGAGCTCCAACAGGGAAGCTGCGACGGCGCGGTGCGCTGCGATTGCGAGGAGCCCCGACCAACGGGCAACCCACGCCGTTCGCGCAGCCGCCCGCATATTAGCCTGCACGTTGGAGGCACGGTGCCTGGCGAGCAACCGGAGCCAGGTGGCCGCTTCTGCGCCAAACCGGCCCCCAACCTCGACACCAGCTACCACCAAGTACCGTCCCGCAGGGCCTATACCCCGCTGATGCCGCATCTCTTTACAGTCTTCCCGACCTCAGCTGAGTTGACGGTGCCGTCACCACTCTACCGCGTCCTGCTCTTACGACGGCTTCGTCTGCCTCTGCCAGTCGCGCCGCGCACGTGCGCCTGCCGCGGTCGCTTTGACCCGTTCGGTGACCACAGGGCTGCATGTGCGAATGCCGGCGCCCTTCCTCTCGAACGGGCGGTGGCGAGAGGGTGCCACGAGGTGGGCACGCAGGTCGCTTGCAACGTCTGCCTCGCAGACAACCTCGATGTTCCGGTCTCCGATGACCGCCGCATCAAAGTTGTCGCGAACGGCTTGTCGTTGTGGCACGGCGCGCAGCAAGCTGTACAGATGCCACCATCGTCAACCCTGTGACGCGAGCGGGTGCGGCGTAGCCTGGAGCAGGCGTGCACCCCGGGCGAGTGGTTTAGCTCTGGAACCTCGGGGATGCGGTGAGGAGGCGATCGTGCTCTGCCCGCTTCGCGGCGAGGATGCCGTGGACGTACTCGTCGGCACCCAGCGGCGTGCCGAAGACGAGAAGGCCTTGGCGGTCGCGTGGCAGAGACCAGTCCCCAGTCCAGATGGGTTCCTCGCTGTGGCCGCGCAGGTCGGAGATGCGGGCGGGCTCCTCCCCCGCTGCATTCCAAATGCGAGTTTTGCCACGGTCAAGCTCAATGCACGCATGCTCGCGACGTGCTCGCTGGCAAGTGTCCTGCAAGTTCCCGGATGCGCTCGGGAACTGGGACGACATAAATGTCGTCGAAGGAGGCAAAGACCGCCGCGCCATCCCGCAGCTGCGTGTGAACGGCTGCGAGGGTGGGGTGTTGAGCGATGGCGTATAGAGAGCGGGCATAAGCGGGTCGCCTTGTTCGCCGCCCTCAGACTGCCGCACCTCGTGGGTCTGTCCGCTAGCGTCCTGCCACACGTACGTGCTGTCGAAAACGTAGAATTGGCGGATGTACGGCAGCAGCGGCTGCAAGCTGGGTCTTTGCTTGAAGCCAGCAAGCATCGTGTGGCGCGACACATGGTCAAACGCGCCGATTGCATCAATGGACAGCACGGTGGCACGCGGCTTGCCGTTCGGATGCATATTCCTGCGCGAGTGTGCGCCCGACCAGCCGCCGCAGCACGTCGCCAACGACAAGGGCCCGCACGCGACCGTTGGGCTTGCGGCGTGCGACATGCGGCCGAGACGACTGGTGCCGGCACCTCAGCGCGCGCAAGCCACTCGGCAGCGCGGTGCAAGAGTGTGCAGTCAGTGTCGTCGTCGAGCAATATGCGCAAGTGCTCGCTGGTGATGCCTGAAGGTCCAGCGGCCGATCCTCGTCTAGCGGTCCGCAAGGAGGCGATGAACGGATGCAATGGGAGTGTACACTGTTCCCATGGCCTGAACGCGAGGAGCTGGGGTGCGAGATTTTCGTAAGCTACACTAGGAAAACCTAGGAAGTAGCTGTACAGTGTAGAGAGAAAGGGCTTTAACCCAACTGAGCTTAACCGACTTCCGCAGCCCTCTTTTGAGTGTCAAGACAAAAAGTGAGCCCAATACGCGACCATACCTCCGCGCATGGTAGCGGAGCTGGTTCGGTAGGCCCCGGCGCTCCTAGGGTGCGCGGGCCGAAACGCCACCCGCCAGCCGCCACGTCCGAGTGGTGGGGCTGGTGGGACTGGGACTTCGACTGGAGTTCCCAGTGGGACTGGAGGACCTCCCAGCAGGAGGAGGCCTCTTCCAGACAGGCACCACAAGGTGCCAAAGGGAGCGGGGCAGCCGAAGCTCCAGTCCGAGGAGAGCTCCGGGGGCCAGGGGTCGTGCCAGTTCCTAAACGGACTAAGGCACGCGGCTCGCAACAGGGAAGGCAACCCAGCTTGCGGACCAGTAGACGAGATCAGCGGGGCGCACTTCGACCTTTCCCGCGATGAGCCAACAACAGGCTCATCAGCAGCCCGGGCAGGGCGACCCCGTGGTCGAGGCCCTGCGCGGGGAGGTGGCAAACCTTAGCGGTTTGCTGGAGAGCCAAGCGCAGCAGCTGCAGGCTACGATTGGCGAGCTAGGGCCTAGCTGCGCCACGGCGGCACCCGCCCCTGCACCCGCGCAGGCGAGCGGTGGAGGGCACTTGCTCAAGAGCATGCGGCTCCCGACCTCCCTTAAGGGGCGAGACGACTGGGAGCGCTTTGCCTTCCAAGCAGAGTCCTACCTGGCGGTCGTAGACACCATGTATCCAGCAGAGCTCGAGGTGGCTCGAAAGTGCAAGGTGCCACTCCAAATGGCAGCCATGACCGAGGAAGTGCGGACCCTTAGTGTCCGCCTCTTCGGCATGCTGGGCAGCTGGACCCAGGACTCCGCCACAGCTGTGAAGCTGGCGCGCGGAGTGAAGGGCCAGAATGGGTTTGAGCTCTGGCAAAACGAGTCCAAGAACCTCACCTGGAGGCGGACCCTGCTGATGCCGAAATTCCCTCCAAAGGAGAGCGACTTCTCCTTGGCTCTGCAGGAATGGGAGGCAAATGTGGACCGCTACGCCTCCGAGTATGGCGCAGGGCGCGCCCTAGCAGACGAGGATCTGCGGGCAGTGCTGGTGACCGAGAGCCCCAACGCTCTTCGGCAACACCTCGCTATGCACGCGGCGAGTCTTTCGACTTATGCCGATGTGAGGGAAGTAGTGGTGAGCTACTTGCAAGCCAAAAGGGTCTGGACCCCGAGTGCGGGCTACGCCGCCTCTTCTCGAAGGGACCCTCACGCCATGGACATTGGCAGAATAGGGGACCGAGACGGAAAAGAAGGGAAGGGCAAAGGCGACAAAGGCAAGAAAGGGGACAAAGACCACAAAAAGGGCAAGGGCGACCACGACAACAAAGGCAAGAAGGGGGACAAAAAGGGAAACCAGCAAGGAGGCAGAGACGGCAAAGAGAGATGCCCAATCTGCTGGAAAACAGGGCACACCGTAAAAGAGTGCTGGTTTAACGCCAAAGGAAAAGGCAAAGGCAACAAGGGCCAGGTGGCCCAGGTGGCCGACGACGCGGCCACGACGTTGTCAACAGCCTCCTTGGCGACTGCGGGCCCCTCCGCGTCCCAAGCCGAAGCACCGGCGGCTCTGGCGGCAAAGGCCAGGTGCGCCAGGTGCGCGACGACCGCATCCTAGGTGTGCGGTTTGCCCCGCTTCAGGACACCGAGCCAGAGGAGGACAAGATCCTCAAGGTGTCGGGGAGTCTTCTCGTGGACTCCGGGGCGTGTGTGTCTGTGTGCAGGCCCGAGGCGTTTCCCGACCTGCAGCCCGCAGGCCCACCAAAGAGCCTTTACTCGGTGGACAACAATCGCCTAAAGACAAAGGGCCGTGCTCAGCCGAGCCTCCTCTTAGGGGAGGAGCGTCAGTCCTGTAAGGTCAACTTCGAGGTGACCGAGGACATAGAGGACGAAATCCTCAGTATCAGCCGTGCTGTTGAGGCCGGTGCGGGCATTTGGCTCCACCGAGAGGACAGCCACATTTTGTGGCCCGACGGCGTCCGAGCCTCGATCCTCAAGAGAGGGTCACAGTTCCTCCTACCCTACGAGCGGGAGCTCCCGCCGGGGTCAACAAACCGGGTGGCACCGGTGGCGGCAGAGCCACCGAGCCCAGGCCGAGACCTGGGACACTACGACTACATCCCGGAGCACGACCTCGAAGCTCGAGAGGTGGAGGACGCGGCGATGGAAGCAGCAGCCGACGAAGAGGCCGAAGCTGCTGAAGAGGAGGAGGCTGCGGGTAACCCCGCCCCTCTCGAGGAGCAGGCCGAGCAGCCTGACTCAAGGCCACGCGGCCTCAGGGCACCGCGCAACCCCACGGCGCAGGAACGCGCCGAGCACGAGCTCACTCACACGCCTTACCAGGCGTGGTGCGAGAAGTGCGTGGAGGGAAAGGCGCGCGAGGACCCACACCGCCGCCGTGAGCCCTCAGATGATCCGGTGACGCCGCTTGTCACCATGGATTATCATTTCTACAGCCGGGACGGGAAAGAAGTTGAGGAAGAAGCGTCGCTTGCCACGGTGCTGAACCTCACAGACAGGGCCACTGGCTGGACTCTGTCCGTTCCCGTGGCGCACAAAGGGCACAGACACGCGGCTTACGCCGCAGGGCTTGTGGAACAGTTTGTGGATCGGCTGGGGTACGACAAGTTTACCCTACAGGCCGACCAGGAGAATGCCATAGCCTCTGTGGCCCGTGCGGTCCACCGCCGGCTTGGAGCTGCTAGGGTGCGTCTTCGGGACGCCCCTCGCGGGTCACACCAAAGCCAAGGATCCGTGGAGAGAAGGAACGCACACCTGGCAGGTGAGGTTCGCACTTGGCTTTCGCAGCTAAGAGCGGACTACCCCGCCTTAGAGTGGGACACCCCGTCAAACCTGTTCCCGTGGCTGGTCAGGCACGTGGCCTGGCTGCAAGCCCGGTTCGGGACTAAGTCAACAGACGGGGTGACACCATATCGGGCAGCCACTGGCACCGACTATGGTGGAGCACTTTGCTCCTTTGGAGAAACCGTTCTAGCGAAGCTCCCAAGGCCCGGGAACAAAGCGCAAGTGCGCTGGGTCAAAGGGGTCTGGGCCGGCAAGCTGGAGCGCGACGACTCCCACGTGGTGCTAACCGAAGCCGGCGCACTCAACGTGAGGAGCGTCAGGCGACTCCCGCCGGAGACCCGGCACCAAACGGCAGTCGTCCTCAAAGCGTGCGGCCTGCCTTGGAACCCCAGATTTGGCCGCACAGCGCCAGCAGAGCGCAGCGAGCCGATCATGGTGCCAATCCCTCTGGCCACGCCGGCCCAGGAAGTGGAGCGGCTAGAACCGCCCGGTGAGCCCTGGCTCTTCAACGACGAGCCTCGGCCCGACGACGAGGCCCTCCTGGTCGAAGGGGCCGAGCAGGCCAGCAGGCTCCCGGACGCTAGCCCCACAGAGGAGCTAGCTAACGCAGACATACCGGACTACGACCGCAGCAAGCGCGCTGCGGCAACAAGCGGCAAGCCCCGCCCCAGCCGCCAACGACGGTTCAGGCGAAGGGGGGCAGAAACGCGACTCTGCGGGTTCCTCCGCGAGCGCAGCGGCAGCACAGCAGCCGCCTGCAGCAAAGAGCCGCACGGAGCCCAAGAAGGCACCGCGGCTAGGGGCGCTCACTGAGCGCGAGGTGTGGCAGCACATCGCTGCCTTAGCCGACCCGCCGCTCACCAACCAACAGGGCGAGCGGGACGCGTGGGTCGGGCAGGTGACAGACCTGCTAGACCGCATGCTTGACTCTAAGCAGGTCGAGCAAGCACGCAAACAGCAGCTGAGAAAGCTGTGGGACCGAGGCGCTTTCACGCCTGTGCTGCGGTCTGAAGTACCGCGCGGGGCGCAGCTGTTCAGCGCAAAGTGGGTTGACAAGTGCGACAAGGGAAGGTACAAGTCAAGGTGTACCTGTGCCGACGTCAAGGCCCGCTACAGCCCCGAACAGGAAGCTGGCTTGGACGTTTTCGTCCCAACACCGACGCCCGAGAGTCATTCCTTGTTGGAGGTAGCAGCGCTACACAACGAGGGGTGGGTCACAAGGTCTTTGGATATTGTGGCCGCCTTCCTCATAGGGAAGGACCGCGGTGCGGCGGAGGGCCGCCCGGTCTACATGCACGCGCCTGTCGAGTGGCGCGAGCTCTTCGACCAATGGGTCTTGGAGCAGCCAGCAAAAGACCAGCAGTGGTACCGAGACCACTTCCGGGACTTTGTGTTCCGAGTGGACGGAAACCTCTACGGCCGAAGAACGGCTGGGTCCGTAGGCGTGAAGGACCCGTGCGTGTTCCTAGACCGCCGGTCCGGCCCATATCGACGACATCCGTGTCGCAGGCCCCAAGGCCGCAGTGCTCAAGTTCACCGATCTGGGCCTTCCGGCGCACTGTGAGATAACGGTGGGGGAACTGGAGGAGCCGGGCACAGCGGTGGAGGTCCTGGGCAGGACCAAGGTGCGCACTGAGGACTCTATCCTCACGCTGCCCGACAGCAAGCACGCAGAGAATGTGTGCGAGCAGCTGGGCATCGGTCCAAAAGACAAGGGGACCGTGCCTAGCAGACCTCTAGACGTGACCAAGGTCGAGGAGCTCTCTGCGGGTGACGCCGCGAAGTTCCGCAGCGCCGTGGGTAGTGCTATCTACCTGTCGGCAGACAGGCGAGACATACAGTTCGCCGTGAAAGAGCTGGCGCGAAGAATGCAAAAACCCCAGGGTCTGCGACTGGCTCGCTGCGGAAACCCTCGCGCGATACCTGCGGGCAACCCCGCGGTTTGGAAGAGTGGTTGTGCTGGCCCTTCTGAACTTGGAGGTCTACTCAGACTCCGACTGGGCGGGGTGCCTAGAAACGAGAAGGAGCACAGACAACATAGTTGCCTGTCTCGGTGGAGCAGTCATCCAGACAAGCTGCCAGACACAGCCCGGCCTCCCCGCAACCTCCAGCGGAGACGCGGAGATCCGGGGAGTGTCGCGAGCAGCAAGGGAGGCCGTCTTCCTACGAGAGCTTGCGGAGAAAGACTTCGCCCTGGCCTGCGGTGTGCCGCGGCTATGGGCAGATTCCGCAGCTTCGATCGGAGCCGCCAAGCGCATAGGACCAGGGTCTAAGTTGAGACACCTGGAAGTTGCAGAATTCTATGTACAAGGTGCGCTCAGAGCCAAACTTCTCGAATTGAGAAAAGTTAAGGGAACCGAAAATCCGGCAAACTTCGCTACCAAGCACGCGAAGACTGGACCGGAGGTGCGGCAATCCCTGCCCTCCATGGGCATGGTGGACCTCGATGCGGTCGCAGGCGCCACCGAGGCTCTGGCCCAAAAGGGCACGATCAAGTCGATCCAGGCAAGCACCTGGAAGATGAGACCGCCGACCAAGCTCACGAGCTCGGCCCTCATGGCCACAATCGTGGCGCTGCAGGTTTGACCTGCCAAGGCCCAAGGGCATGACTTCGCAGAGCTGGTGCTCGGCTTCGCGGCCCTAGGCTTCCTGGCCTTCCTGTGGATGCTTTGGGGTTTAGTCTCCTGGCTCTGCAGGTGCAGACGTGAGAGGCAGGAGCCGGAGCCCGAGGATGAGATCGAGCACCACGCTGAGCGTGCCGAAGAGCCGCCGCGTGCTGCCCAAAGGGCCACTGAGATCTGGCTGGGGGCCAGAAGCAGAAGCGCCCAACCAGGCGCAAGAACAAGGAGGTGGGCACCAGCCCAGGGGGGCTCAAGAGCCAGAGCCTGAGGGCGAGCGGACCCCAGGTCCGCCCCCTGCGGCGGACGCTCCACCACCGCCGCCCGCAGCCCCGAGGGTGCGGCGCAGGCGTGGGGGAACGGAACCCCCTTCGGGGGACGACGAGCATCTCTACGAGACAGCCCGTGGTGACAAGATCCATCTTTTCACCAGCTGCAATGGGCTGAGCTCCGTCCCGCCGGATCAAATCCTGATCGGCTTTCGCTGCCACGTTCAACCTACAAGTGGCCACCGGCCGCGTCGTGCGCCGGTACCATGGCCAACAGCGCGGTTGCCCATTCATGGAAGGGGCAACGATCAGACACAGGGTGTGTCTCCACTGCCGCAACGGGCACCCAAGCTCGAAGCCCGGCAGTGCGGAGAACAACTCCCGCCGCTGGGTGCCTCCACCTTAGAGGCCCCTAGCGGGCAGCACCGCAGGGCGAACCTCACGGCTGCCAGCCCTGTGTGCGGGACGCTCCGCCCTACAAGGGGCGTCTCACCCTCCGACTGCGGGATGCCCCGCGGGAGGCGTTTTCCTCTCAAACCCCTACCTCTAAGGGGGGTGCGAGATTTTCGTAAGCTACACTAAAAAAACCTAGGAAGTAGCTGTACCGTGTAGAGAGAAGAGGGTTGGAGCTAAAGTTTTTTAATTCAACTGAGCTTAACCTACTTCCGCAGCCCTCTTTTGAGTGTCAAGACAAAAAGTGAGCCCAATACGCGACCCTACCTCCGCGCATGAGGAACTTGGAGCCGGTTCGCAGGGCCGCGGAGCTCCTCAAGCGTGTGGGATCGGGCGGCACGCGCAGTGTCAGGCTCAGGAGCTCGCACAGCTGCCTCAGCAGCAGCGAGAAGGCATGGCCACTCACCGCGACGGAAAAGCTCACAGCGGCGCTCGAGCTCGGCTGTGGGGATGCGAGCCTCAGCTGGGGCGCGGTGCCGCAGCATGCGCACGGCGAGGTAAAAGAACTTCCATCCACGCAACGATGAATCAGCGGAGCTCTCATCCGCAACGAGCTGGAGCCCAGCTCGGAAGGCAGTGCGCAGCGTGCTGTGTACTTGCACCGGCAGGCTCTCCAGCGTTAGGACGCGCTTGCGAAGCGTGGCCGCGAGATCTATGGCATCAAGCGTTTGCAAGCCGGCTTGGAAGGCCGCCTTAGCGCAGAGCACCCGTCGCTGGGATGCTGTGAGGGATTCGGGCGCGGGCTGTTCTGCTGCCTGCGGTGGGCCAGCGTCCTCCGCATCGGGCAAGGGGTGCGAAGGTGCAGCGCCCTCGCCCACGGCCCCGGCCTCCGCGCCGTCCACGTCCTCGGGCTCGGCGCTCTCCCTCAACGACTCGCGCTGCCGCAAACCTGACGAAATCGTCGCCCTGCTCGCCGTCACCATAATCGACCGATGGCGGCGGAGAGCCACGATGGGAGTTCTCGCCATGGCAGACTGGCGGGGCAGCCGGTACTTCCAGTGGCGGAGGCTGCGCATCACTCCGCTGGCGCACCGCTGCAGGCGCAGCAGCGTCAGCAGAGGTTCCGATGTCGACTTGTGGGGGCAGGCCAGGCACGTCGAAGGGCTGGGCACAAAGCGTCTCGATGAGTCGTGCAAGGGCCTGCGGGCCCACTAGGAGGGTGAGCAGTGCCTGTTGCCGATGACGTCGATGCGGCGGTCATCGAGGCGCTCAGGGTGGATGTTGAAATCGCGCACGAGGACATTGCTGGCAACGGTAGCCCCGGCCTCGCGGCAGGATGCAAAGTATGCCGCAGGCGCGTGCTCAGCGGCAGTGCATAGTCCAAGGCCAGCATGGCGCAAACACAGGTTTGCACGCGCGGCTGCGGATTGGGGAAGGGGGTCGGCGCCATCGGTTTCGCCGGAAGCAACGTGGAGCAGCTGGGCAAGGCAGCGGAGGATGTTGTGGTCATATGCCGCAGCAAACACAGCCGTGAGTGCTGGCGGGAGCAGGAGTGGAGCAGGCGAAGGCAGTAGTGCACGCGAGGTGACGCACAGAACAACAGTAGCCACGAGACTTGCAGGTCATGGGATGTCGTCAAGAAGAGCCCGCACACGCTGGCCGGGGAGGCGCTCCCCTTGCAAGGAGCGGAGCGCCGGCGCAAGTCCTAGGGCGAACAACGCGGGCATAAGCGGATCGCCGTGCTCGCCACCCTCGGCCTGGGGCATGAGGTGGGTGACGCCTCCATCGTCAGTCCACACAAATTCGGAGCGCTATAAAACAGGCGGACGAAGGGAAGCATGGCAGAGGCAACGGGCGTGTGCTGGAGCTCAGTCAGCATGGCTCGGCAGCTTACGAAAGCAGCCGGGGTCCGAATCGGTTTCGAGTCGAAGAGAGTGGGCGAGAGCCTCAGCCCCAGCACGAGTGGAGAAGGCGAGGGCGGGTTGCTTCATCAATGTGTCGGCTGTACTGCTGGGCAAGATTGGGCAAGTGTGCGGGCAACCAAACGTCGGAGGAAGTCTCTGACAACTAGTCCACGGACGCCACCGGTTGGATTGCGCAGTCCAACGAAGCGTCCAAGGCCAAGCGCGGAAGCTATGGAGGTGGGGAGGCGGGCTCTTGCTAGCAGCAGCGCGAAGCTGAGGAGTCGGCATCGTCGAGGAGCAATCTTGCGATGTCGGCTGTGAATCCGCTGGGGCCGGGAGGGCGGGTGCAGCGCCTCGGCGCGAGCGACGTAGGTTGGCAAGCAAGGCAGGTGCAGCAGCGCGGGCCTAGGAGCCATGGGGGCTAGTAGGAGCTGCAACGGCTGCGGGAACGAACACTGCCAGCAAGCAGTGCCGGATGTGCCGGCGAGGAGTGCACGGTGGTCGGCGAAAAGTATTGCAGGCGCCGGGCAGGCAGTTGGTGCGACAGGTGTCACATCTCCTGGCGAATAGTCGGGCGGTGTGTCACACATCAAACGAAAGCGGACACCGGCCAAGGGGGTCTGTCAGGCTTGGGGTCCACAGCCAAATGGTGGCCCGGATGGTGCCGGCGGGTCATGGCAGAGCTCAGGCTTCAGCATATAGAATTTGATTTTTCTTCTTATGCGCCGTTTGAACGCCACCCCTGCCTAGCCGCAGGGCACAAGGCGGCAGGAGCGCGTTGGGCTCGGGCACTCCATCGCCCGCCAACTTCTCTTGCGAGGACCCATAGTCGTTGTGGTCCGAGGCGCATCAACTCAAGGCAGGCTGCACGCTCACGCTCCGCGGCTGGGGCAGACACCAATGTGACAAAGTCGTTCTCCTCTACTTTCTACTCTATGCTCTACGCGCTGTGCGCTTCGGGTCTGCATTCTGCGCTGTGCACGCTGCGCTCCCTGCTCTCTAATGTGTGCTTTGTGCGGTTGATCATCGTTTCATGCTTCAAGGCTTTCTGTTGCCGTGTGTACGCTAGTACACATACCTGGGCGTGACATTTGAAGCATCACTCTAGTGGCATACGCATGCAGCTCGTAAGAAATACACGTGCAGACCAAGTGAGACAATGCTGCCGCAAAGCATCGGGAGCACGTGATATGTACCACAAACGTACAGCCGACGGCTACGTCAAAGCCCTAAACCCTCAAGCGAAAATCGTTGCGCTGCACGTGGCAAATGCCTGCAACGAAGAGCAGATTGGCATGAATGGACGAACGGGATACGAACGGGTATTGCCCATCCCATGCGGTGCAAAAAATGAACCACAAGAGACCGTCATCAGACAGCAATGTCCAAGTCGCAGTAACGAGAATGCAATCGCTGCAACCACACACACACACACACAACCCACAGGACCGCGTCATGACGAAAACTAACCACAAAGAGTTCTAATTCAGAGGCACAAACGGCGGCATACATTGCGCCCCCTGCTCTGTTCAAAACAATATTTTATGTTTGTCGGAGGCTGCCTGTCGAAAGCTTTGCCAGCTACGGGCTGCATGGTGCTACCGCCTAGGCTATAGTCCGAGCGCGCGTAAGCGACCACATTGCACAGCTTTGGCACGAGCCCCATAGCAGAGGAAAGGCCGACGTCACTTAGGGAGCGCGGCGGGAGTGACAGTGCAGCCGCGCTCGTGAACGAGCCAAGCATCGTGACTAGCGACGCGGCACCATGGTTCGCGACAACGGCAACGCCGCGCCGCGGGTCGCCTACGCAAATGCTGCGTATCGTCGGCCACCCCTGGGTCGCCCGTCTGCCGAAAAGCCAGCCGCACTGGAATGCTTTCATGATAAGCCCGTCCATCGCGACAGCTTGCTCGGTAAGCCCGTGTCATGCTCCACACACCATATAGGTCCGGTGACAGCATTGCACGCATATTGGTGGGCGCCGGACCACAGCATGGCTCATTCATGTTCATCCTGTTTTTCCAAGCTCCGGCGTGGGTTGCTGAACCACAAACGTTTCGGTATTCACTGGTCTTCTTGTCGCCACGGTTGGATGTGTTCCACAATACTTTCCACCGCCGTTGTGTCCGCAGCACAGGGCCCCAGCAAGTGCAAGCCTGCACTTTTTGCCGGCGCACGCGACTCGTCGCAACACGCTTCGGCGAATAGCTCACTCCCCGCTGTTCCTCCTTTGAGCTCAGCGGCGCAACAACTGTTTGCTGGTATTGATGCCTTAGCAGGCCATGCCAAACAACCTCGATGCGGTTGGTAGTTCCACCTTTTGCGCCAAACTATTGTGCATCCCAAGCTTTACTGCGGCCCCTCCGGGCATCCAAATGTCACAGGCCACTGTGCAACAGTGGGGGACACGCGGGCGTGGCAAACGCAAGCAGCACCCGGACGAGGTCTTTATACCGGTGGAACGTGGCGGGCATAACCCCGTTCAGTGTCTGCAGACCTTTCTCGACACTCCGCACAAAGCGGTGTGTAGTCGTAGCACATGTTGCGTTTCCGCAAAGACCTTCGTCTGCTTTCTGTTGTGCTATGGCCCGGTTGGACTTAATTAACTTTATGTGGGGTCGCCCTGGTGAGAGGAGAAACAACTGTGGCATCGATTGCTACAGCGTGGGGCGGTTGGCGACGACCCCGATGTACCGCTCATCGGCAACGAGCACATCGAGGTTTACGTCCGCCATTCACCGCCAGACCAACTTTGAGGGCAGACCAAGATTCGTAAGTGGTGCAAGCCGCACGATGGTCGCCGCATGGGTTGAGTCGAGGCATCTACAAACACTGCGTTGCACATTGAGCGCGGGCTCCCAATGCAATGTTCGCCTGCACCGACCGGCATATCAAAAAACGCGACAGTGTACTCGCGTGGGACCTCACCGCGGCATCTAACGAACCACATGGACCGTGAAGACTTCGAGTTTCGTCTCCAAGCACCCACGTGGCAACAAGATTGCTATTGACACCGGTGGTTCAGTGTCACAAGCAGCCCTTCAGACCCGCTTGATTGGGCATTCACTGAAGCAGATCTTGTGAGATACAACACCCGACGACAGTTGAGCACACAGGAGATAAACGTTTGCAAACATCGAGCTGCAGCATCTGAATCTTTGACTTGGTAACATCGAAACTCGAAACACAGGTGGTTCAATGCGCAACACTCGTCGGTGAGCCGATTTTCGAAGCTGCACAGAGCAGATTCTAAAAGTTGATTCGCGCTGGTCGGTGACGGGAAACACGTTGTCAACGTCTCGACATGCCTAATTAAGTTCTGCGTCGAATGATTCCACTCGGTTCAGAAACGATCCTTGAAGACCCATCTCAGGAGCATTGCCCATGTCTGCGCACATTTGCCCAGTTTTACTAGCCTTCCTGAAAATCACGGGTTGTGGAATTGCGAGTGTTGTGACTGGATGGCTTCTTAAGTGCTTCTTAAAAAGCTGAGCCTCCACAAGGCCAGGTCACAGTGGACGCAATGTGCAAATGCGGGAGGGGGCCGGGCCCTCCTCACGCCCGTGTTCTCAAAGCTTGCATGCAGACAACCCCCGTTCAACCCCCCTTGTTGCGGCATGCAACAACGTCAATACCATCTTCAGCTCCTGCCTCCCACCTCCAAGCGCATTGCAAGCATGACGCAGGGACAAGCCCGGCAAATGAACAAAGCTATGTTGGGCGAACCGGAGAGGCTGAGTCAACATCGAACGGCCGACGGCAACACGGAAACCCGGTGCTCCTTGCATCCAGCATTCTAGAAGTTCTGTACCGGACCGGAATGAGAGGCGGGCTGTGCTTTCAGGTTACCGATCTCTGCTCGGCGAGCATCCTGGACCGAACACGGGAAAAAGCCTCAAACCAAACGGAGTGGGAGTCGGGTGCCGACGAGTTCGTTGCTGATGACATCCTGGGCGGAGTGATGGCTTGGCACAGCTGGACCACACGGTGCTTATCTCAGCCACGGACGCGTTGCTTGGACAAGCTCGAGGATTCCTGTGAAGATACACTGTCACAAGACTATACAAGACGACTCACTGGAGTGAACAACAATCCGAGGCGGGGTAGTTGCCCCATGTAGCTCATGTCGCGAGGATGGCCGGAGCATTAAAATTTTTCAACCTATTCCAACCCGCAGGGAAATCCCAAAGAAACGACGACGAGGCAAACTGGGCAGACTATGACCACACGGTGCCTCATGGAGATGTTCAGCCTCAGTGTCATTCCCTTTTGTAAGGTGGCGAAAACTTCGGGTTGAACTAAGCGCAGTTCCCAATCCAGCAGGTGTTTTTGCTCGTCTACCTCGGCAGCCGCATAGGATCACACAAAACCCGAAGCATATTCAGAGTGTTTCTGTTCCGTTCCTCAGCTTGCAACGCTTGCTCCAAGCCCGGAATTGTGGCTAGATCCGCGCCTGACAGCGGCTGCGCCAGACCGAACAGACTGCACAAGCGTTGGAGATGACCATTACACATCTTGAAACACTCGGGAAAGCCCGTTGCACAAAAACGATGGCGACCATTTTGGACGGGTTGGCGTGCCAGCCCTGGTATCCTGCCGTCCTCGTGCAGAAGAAACCGCTTCTGAGACTTAGGGCAACTCTTCTGTCCAGGCTGCGAAAAGCTGGCCCTGAGTTTTGATACATGCTCGCCGCTGAGACTACGGCTGCGAGACTTGGCTACGAGTTACAAATTGACTTTCGGGACAGGACGGTCAAATAGCAGTGCAGTAGTTTGCAGCTTACCGCGCCTTACTCGTCGAGCCTGAGAAGTGGGCAACACCTGGCACAGCTGAACTGACTCAGAACACGCTCGGACAACTGAAGCATGAGCTAAAAAAAAACATGTCTGGCCACACGAACCGAACTGGACCATGGAGCCGCCGGCGCCTGCGTGCGCTCTGATGCGGAATGTGGGTGAAGACAGAAGCAGTCCATGCACCTCCTCGGGTGGAGCAGCTTCGGAGTCCGGCTCGGAAAGATGGCCTGCCAACATCCGAAAAAGTACTTCGTCTTCTCCTCTTCTCCTCTTCTCCCGACCTGCATCGGTGCTGCGCTCCGCTGCGCCACGCTGTGCACGGGCTCGGGGAACTGGCCTGACAGCGATTTTTGTGCCCGCTTGCAGTCTCGCGCACGAAGACATGCCTCAAGATCTTGGGGCCCGTGCAGGCGCGAGCCGCTCCCATACTTCAACATTACATGTCGGCTAGTCGCCTTTATCCGGACTCGGCATTGACGTCACTTGCTGCAACAGTGTAAAGCATTCTATTGGTGTTTTCCGAAAGTTGCCTGCTTGCTGGAAACGTTGCATCGGGGGCAGTTGTCATGCACAACACCCGAAAAGGACGTGCTACCTGTATCCAGGTTGCGCCGCAGCGTGGAAAAGCAGGACCTCACAAGCGTTTCAAGAAAAACATGAAGACTGCATGTGAACCCATGACAGCTTGGCAACATTGACAAAACGACCACGGCTGGTCAAAGTGAGCAAAGTAGCTGAACAGAGTAATTGTATTCAAGATTCCATGACATTCTGTTCACACGACATGAATCACATATTAACATGCTCCGACGTTAAACGAAATAAACATCGATGTCATTGCGACATACTTTCACAGCTTAACTGAACCGATATCGTGCTCATGCAAATCAATACAATGCAAGACTTTCGATTTTTGTATGTATTTCACATCCAAGAAAGATGTCTACTGTGGAAACTGCTTGATGTTGTTATGTTTGTTTTTGGTCTTCGGGTCCTGAATGTGGGCTTGGGCGATCAGGCATCACTTGCATGGATAAGTTTCTCTGGATGTGCTGCTGTGTCGCACTTGAAACCCATCCAACCCAGCTTCGGAAGGACCTGCCCCGATCCGGATTGAAAATCTGATTTGAAACATGTCCAACGTTCGATTGTCATTCGACCCAATCGTGGCCAACATCAGCGCTGATTGCTGGCTCATGTGCACGCTTCGGCTGGATGGACAGACCAAAACCTGCTCAGATCCTCATCTTGGCATCCCTGAAACAAGGGCTGCTTTATTTTTCGACCCCGAAATATTTTTTCCAGACCGCGCACTTGGTCCATCTTGATTTCTACCCCGGCATGTCTTTTTTCCGCCGACCTCCATTTTTTTTCAGCCCAGCGACGAGGTCGAAAAAAAGACTGCGATCTTTTTTTCGACCTCCACTCTTTCTGACCTCTGCAATGGTAGGAGCATGCACACATGACAGATCAAACAACACAACAAAGAGCGCTACAATATGAATTCTTGCAACTTAACCATGCTATCTTCAAACCAACACCTTCTCAAACACACAAAATGAAGAAGAACCACGAAATCGCTTTAAGGGCGGAAAGCGAACGAAAGAAATCAAACTATGTCATCGAAAATACAAAGTTTTTTCTGGACCGCGGATGTCGAACAAAAATGAAAAAGATCGCTCCAGAGATCGCGCGGTCTGGAAAAAGACATCTCGGGGTTCGGAACAAGACCAGCCGCCAATTCTCTGCCGTGTCTTGCCTACAGGGATCCAACACTGCAAGAAAGTGAGCAAAGTAGGTGAATAGATGAATTGTATTCAAGATTCCATGAAATTCTGTTCTGGTGTCTACGTGAAAAAACACGACATGAATCACACATTAACATGCTCCTAAGTTAAACGAAATAAACATCGATGTCATTGGCGACATGCTTTCACAGCTTGCAACAGTTGGCTTGAACATGAACACTTGCAGTGCACTAGCTCCTATCTCCCACCACCATCCCCGGAACACCACCAGGACGATAGCAGTAGTAGTAGTTAGCTAGCGAGCTAGCCGAGCGACAACCAAGCGAGACAAACACTCAGCTAGCACGGACACTCTTTTTGTCTGGAGTGGCAACTATCCCAGGTTGCCTGGAGATGTTCGATAGCCTTCGGCTATCCCTCCCCAGGGTGGGCAGGGCGGGTACTTCAAATTTACCCCCCTGATGGGGGACTTTATCCAGAATGGCCACGGTTATCAATGCTTGTAGCCATTCCAAGTCACAGCTATCCTGTCTTCGCATGCCAGACGCAACTCTCCTGCGAACGACGATAGCGGTCGAAACTCCGTTTCTAGCGAAGCTACCTTCAATAGCTTCGGGAGTAAATAGGTTAGCTAGCACACATAGTCGTAACTCGTTCCTCGTCACGAGGTACGTGCACTAGCTCCTATCTCCCACCACCATCCCCGGAACACCACCAGGACGATAGCAGTAGTAGTAGTTAGCTAGCGAGCTAGCCGAGCGACAACCAAGCGAGACAAACACTCAGCTAGCACGGACACTCTTTTTGTCTGGAGTGGCAACTATCCCAGGTTGCCTGGAGATGTTCGATAGCCTTCGGCTATCCCTCCCCATGCATCGCCACTCAGGCTACCAGGGATCTAGCTTCCTGGCCTTTCGGCTAAACTTGGACACCCTATCCGGGGTCCCTCGCTTTCGCGTGCCTAGCTCCTTGTAGAAGCTATCTGCATGCGCGAGTAGCCGGCCGAGGACACGCCACTGGAATTCTTCTCCCCTCAGCTCTATCCTTTGGGCTGGGTCGAACTCCTTGAACTCTTCATTGGTGAGATCATCCGCTAGCTGGTTGATGTCACGCCGTATCCACTGGAGCTGTAGCTCGCAGTTCTTATGGGATAGCTCTTCGGCTACCTCCATTAAAATTAGCATAGAAGGATACTTGGTTGTCATAGCCTTCTTCACAAGTGCCTCATTGGACTTGTTATCCGTATATCCACGGATGGCCACTCGCGAAGTCTT
This sequence comes from Symbiodinium sp. CCMP2592, assembly GCA_905221615.1. Lineage (NCBI taxonomy): Eukaryota > Dinophyceae > Suessiales > Symbiodiniaceae > Symbiodinium > Symbiodinium sp. CCMP2592. The sequence goes on along the minus strand of CAJNDT010005290.1, from coordinate 278,274 downwards.
TCTATCCTCGCCCTCGGGGACCCAGAGACGTATCCCCACGAGGGTCGCTAGTTCTAGCGCAGCTATCACTTTCTTGGGATCGCCTTTCGAAAAAGCCCAAGGAGTCCAGGCCCTATCCACTTCGAGTAAGGACTTCCACGACGGTGAGGGCTATGCTCCCCCGGGCGATGGCCCCGACACTCAAGGCTACATGCTGCTGGCGAGTCCTGGGACTGGCTACGCGCCAACATTCGGGAGATCGTGGTCGGGCTCCGAGAACGAGTTGGAGAAGGAGAGACTGGATGCACGCTAGCTCGGGATAGCCAGCTACACGAGGAGCTGCTACAGCTCTTGCAGACCTGGATAGAAGGCCAGGACCTCTACTTCGGGCGATCCTCGAGGCTGCGGGCGACCCGGATAGAGACTTCCTGCGCCGGGCCGAGGAAGGCCTGCCTTTGGGCATACTGGAAGGGCGACCTAGGACCCCGCTTTGTTCGAGGAGCAGACTTCTTGGCGGCTAGATAATACCCCGTGGGAGCCGGCGCTAGCGTGGGTGGCCAACTACTCGTCGGTTAGCGACCACCGGGAATTCGTGCGGGCTAAGTTCGAAGAGGACGTGGAAGAGGGCCTTGTGGAGAAGATGACCCTTGGCGAGTTCAAGGCGAGGTTTGGCGAGGACAGGGCTATCGGCTATCGCTTCCTTGGCCGTGATAGTCGAGAGAGGAGAAGGACAAGAAACATGACGCCACCCATGGCGTCAGGGTTAACCATCGGATGCGGTGTAGGGACAAATCCGGGCTCCAGGGGCTAGAAAAAAGAAACAGATCCTGCGAGAGCTCATCCGATGTGGCGAGGTTGCCTTCGGTCGTGGGGGATATCTCGAAGGCCCATCGGCGATACAAACATCAGGCTAGCGAGCACGGCTTCATGGGCTGCCAGATAGATACCGAGGAGACGATCAGCGGAGACCCGGATAGCCAGATCGTCTACGTCAACAAGGTGGGCACCTTCGGCCTGTCCCCAGCGAGCTACTGGTGGACTAGGCCGCATGTGGGCTACGGGCAACCCATCATCTGTTGGGACCCGGCTATCCCATCGACCTCCTGCTAAACGCCGATGACCTCCAGGCCCTGGGGATAGGGACGGAGGGGAGGAAGGGGATTCCTCTGAGTTCCTCCTCCTCTCTGTCCCGGGCTATCCCTTCAAGTGGGCGAAGACTGGAGGTGGCGAAAGGGTGGAGTGGCTGGAAATGGAAACGGAGTATTCCTCCCACAGGCTAGGCATGTCGAAGAAGCGCACGTCCTGGCTGTCCTCCTGGCTAAACGACAAGGTGGCCTCTGGCAACGTCACCGCCAAGGAGATGCAGCAGGGGCTAGAGAGGCTAGGCTTCGCGGCTGTAGTCTTGGACTGGCAGAGACCCTTCGTGGGCCCCCTCCACGCCTGGAGCGCGGCTATTCAGGGCATCCCATCGGTCTGATGGCATCGTCGTGGTGGACCTTGGCCGCCATGTAGCCGGGGTCCTTCAGGCTGGTTCGTGACGTAGTCCAGGTCGCCAGGTGTGGTCGCGTGTTGTTCCCCCTCTCCGGAGGCAGTCGCAGCAGGAGCCGTGCAGGTAGCCAGAGCAAGTTGTGCTGGCCAACAGGAGAGCTCTGAGGGCCATTCGCCCTGGGAGGCTTTAGCCAGCATGGAGGCAGGTGTCGGCGTAGCCGTTGATGCCGGTGGCAGCGGTCCCAGGTAGCCTCCAATGTTGGCAGGCCCTCGTGAACAGTAGCCGGCATCTCCAACGATGTTTTGAGAAGCAGTCTTGTCGGCTTCGCCGAAGTCGCCGCGAAGTTATCCAGGTGCAAGGCAACTGAGCGTAGCCCCTGGCCAGCCAATTGGCTATGCGCCGGCCACTGCCACATCTAGCCGGTCGTTGCCCTTTGTGGGGGCCCGCGGGCATAGCCCCAAGGTCTTCGGGTTGCTCCAAGACGAAGAAGGTAGCCGAGCTGAGGGCCGCACTAGCTATTTCAAAAGAAAAATCAGCAAAAATGTTGCCAAGGATAGCCCGGTCTCCAATTTACGTGGTTCGGCAAGGCTACGTACTGGCCGTGGTCCTTTCAAGTTAGCCCAAGAGGAGCGTGAAAAGGTAGCCACCGGGGGTGAAATAGCCACGATGTCATAGGCACCAGATTGGACTGGCCGAAGGTATTTAGCCCTCGACTTGGATGTCGCCAGGTCGGTGGAAGGGGATCTAGCCAAATCCACACAGCAAATCTCCAAGTCGACCCCGAAGTTGGAGGCTAGCCGACGGAGATGGCTTTGAAAGCTCCCTTGTCTCTCCCCACCAGAGAAGAGGTAGAGTACTTGTGGCCGTCGGGCGGTCGTAGCCGAAGGCGGAGTAGCCGGGGTAGGAGCCACTGGCGTATAGGTTGGGAAAGTCAGTTAGCCGCGGTGGACGGAGTAGCCGCGCCGGGGCAGTTGATCGCCGAGTGCTGGCCGCGGCACTTCGTACAGACATGTACGAAGTGACACGTATCCCCCTTCTTACAGCCGCCCTTCAAGTTAAACCGGAAGCAAATCGGCTTATTATCCTCAGTGCGGTGAAAGGTGCCGGCCTTCGCCTTCTTGTTGCCATCCTTGCCATCCTTGCCCTTGCCCTTGCCTTTGCCCTTCTTGTTGGGAGGCTTATCCGGCAGCGTGTTATCCCACGACCAGGGCTGAGGCCGCTTAGCACAAAGCGCTAGCGGGGTTGTGAAGTGGCGCTCCTTCGTAGCCGCATCCTTCCAGGACTGGACTAGCGCGTCAGCGAAGCCTATCCCCTTGAGGACCATTTGCTTGTAGGTCTGCTTCCGGATAGCGTTCTCGTAGGATAGCACCAAGGTCCAAGGCGGAGCTAGGGAACCGCTAGCATCGTTTGAACGTAGCCCATAGCAGAAGTCGCCTAGCAAGTAGTCCTTGTATTTCTCAAAGAGCTGGAAGTCGATATCCTTCAGCTCGGCGCGCCCCGGGTGCTGCAAGCCTACCATGAGAAGGGCATTCTGCATCACTGTTAGCCGGAGGCGTTGCTGCTCTGGGCCCGATGGCATAGCCCCGTTCGAGGTAGCCTTCTTGAGCATGAGGGCGGTGCCTTTGCTATCCCATTGCGGAACTAGCACATCCGGATCAATCTCGTCTCTGGATAGCACCTCGTTCAAGGGCTCCGCCCTGAACTCGCCCGTTTCTAGCTCGTGGAGCTTTCGCTCAATGTATTCCTTCGCAGGAATGTGCTTATCCTCGGGCTCGCCAAACTTTTGTGCAAAGGCCTGGCGCATAGCCATGTACTCTGTTTGCGGGATGGGTTTCGCCCATTCCCGGACCTCGCTAGCCGCCTCTCTATCCGCCTGTTCGCGGGTACGAGCCTGGGCCGCTCGCCAGGCTACCACAAAGGCCGCCGCTAGCGCCCTGTTCACCAAGGAACTTTCTGGCTCTATCGAGAAGTCCTTCGCTAGCACCGATTTCAAATCGGCTTCGTCCTTGAAGCTCGCCGAAAACTTCGCGATCGTGTCTATCCCGGCTTTGAACAAGGTAGCCTGGGAAGTATCCGGGACCCTATTCTGGGTAAGGAGGTAGCGGAAATCAGCGGAGCCTTTTGCTAGCTCCGCTGGATCAGGAACTGAAGCCATGCCGGTGCCTAGCTCGTGCAGAGCTAGCCGGTTGTCACGCTAGGGTCGTGTCTTGAAATTGAAAGCTCTAGCATCCGTGGGTGCAGCTTAGCCCCCCCACACCAGAGAGTTGGGAAAGAGGCTATCGCAGCCCGGCCGTCGCCACCATAGCATCGGCGTAGGTAGCCATCTTCTTTTCCAGGGAACCCTTATCCCCAAGCCGCGGCATCAGGTAGTCTCGCTGATAGCCCGCGTGGTTCTTCAGCAGGCTGAAGCCAACCAATAGCCAGGCTGGGTCCTCGAAGTAGGCCCTCTCCGAGATGCATACGGGGAGCTCACGGATGCGTCGGTTAGCCCCGGTGGTTTTCGTTCTCCTCAGGATGGTCGATAGCCGACCCTCCACCATCGCCAATTCATTCGGGATCATAGCCTGGAGATCTGACCACCGGAGGCCCAAACTCTCCAGCCCATTGCAACGCTCGCGTCGAGGACTAGCCTTTCCCATCTAACCAGGATAGACGCCGGGTACCTCGGTGCTCTCCGCGTCCACGGTGCCTTCCACGATAGCCTTTCAACCACCGTATCCTTGATGGCCCAGGCAATTCTTCCATGAGTAGCCCTAGCCTCGGTAGACCACTCAGCCACGCGCTCTATCCAGCAAATCGCCTTGAGGATAGCCTCTGGCACGGTTCTTCCGCAGGGTTCATCTCCTCTCGCGATGATATAGTCTGCCAGGTCTGCCGGTAGCCCTGGAGGACGGCCGTCCTTTGCTTCGCGTAGCCACAAGCGCCACCTTACGTGGATGGACACGTAGCGCTTCAATGTGCTAGCCCGGGTTTTTCCCGCCAGCGCCAGGATAGCCCTATCCGGATCCAGGCTTCCTTCCAGTTTCTTCAAGACTGGGGCACCGCAGAGCTCTAGCTCTTCTTTCAGCTTTATAGCCCAGGTAGCCTGTAGCCGTTCTTCCCTCGCCTGAGCCAGGGAGCCCTCGTTGACCAGGCGCCTCTGTCTATCTCCCTTCGGAGGCTCCGGCTCGCTATCTTCCTGAAGGTCTATCACTTCAATCGCCGGTCGCTTGCAGAGGTTCATCCAGGCAAGCGATGCGGCCTGGTATCCCGAGGTCCTTTCCACGAGGTCTCTAGCCTCCCGGGCCTCCTGTATCCACAGGTAGATCGAGTCGCCGATGTACTCGTCATAGCCCACTCCGAGTTCCTCTGCCACCTGGTGGCCTACCTCTTCCGCGTCCTTTAGGTCTAGGGTAGCCAGCTCGAGTACACCGAAGCCCCGCGATGCCAAATGCTCGTGGCATCTATCCAGCACCGCACGCCTCTGTGCAAGAGCGCTATCCATCAAGGACGGAAGAGCGGGGGGACTCCCTATCCCACCGGAGGGAGACACCTGTCCCGCGTCCTGCACGTCCGGCGAAGCCGTAGGCAGGGCGGTCGGACTTCCTGGCACCTCGCCCTCGGGACTAGCCGGAATCACCGTGGTAGCCGGTGACGGAGGACTCGCCGTATGCGAAGCAGAAGGGGAGCGAGGAGAGGCTGCCATTCTCGCTTGGCTAGATAGCCAAGTTCCCCTTCTCTCCCCTCTACTTCAAATTTACCCCCCTTGAGGGGGGACTTTATCCAGAATGGCCACGGTTATCAATGCTTGTAGCCATTCCAAGTCACAGCTATCCTGTCTTCGCATGCCAGACGCAACTCTCCTGCGAACGACGATAGCGGTCGAAACTCCGTTTCTAGCGAAGCTACCTTCGATAGCTTCGGGAGTAAATAGGTTAGCTAGCACACATAGTCGTAACTCGTTCCTCGTCACGAGGTACTTTTGCTTGCTTTCAAGAGCGGACCCGCTTGAACGATTTTATGCGGCCTTTGTGAAACTCTAAATTTTCATGTTTCTGCACGGCTTCACTGAACACCTTCTAGACGGCTTCACTGAACGCTTTTATGCGGCCTTTGTGTGTCTCTGAAGGGCGGCGCTTCCCCTCGACATCGGCAGGTCGATACGCTCGCCCACTGTCCCGCAGCCAGGGGTACTGTAGCACCCATGTTGGGCCTGGTACCGGGACACGTTCTCGCCGTCCTCATTAAAGTCATTACCCTGAACCTGCTACCCATTCTTCCAACAGCTTGCCCTGCTGTCCATCATTGAGTGAAGCTGTTCATTGTGGTCTGTCAGCCCAGCATTGCTCAGACCCACAAAAGTTTGGAAGTTATGGAGCAGGCGATTAGAGGGGTTGACGAAGCTTTGTATGACGCGGGCCAGTTTCAATTGCTGTACTTACTGCGAGAATCCCATTTTCCACAAAGCGGCAACGACATGTTGATGAATGGCCCCCTGCCTAGGAGCGTTCCAGTGACCTTGGACTCATGAGATGCTCAAGGTCCAACCTTTCGACATACGTCGACGGGCTTTCCACTGCCGATGGCCTGGACTTTGGACTTGTGGATTTCGGCGTGCACGATCGGGACACAACAGGACCTCGGGGTCGACCGTTGTTCGACGGAACTAGAACGGCGGCCGGAGCCTTGACTTGGGCTCCACTGACGGTCTTGGGCAAGTTTGGGCGACGGCCCTCTGTTGTCGTAGAACGATCGCTGAGGACCCGTAGCAAGTGCTGAACGGTAAACCCCGGCAAAGCCTGGGCACTGCAGCTCGCTCCGCTCTCTCTAATTAAGTTCCTTATTTCACTGTTGTTTTTGTAGTTTGGCATCGTTTGTAGGGACCGAGTGCTACAGCCGTAGTCGACGAGGCCCGTACAAGCCAAAAGTGGCTTTTGCTTTGGCTTTGCCCACTCTTCTCACAAGCTTCTTCCTAAACGCTCTCACGCTTGCTGGGCGATTTCCGCCCTCACGGCCTTTTGCTTGCGTTTTAAACCGCACTTATACATCTCCAGAGGCCAGGACGGGCCAGGGGGACCAGGCGCCAGGACGCAAGAAAAGGGAAAAAAGAGCAGTTTTTGGCCAAGTCCCTCTATCATGCAGGAGCAGCGGTGAAAGCCGTACTGGAGGGTGTCCAGGTCCGGTTCATGAAGGTGTGGCATAAGATCATTGGAAATGAACGGGATTTGGATGCCCGGGCCAAGTCCGCCCTGCTCGATGAAAGCAGGCCACGCTGCACGCCACTCGTCTTGTCCCCACGTGTGTCCGAGACGAAACCGCGTTGGTTACCGTCGGGCAGAACCCCCTGATTAGCTTCCTGTGCCACTAAGTGATTGATCAGAACTTGAGCCCGACAGTCCCTGCATCGAAGTGGGCGTAGCGCCACAGGCGATGTAGTCGCGGCGTTTGGAACGGCCAAGGATGTTTCACAGATTCTTGTCCGTCACGAAGGCAGCATCTAATATCACTTGCAGCATTTAAAGCAGCAGTTCTGATTTTGTCTCGAACCTGCAAATCTGCAAGCTCATCAGAGCATTTTGCTCAAGGTTTCAGTAGCCATGGCTCGTACAGCGCACAGTACCATGGCCAGTCGGTGGTCTGGTGGACGAGTGTCTATGGGCAGGTCGTGACCAAAGAGTCCGACCCCGGAGCGGTAAACGGCGAACACCTGGACAGAGTGCGGAAGACAGTGAGGGCTGACAGTGACCAGGAGCAGCAAGAGCCTGCATCAAGCTCAGCTGGTCCGGTGATCATTGAAGACGACGAAGAGCCTCAAGGGTGAGCCTGCTTCTGGTTCTGCAGGACCAGCGGTCGAAGTGGAGGAAGTGGAGAACACTCGCCGTCAACAGGTCAGTTCAACAAGAAAGAGAGGTCGACTTCCTGTTCCAGGACGCACAAAACTAAAAGGCAGAACTTCCGTGGCTCAGATCCTTGAAGCCTCTCCTGTGGAGATTGCGAAGGTTCTCATTGAGAAAGACTTTTGCAGTGAAGCTCCTGCAGCTCGAACTTGCAGTTACTCTTCCCAAGTGGAAGTTGGAGCCTCGCGGAGGTGCTTGCAACTGGCGCTGCAAAGTGTGCAGGAAGACTGTAGCTCTTACAAACGTGGACGCGGACTTGTTTGGTGGGAGGGTGCAGCGCAGATGTCGAGCTGGATGAGATTTCGTTTCCGTCAAGTGGTCGAGCCCACGGAATTGTCTGGCTCAGGCATCTGGCAGTTGCACGGCATGATTTAGTTTGGTTTGGCTGAAGCGTTTGGGCTACCGCATCACTCGAAAGGGTCAAGGTGTGGAGGCAGATGTGGTCGGCTCTCTGACGAGCCAATTCTGGCAGAAGGAAGCGTTTGCCACACTGACGGCGCGAAAGCGTATCGGTGGTTGTCGAGTCCACTGAACGATGGAACTTTGGTAGACGCTGCTGGGTTGAAGCTTTCACACACGTGTGTGAAGCATAAACCGCCCCACCCGGAATTGTCCAAGAAAATGCGGGTCCAAGTGTGGGTTGGAGACCACTACGAAGAGCAGCTAAGAGTTGGAGGGACCCAGAAGATAGATGGGTTTTTCGCGAGTTTCCGACGTGTTGTTGGAAGACGCCCCTTCAACACTGTAGGCCCTTCCTCTGAAGAGAAGGCGCCCCGCATGGAGCAGCTCATGCATTTCCATGTGCGACTTTTCCAGCTGAAGCACTGGTTTGGAGGCCAAGATATGTTTGCCGTTTTTGGAAAGCTTCGACAGTCTCAAAGAGACGTTGGGGCTGTGACTTGGGCATCCATGTCTGCCTTCAAACCGCCTTTCGTAAACCCGGAGCCTGTACAGCGCAATCCGGTAGTTGTTCGTGACGGAGTGCAAGTCCTCACCTTGGACTGAATGCGAAAACAGCTGTTGTTGACCGTGGGAAGGAGTGGGAGACACTTAAACCCGAACCTTAAACCCTAAACCCGAAAGCCGCTGGCGGCGCGCGCTTCGCGCGCGCCGCTAACTTCTTTTTAATTTAATTTAGTCCACCGCGCGAAACGCCGCGCCCGCCTCATCATACCAAGTTTAAGGGAACCTCGAAGTCGAGGTTAGTAAAGCAAACAAATTTTTGTCGCAAACAGGGCCCTCGTCGGCTGTAGCACTCGGTCCCTACAAACAAACAAACCAACAAAAGCAAACAGCGGTGAGACAAAAGCAAATTATTGAGCGTCGAACACCGGTCCGTCCGGATAGCTTGTTGTGTCCCTCGTGCACGGAGGCCACAATTCCAAGGCCAAAGTCCAATGCAGAAGAAACGTCTTTTCTAGTGTGGGAGCCACTTCTCAAGCTGTATGTCGTTGCCACTTCGGAAAGTGATTTTGACACAGAAGGTACAGTATTTGGTACTAACCTGGGAATGCCACCACAACAGCCTGCACCAACTGTGCCTCAACAGTTGCCAGTGAACCCTGGAAGCCTTGACGACAACACTGTGAATCTGTTTCGACAGATGATGCAGGCTCAAAACGAGCAGATTAGAGCTCACTAACCTGGTGAAAGATCTGGCATTGGTGTCTAGAATGCCAGCCAGACAAGTGCCACTGCAGCTGTGACCGCACGTGCAAGCTCTTCGGGTGACATCTCTGGTTCCGCTCCAATGGAAGTTGACATGGAAATCCGCTCTAGAAGGCGGAGAGCTACATTCCAACTCTGTCTCTTCATTGTACATGCCCTTGAGGCGCTGGTAGCATACCGAAGCACGTCGTGGTCTGGTTCATGGAGATGCAGCATGAGAGCTTGAGATGAATGGAAGTTGGATGCCGAGCCAAATCCACCCTGCTTCTGAAGGGCTCGGCAATCCCATGCATCGAAATAGGCGGTACGCCAAAAGCGTATACGGAAGCAGAATTTTTTTCAGACCGCAACTAGAACACAACCACGGCACTGAGTTAAGCTGTGCGCAGGCGACACCGTGCAAAAATTCTGACTGAAGAGAAAGTGCGCGCTCTGCCAGGCCAATAAATGCATTATCAAGAACGCCAGCACGGAAACATTTGCGGATCAAAGTCTCTGCGTCTTGCTGCTGGAAGGATTCCTCGGTGAGCCTTCCATCAAGCGACTGCGATTTAGGTGGCTGCAAACCTGCCTTCCGTGCCCGAAGACGGTGGAGTGTGAAGCGTGGCGGATTTGTAAACTCTGCGACGGATGGCACTCTGACGCAGTGAACGGTGGCCGTTCGGCATTGGTTAATCCGGAAGGTGCGCCTTCGGTGCTACGATAAAGACCATTCTAACAGTTTGCTTCTCTCTGTCTCTGTTCAGCGTGCCTTAGGTGAGCTGACTTGAGCGTGTGGTGGATTTTCTGCACTTGAACAGCCAAGACGCGGCATTGGAGGATAATGGGCAAGAAACGGAAGAATGTTGCACTAGAACTTAATAAGAAACTTCGCGACACCTCTTCGAGTTTGCCTGTGCGTGGAAGACCGCCTCAGTTTTGGTACGTGCTTGGCTTATCTTGCTCCAATCCGCCGATGCCGGCCGCTAATACTGGCTGGTTCTCTCACCGCCAAAACGGCAACCGCCCTGCATCGGAGGGCTGCCTCCTGCGTCTGGACTTTCGCCAAGCTCAGCTAATGGCTGTCTTCGTGGCATCGGTGGTCCAAACAAAGTTACAGGGAAAAACGTCAGCTGCACGCAAGGCACAGCGACGCCACGCCTCAATCCCATTACTCTCCTCCTGGTGAGCCAATGGGTCACCTTTGTACAGCTTCTTTATTGTTTGCTTGTAGTTGGACCGAGTGCGCAACTGCTGTCTTCGCCCACGCCAAAAAAAAAGTCGATGCAAGTCGGAGTCATCATTCAACATATCTTTAGTGTGTCCAAGCTCAGTTTAAGCATTTAGTTTTAGGATGTTCAGAGCGCGCCTGCAGATATCCGATTATTGGTTTATCAAGCCTTCAATTAACGCTTCCAAAAATTCGTTTGGAGGGATTGAATCCCATGAAACCGAATTTTCACATGTTCTTCCACTTTAGATCTTGGTGATCTTCATCACCAAGGGAGATGAATTAACGGAATGGGACCATTTGACGTAAATTGCATGCCCGAAGCGCTTGCGAGATTCAAATTCATGTTTTTTCGATGATCAAGGGGCGCACTTTTTTCCATGCTCCATGCTTGGTATTGTGAGTCAACATTGGAGGTTACCAAATGAATCATTGCTTTCGAGTTTTGCCACAACAAATTGACACGCGATGCTTGCGAATTCGATTGCTTGTCGGGAGATTTCATTCATGGAGGGAAACCTTGCGCCCGGTTCCTTCAGCTTCAGCAAGCGAAAGCATCAGATAGCAGTTGCGTCGTCCATGTTCGATCCCGCCAGTCACCAGACGCAACAGATCCACGAGGGGAAAGATTGCATTCCCAGATCTTGCAAGTTCCATTGACTCCAGTAAACGTGCAGGGATTTACAGTGCGCGCTGATGGCGCTAAGAACGGATATTCCTGGCCATGAGATCTGAGCCAGTCAACCGCACTTAGATGATCCATGTGATTTACGATGCACGCTGCCCCGCGTGCGTCCGGGCCATACAGCTGGTCTCCTACCGAGAAGAAACGCTGCGGACGGGCTTGTGTTTTGTTCTGTTTCCGATACACTTGTGCTGCATCCGCCCATTCGTTGCAATTCTGTGAAGAGAGAGGACTGGTGGTCAGTCACCCACCGTGCAGCTTCACGCTTGGCCAGAGGGCGAGGAAGTGTTGCAAGGCAATGGCCTTCTCGAATTCTGCAGTCATCTCCTGATCTCATCTTATCCTGCAATGCTGCTGTTGCAGGCCTGGCAGCCTCCAAACGACCGGCCACTCTTGCGCAGAGGGTCTTGGCCCCGGACTTGACATGAAAGTGCCGATGGCAACAGCTACGGCAAAGGCGACTACAGCAGTAAAAGGAGGAGCACGGGCCAGCACGGCTACGAATGATCAGGTTGTGGTAGTGCTACTGTGAATGATACGTGCCGCGATAATACAGCCGATTGTAACTGACAGTGGCAGTGACAAGGGTATGGTATTGCTGATGGAACGAGTAGTTGAGTAGTGATCATGCGGGCTGATACTGGCGGCGAGCGACGGTGACAAGCTTTCACAGTAACGAGGGTGCCAGCATTGATGACATTGCATTGATGATGTAGCTGAAGATGATGATGATGATGATGATGATGGTGATGGAAATGCGGTGTAAAGCACGGCAATGGACATCGTTCCTTAGATTTCCGTTGTTGTCGGTGACGATTGCAGTAGCTCCTTCTTTGAAACACTCTTTGTTGTTGTCGCTAGTGTATGGCGCCCTAGTCAACTTCGAAGGTTTGGGCCCTGCTGCCCAGTGGCCTCGTGCTCGGCTCTTGCCAGGCCACCCTTCGGTCCGGACAGGAAGCATGTGGCACAATTAGAAGCAGATTACAAACGTGCAAAGTAATGGCACAGTAGGCGGAGTTCAAGAAGATGATGATGGTGGCAGATGTAGCAGTGAATGACAGATGAGATCTAACACCAAGAGTCAGCAAGACAACATACAGAGTAGATCTAAAGGATGTGTGCAGTGTGGAGCACAGTGACAGCAGAGAACAGTACAACACAAGCAATATCATCTACTTTGGAATATTTCACTCGTGCTTCGTGAAAGCAGACCGCTAACCTTCCAGCTGCAATGAACCAGGATCGAGACTTCGAGGTCACAATCTGGCATTCGCTAGCCGCTAGCACCTGATGCGTGGAAGAGGATTGCATACTGCGAGTAATAGCATGAGCGGTGCTCGGTAGTTGCAGTGTGGTTAGAAGTAACACTGCCAATAGTAGTAATCTTAGCTGTAGTTGCAGCAGTTGTTACAGACGGCTGCATGAAGCATCAGCAGCAAGAGGATTTTAGAGGAACCGGTTTCGGCATGGGGTGCCAGTGAAGTTGTTAAGCTTGGTTTTGTTCTCGTACTTGTTCCTTTCAGGATGACCCGATGCGGCTCATCTACGAGATGGAGCCTCCTAGCTCATATATCTTATGTTGCCTTTTCCTAGATTCCATGTCAATGTCCTCGTGGTTGATCTTCTACAGTCTTTTGAAGCCTTCTCTGGCTTTCGTTACAGGTACCTGGCTTTTGTGCGGCTCCCCACCCGAGAGATTCGTCAGCGTGCCTTGCACCGAGAAACCTACGCATCCCAAACATGAGCGTATGGCCGCAGCCAATGTCACGTTCAGGTCGACAGCGTTGCTGTGCTGCCACTGCAGCAGCTGAAGGAGGCCGTCGAGCAAAGGCCGTGGAGTCTCCGGAAAGTGATGGCCTCGTGTCCCAGGCTGTCCCACAAGGGGGACCGGGGCGATGGTGGCGGCGTGCCGAAGCTTTCCGCCTCGCAGCTGCTGCTTTGCAGAAGGCCCAGATAGAAAAGGGTCTTGTCCTCTGATAGGGTGGAGCACGAAAAAACTCCCACGGAAGGCACATTCCAGCTGGCAGGTGTTCGAAGATTTTTCGTGCTGATTCTTACATGGCCGAAGCGAGGAATTTTCAAGTTCTCCCACTGGAAGGAGCACATTGCAGTGCTGGATGAGTTCCTTCCTGAAGAGACGTGCCGTGCGGTGGCCCGAGTCCGGAGGAATCTTTGCAGAGATCCACCATTACATGCCCAGCCTCAACCTAAAAGCCTTCTTTACATAAAGAGCGAGTGAGCACAGGACCCGCAATTTGGGGTTCGGAACCTGGGATCCTTAGAGTGAGCGCCAAGGCCCTATTTCTCGGCGCCCTGGCATCACGGGACCAGGGCGAGATGGCGCCTTGCTCTGGTTTGGACCTTCGGATGGTTCTGCGTGTCCTCCTCCGCTTGGAGACTCTCTTTTGTTTTGCATCGAGGCAGAGCAAGATCTCAACTTTCCGCAGCACCGTATCGACCAGGTGCGGGGAGCCACCGGAGCGGCCGGCAAAGCCTTGGCCAAAGGCGTGGAGGAGCTGCAGAAGGCGAGGCCGGCTAGACTAGCTGACTAGCCTCGGACTTCCGGTTTCGAGCGAGCTGATGTGGAGGTGAATCCTTTCGGAGCTTCAGGCAGAAGACTCAATCTGAAGCGGGGCGAAGTAATTCATCCGATATTCCTCAGCACGACAAAGCTCTGACTCGTATGTCGCTTGGGCGCTTGCAGCACGTTGTATAGCGTTTGTCATTGCGCGCATCTCTGGTTCTGTAGTCCGCGTCTAGACTCGTATGACAGTCTATGTGGTGAGACAGAAGTGGTGGAGCATGAGCCACAGACTTGCAGTGTGCAGTGCAGGTTCTCAACGAGCCAAGTCGCTTCTCGGCTGCATAGTGGGAAGCGGCAGCATCGAACATCATTAGGTTCGCTCTCCCATGTTTTTTTTACGAGAGATGAGTGAGTGTCGCCTGAGTCCCTGGCTTGCACAGCGGTGACATCAATCCTTCCTTTCGAATCTGTTTGCATGATAACTGTCCTTTTCCAGGTGGCGATGTGGTGAAGTTCTCGGACGATGGTAACATGCCAGGTTGCTCAGGCTGGGCCTATGCTTGTTTCAACATTCCGGTAAACCTATGTAGCTGTAAGGGTCATCACTAAAGCGATTACGGTGATCATGCTAGTTTTTTCTTCGCTGCCGTTGTTGTTGTTGTTGTTGTTGTTGGCGGTGGTGGTCGAAGGGCGATCGTGCAGATGATGGCCCCTATCATCGCCATCGTGTCAAAAGCCAACATAATTGCCACACTCACCGTTTCCATCATTGTCGTCGTCCTCATGAACGTGTGAATCATCATCATCATCGTCATCGTCGTCGTCGTCGTCATCGTTATCGTCATCAGCGTCAGCATCAGCATCAGCATCAGCAAGAGCATCAGCATCATCCTAATCATCATGTTCATCAGCATCATTGTCATCGTCAGCGTCATCGGCATCAATCATCACCATCAGCATATGCACTCATCAGCAATGCGATGATCATGATCTTCATCCTGCGCATCAGTTTCATCGTCATTGTGGCCAGCGGTGGCATCATCCAGTTTTTAGTTGTCACAGCGACCATGCCGTAATGTTGCATTGTTGCCGGAGCCATAATGACGCCAACGGAAGTGACCAAGCTGTGTGACAGAGCATTCCCGCCACCACCGCCGCGAACGCCACATCGCAAGTAGGCTCCGTCATCATCATCATCGTCATCTTCACGGGTCAGCTTTCACATCATAAGGTTGACAACCGACAGCACCTAGAACCTTATTGTTTATGATAAGTTCAGAATAAAGTGGTAGTCCGAAAAGCCGGCATCTGCTGGAGGTTTCTTGGAGGCGCTTGATGCCCTGGTTGAAGGACGGAATGGGCTTGCTTTCGGAGTTCCTCGAAGAGCGTCCAGCCAGTGCTGACGAAGCAATTGATAACTATACCTAGGCCGGAAGATCATCACCATCTAACCCAAGCCGAAGCCAATCGCAGTGCTGCCACGAGCGCGACAGCGTTCGCACTTGCGACCACGACCACGACCAGGATCCCTACTACTACCACTGGGACTAATTACTGGGTCTAGCACTAGTAATCGTAAATGAGTATGAATCGCAAAATGATATGAATGAAAGAAGTGACAGGTAGACTCACTATCACTGCCCAAAACCCTAGCAGAGGACTGCAGAGATGCCGTGCAGTCGCCGATCGACTGCAGCATGTCGACTGGGCCAATGGAGCGATGTGCGCCAGCTCAGAAACGTTGTTGTGTGGTGTGGGGGAGTGGGGGTTAGGGTTCGATTTGCTACGTAGGTTGTAGGCTTGTCGAGTGAAGCACAGGACTGTCCAGTTGTCAGGCAATGCAACCTTTATGGTATCTTGCAGCATTACCCTGCCTCAATCAGAGCTCACTGATTCGAACCGTCGACATCTCCATTGTTGCTTTTCTTGCTATCGGTCGGTGCCATGGGCATAATTGCAACTACAGGTGCCGTGACGAGAGTTTGTGTATCGCTTGTCGGAGCTTCCTATTGGAAGGCGTAGAGGCGCGTGTTCCAAGACTGCATATAACAGCACTAACGACGCTTGTGCAGATTGGCGTGAACCATCAGTGGTGTGTCCGAAGGTTCGCCATCTACCCGGGCGATTCCTCTCGCTACATCAAGCATGTCGATAACACTCTCGGAACAGATGGTGGGAGCCTCAGCCATGCCGGCTGTCGGTTATTGTTGGTCTTTTCATGTGCTGGTGGTGGATGCATGAGCATCACATATCTGCACTTAGCTGCCAACATGTAGAGATGGCACAGGTTCAAATCCTACTATGCGCAGTTATCAAGCTCTCGGGAAGCAGCTCCTGCTCCCACATGCTCGCACCAGATTACAGTGAGAGCCTCTGAAGGTTGCGTCACATGTAGGGTCTCCAGGCCAGCGGATGCGATTCCTCCAACTCTTACTCGTGGCAATCGATGCCTCGAACACCTTCGAACATCTCCGGACATTACTTTATACAATCCCGCGTGAAACCCAACCGATCGAATCACGAAGTACAAGAAAGGCCTGACCTATTGGCGGTAGGAGTGCAGAGCATACTATCCACCGTTGTAGCTTGTTGCAGTTCTAGTACCAAAGTGTTTGCACAGGAAGGCGGCTTACAGCTGTGCTCTACCTCAACAAAGACTGGACGCTTGCATCCGAAACTAGTGCTCGATGTCGATCATGTTTGGGGTCTTCTGCCGGAAAGCGGGATGAACAGCGTCACCTCGGCTTGGGTGCACTCTTGCCTGCAGAGCTTGTGGAGGAAATCGGAGCACGGTGGTTGCCTTCGAGTATTTGAGCCGACGATGCAGAGCTGCCAGGTGGGGCGCAGTAAGTCGTCGATGTGAGGGAGCTTGTCGAAAATCGAAGAACGCAGAGCAAGGGACTGCAGCCCGTTAGCAAAATCTCCGCGTCTTCGGAGCAGTACTGGCCATGCTGCCCGCTGAGGAGGTTGACAGTCGTAGTCAGACGCTTCTGTACTAGTAGTACTGTAAAGGAGGTTCCCGCAGTAAATAGCATCGAGGGTCAAGGGGCAGCAGGCTCTGGCATGCTCTGGCAGGACTGCTTTTTGCACTGCGAAGAGCCGCTACCGTCGATACTTCTGTTTTGTCCAAGCAGATGCATGTTACATCGCATAGTCTTCGGCCCCATGACTCTCCTCAAAGAGTCTTCTTCGCAAGATGCTCGGCTCAAAATTGGCCCGGCATGAACCAGGAGGTGTCTTTCGCCGCCATGTCGGATGAAGCCGGTGCCGACCGGAACCGACTCTTTGAGATTGTCCGAGATGGCAGCTTTGCGGAAGCAAAGAAGGTCCTGTCAGAGGCCGACATGTCCTGGAAACATTCGGCTCTTCGACAAAACTTTCTCTTTTTCATTGCGGCGCGACGCCGCCGAGGCTCCGAAATACTGGCCAAGCAATGTGTCGCCATGGGCGTTAACCTGGAAGAAATAGACGTCTATGGGCAAACACCCCTTTTCTGGGCTGCAGCAAGGGGTAACATGGCGGTTGTAGAATTCCTGCTTCGGGTTGGATTCGAAGTCAATTTTCGAGACCACGCCCGGAAGACAGCTCTTTTTTTTGCCATTGAAAAAGGCCACCTTGATGTGGCCGACTTTCTCATCGAACGTGCTGCATCTATCATGGTGCGGTCCAAGGAGCAGAAGACGCCGCAGTCCATGTTGAAAGCGGTGAATCACAAAGCACCCCAGAGAAAAAGAAAGTGGGCTTCGCCAACGCCGAGTTGCGTTTGCCCTGGTGCTGAAACTCGGAGCCGTTTCGCTCAATGGGAATGGGCCCAAGAGGAGTCGGAGCCGGTCATTGAGCGAAGCGAGGACAACGTGGTGCTCGAGAATCAGCAGTATCTCAGTGGACAAGTTAGTGGGTTAGTGTGGATTTGAAAGTAACACCAGCCATTGCAGACATCATCTGACTAGAACAAGCACCACGGCAACCAGAACAAGAGCAAAACCACCACCAACAACAACCACAACAACAAGGAACGAACAACAACAGCAAACACAACAACAAGAACAACACCAGCAACAACAACAACAACAAAGTGCCAGCAGTAACAGCAACAACAGCAAAGAACGACAACAGCACCAGCACCAGCACCGGCAGTGGCACCGACGCCGGCACCGGCACTGTCACCGGCACCAGCAACAGCACCAGCACCACCAACAGTAACACAAGCAATAACAAAAACAACAACAACACCAAGACCAACACCACGAACTACGGTTTCATTTTTGTGAGCGTTCTGGGATCTTGAGTTACAATATGTTACAAGTTCGATTGGTCTTTGAAGAACCAAGGTATTTTGTGTGCTGGAATGCGAGAGGCTGTTCGAAGCGTCTGCGCTGTTCGGAAGTAGAGTTTGCAGCAGACCATGCGCACCTGCACCAGGATACGACGTGGTACCGCGATTTGACCACAGAGCAAGCGGAGGCTTTCGTGAATGTCAGCGCAGATGACGAAGCAGTCCGTCTTAAGGTCATTGAAGAGATGGCGACCGGAGGTCGCCCGTCTGCCTTCACACTACCAGCAGTCTCACAGCAGAGCCACACAGTGGCAGGATACATCCACGCATCTTTCGCAGACCAGACAATGACGATTACACACTGCAAGGTCGACCGCCCGCATCAAGGTCGGGGCTTGGGCGGTCTGCTGATCGAAGCGGCCGAGAAGCGGGCTCAGACGCTGGGAGCCGCCATTTCGAAAGTGAAGCTCACAGTGTTGGAGACCAACGAGCCGGCCAGAAAGTGCTATGCCAAGTCGGGTTTCCAGGTTTACGGCGAATCTCCATCCATCTTTCCGCCGTGCAACTGTCCTGAGGACAGTTGCCACTGTGATAATAAGATCAAGTGGCTGATGATGGAGAAGCGCATCGCCTGAAAGCGCGCTCTGCTAAATATGTGCCAGGGTCGTTTTTGGAGCTCCGAGGCTAAGAGTCCAAAGGACGACAGAAAGTGTGAACTTATGTGAACGTGCGGAATTCTGCGGAGAGGTTAAGCGCGACGTAGAGCCTGTCTGGAACCGCTTGGTGACTGGGCCTGCAATTGGCAGGGTTGCCGAGGGAGTCGAAAGCATGCGCCCAAAACTCAAAGCGGCCGTGGCCAACTGAGGTTGTATTTTGGTCCACGCAGGAGGTGCCCCATGAGGTCCTCTCCAGCTTCAAGGCAGGGCCATGGTTGTTGTAGTTGCTGGGTCCGTTAAACGCCGGCTTGCCAAAATCCCTCTGTGCAGGACCGGATGGCGGTCAGCGTCTGGTTCATCTGCGGTCGTGAGAGCCTCCGGAATGAGGAGTCCTTCCAGCGTCTCTTCAACCCGCAGAAGCTCAGGCCGCTCCAATGGTGGTTTCAACTCCAGCTCACAGGAGATTGAACAGACATCCACTGATGCAGGTGTATCGGCCAGCGCAACCGACGCTCGTGTTTGCTGCGAGCCGCAGAGACGGAAGAAGAAAGGCAGCCGGGTTGCTGTGAGGGAACCGAAGCGGGTGTTAGCGACAGAAGAGGATGAGAAGTTTGTGAAGCAGCTCGTGATGGCCCAACAACTGCGGTCTCGGTGAGCCCGGTTAGGAATGTGCACGGTCTCAGGCACCAAGACAGGAACTGAACAGGAAGCTTTTGGTCAGCCTTTGCCGTGCCCACGTCAGGGCCGTTCTGCAGGAGCTTCCGCTGGAGGCCACCGAGAACGCCGGATGTTCTTTGAAACAGGGAACAGCCGGAACAGCCCTCAGCCCAGGCGACGTTTTCCCCTGCGAAGCTGTCAATCCTCAGTCACCGCTTCCGATGGCGACGGGAGGAGGAGGGATGCCTTCATCTCTTCTCGAATTTCGAAGGTTCATAGCTCGTGCAGGGAGGCTTCTTGAAGCCTAGGATGATTTCAGCGCCTTCCGTGGATGTAGAGCTGCTTGTGCATGTTGCAGCTAGTTTCAGGCCGAGAGCAAACAACCTATTCATGCCCAGGACGTGGAGCGGGAGCGGGACACACTTCAAGCCGTCTGATTGCGAAAAGGTTGAACGTAGAGTCTGACCGACTGAGTGCATGCACATTCTGTGCTGCCTGGCGTTTAGACTTCCGCGCTGCCCCGAATGCTAAACATGTGCCATCGAAGTGTGAAGCTGAGCAAATCCGTAAGGATGTTGCAATCCGCAATGCTGTGGCAAAGGCGCTGACAGGCAGCTTGGCTGGGCTGCTGAAGCAAGTCTGATTCTAGACCAATCGTGGTGCTTTGAAAAGTCGCGCCAGTGCGGCTGAAGTTCCTTGCCCATTCAGAGCCGATGTCCTGTTCAGGCCAGCATCCTGCAGCAGCCTTCGCAGCAACAGCAGAGGTGCTGGGGTTTGGCCAATGCAAGTGTCCGCCAATACCACCACATGCTGCCGTTGCGGAGCATGCTAATACTTGCCGGCAAGCCCGCAGGAAGACGAATAGAATATCGAACCACAGCAGCCTTAGCTGTCGCGATGCGAGGCAGCACAACCGAAGCTGCGCACGGAGCCTGTGCGAAGTGGTGTGCCGTTGCACTTCGACGCTCCGCAGTAATTTGGGAGGGCTGTGCGCCGTTCGCAAAATCACGAAATGATCATGCAATTTTTCTGTGATAGCAATCCCGAAATTGCGGCAGTATCGAGCCGTCGTGGGTCAACGTGGTGTTGGTCGGTCGTGTAAAATCGTGCGGAGCTCCACATAAAGCAAGGCAGCCACGTGCTGTTGTAGTTCTACAACACGAGGACAGCGTGGCAACAAATCACTAGCCTGTGCAAGTGGCATCATGTCGGAATAAATATCGACTCGGTGCCTGGCCACTGCCACGCTTTCGAAATCTCAGTCTAAGGAGCTGGTCGAAGACAGCGGCTCACTGCCCTCCAAGCCCTTTACGCACCTGTCTGCCCGCAGGACCTGACACCGGGCTTGTTTTGAACGTCGTGCGATACGCCGATGTCACAACTGGAGTCCGTCCCGTTTTCAGGATCCCAGTCACCTTCGGCATCGTGGACTAAAGGGCGACCGTACGACGAAGGTGTGGACTCATGCGGAGGCCCATCAGGGGATGTTGGTAGCTGTCTGTTTCTGCCAGCACTGCTGTGAAACGGTTGCAGGCGTCCTGCAACGTGCCGGTCACGGAACTGGAAGGACGACGACAGGTGCGGCAAGCCTTCAGCCTGCCCCCTTCGCATTTGTGCATGCATGGCTCAGGCCATGTTGTAGTTCCAACGTCAAAGTGACCGTCGTCCCGTACTTCTGAACTTTGGAGGTGGTGAGATCAAGTAAAGAATCTGTGTATCGAAACGATGAAGCTGTGGTGAGTATTGTCGTAATGCTTGACAACTGCAACTTTCTTTGAAGGCACCAAGGATTTCGGTCAAAGTAAGTCACAGCAGGAGTTGATGTCAGAGCTATGACCAACCGAGTTCACTTCGGTTTGGCTTGGATGGAGACTTGCGGCTATCTTTGTCATGTCGCAAGTTGCAGCTTCCAAGCAGAGAGTTTCAGTGTCTTGTTCATGCTAGCCAAAACCATCTGCTGCTCCCTTGTCGTCTTGTCATGCTTGTACAAGACGTGGAGACATGCGCAAAATCGTGTTCGTGTTTCAGCACAGCCGAGTTGGAGCCACTTTTATCGTGTAAATGACAACTTCTCTTGACATCTTTCAGTTCACTGGCGAACGTAATCTCGCAGGACTCTATCATGTGCGAACTCATCTGAAGCATATTGCAAACACTTGAACTCGTTGCGTTTAAGTTAAGCTCGTGACAGGGGCATTCGTCGCACGTGGCTGCCAGCGGCAACATCGAAGAAGATGAAAACACCAGATGAGTCTGCCCGTTTGCTGCTGTTCTGACAGTTTGCGTGTCTCCGTCCTGCGCTTATTGCTGAGTGACGGCCACTGCCCTCAAGTTCTTCGGTCAAAGGGGGTGTATTTTAAAGGCATGGAGTCGGCTGCCTGCAGGAACCGAGGACCTGACCGATCTCGACGGCCGGAGGCCAAAGTCAAAGGCCTTCGAAAGCGAAGGTCTGCTGCAAGCGTGTCCGGCGTCTCCTAGCTTTGACTGCAGCATTTTGGCCCCTGAGCGCCTTCCGTCTACAAGCTAACCGACAAAGGATCGGCGGATGCGCGGGAAAAGGCGCACAAAAAATTGCTGTGGTCCTCATGTGCGAACTAGACGGCAGGACTGGGATTTCAACAGTACCATTGACACGAGCTTCGCTGCGAAATTTTGCACATGTTGTGGCAGAAAGATCTCTTTCACCTGTGTCAGAAGTAGAGTTGACTGGGCAGCAGCGTAGATTGCAAGAGTTGCACATGGAGGCAGAGCAAGAAAAGAGAACAGCATTCAACGAAACGCAAGCAAGGATGCCACTCGACAGCAGAAGTCACAGCGCTGGGAAAATTTTAAGTGATGGCCTGGTGCAGTGGTCTGCACCGAAAAACTTGAGTCAGCACAGGAAGGGTGAGCAGTGTCGGCTTGCAGAGCTCACACCCGCACACGCACACAGTGTGACAAAGCGGTGCCTCGAACACGAGCAGCGGAAATGAAGCATCAAAGCTCGGCAACGCCCAAACCAGCAAGGCATCCTGAAGGCAGGCTGCGCAAAGCCGCCCGTGTGCAACCGCGTAGCAAAGGCAAGCCTCGGATGATCGTAAGTTGCTCGGGTGTATTCTCATGCGTATTCCGTGCATATGTTTCTAGGGGATTAGGCGGCTAGGGGTTCAGGGTTCAGGGCTCAGGGGTCTAGGGGTTTACGGTTTAAGGTTCAGAGGTTTGAGTTGAGGTCTTGTGGGACGGCGGCGGGTCCGGCCCGTTTATGTGCTCTCGCTTGGGGCCTATAGCTTATCCGCTGGGCCACGCAGCGCACGTGTTCTCTCGCATCTGCACAAATCCACTCCTCGTCCCTGTGCTTGTCAGTTGGCGGCTACGCAGGT
The DNA here is from genome assembly GCA_905221615.1 of Symbiodinium sp. CCMP2592. Taxonomy (NCBI): domain Eukaryota; class Dinophyceae; order Suessiales; family Symbiodiniaceae; genus Symbiodinium; species Symbiodinium sp. CCMP2592. The sequence goes on along the minus strand of CAJNDT010005290.1, from coordinate 255,895 downwards.
TCCCAGCAACGTCGGCCAAATGAGCTTGGGGGGTTCCCCATGGTCTCGCGGGATATAGTCCGCTGGCGATGACGTGTCGAGAGTTACGTGCAGATTTGTGTTTCATCTCGTGTTGGCGACATTTTTAATGGGCAGTTTTTTTTAAAGGGCAACCCGTAAAGGTTGGCTCCTGCACTCCGAATCGGAAATTTATGTGTTTCTGTGTCACATCGGTGTGGTGGTCACAGTGGCAGGCACGGTCGCCTACAAAACTTGGTCTCGATGCGCAGTTGCTGAGCCTGGTCGTGCGTTGCATTCTGCGGTTTTCGTCCGTTTTTGCCGAATGACCTGAACCAAATGGAACTAGCTAACCCTACCCCATTCTGCCCCTCATCCGTGCAACTACGTTAGCTCCCTGCTTGCTGCTGGTGCAATTGCTGCGATTGCTGCTGCTGCGATTGCTGCTGCTGATGCTGCAACTGCTGCTGTGCAGGCACCCATAATGCCGACAATGAAAGTGGGGGGTCGATACCAGCCCTGGCAAGACCGCCCTTCGCCATGCGACTTTTCGAGGGTGTACAAATGGCCTGTGAATTGTCAGTCAGAGCCCGTGACTTTTCGTCCTTAGCTGGCCATGAACCAACATCCTGGCACGACCTGCCTCACGGAGGAGAGCCGTCTCCGCTTGCCCAACACCACCGCAGTTCGACAATGCCTCGGCCTTCCTCTATTCACAGCTGGCCCGTACGCGGCCCGCGTGTTGAATGCACGGACCACCTCGCCTGAACTCATCCTGGGCCCTCCGCTGTTCCGAGCTCGCCTTTTGCGTCGGCTCCGCAAAACACGCCGCCCGACTACAGCTAGACGCCGGTGGCTTCATGCTTTAGAAGCCAGAGCGCCACCACCGTGCCTTTGTCGCCCTTTTGAAAATATAGCCAGCAGTGCGGGCCAAACACCGGCACACCTCCACGAGACCTTGTTTTTTATCAGGCTTCTGAGCTCGAAGACGAGGCTGTTCGTTTGGCCATCCGTGCCATTCCTCAATGCTTTGCTGCAGGTTCGAATGGCTTTCGCGGTATTTTTTTGCAGCAGCTTCATATTCAGGCTTGGGTGCCCTCGCCAAGGGGTAGAATTATGTTGGAGCAGGAGGAGGATGTTCTGCGAGGTGTTTTCAATGCTTGCTGGTTCTGGCGGTTGAAACTGTTTCAAGCCGTTGTGACTGCGGCGGTACTGTATGGACTATCAACTCTACCGCCTATTGACAAACAGTTTACTGACCTTGACGTTGTTCAACGTCGTATGCTGCGGTCCACAGTTGGTTGGTGACGTGTGGATGATGATGAGGAGTGGGTGGTCACGATGAGAAGGATGAGCTCTCGGGTTTCCTACGCTGTATGCCAACACCCCATACCAGCCCACACCCAACTGGACAAAACAGCTGCGAAGTCGTAAATTCACACTGGCTTCGCGACTTGGTCAACTTGGATGGCACATTCATACCACGAAATGGTTACCACCAAAACAAGGAATAATTTCAGCCAGCAGCCGAGCCGAAAGCTTGGACGTCCTGCTATGCGCTGGGATGATGATTTCAACATGTTCGCTGCGACTCGTCTTGACAGAAATAGTTGGATCGATTGTGCTGCATCGTCGCCCGAATGGCGCGCGTTGCAAAGCTTGCGCATATCTTGAGCGTGCTTATGCTTTTCCTACCGGTCCACATGTCCTCTAAAACCGTAGTCTTGGACTCGAACGGGCGCGAAGCAAAGCTGGTTCTTTGACATGGCCCCCTGCTTCCAAGTTGGATGCTGTTTTTGTTGGAACGTTGTGTCAGCGCTGCTGGAAACGTTAACCCTGTGAGCCGGCCTGCGTGCTGCCGCCCTAATGCCCCGATTGCCAGCCGTTGTGGCCCACCCGGATGCGGAGGAGAAGTTGATGATAGTTGATGTTTTTGGCGACCACGCCCTCGCATGCACTCGCACTGGTCTGATAGCTCGGAGGGCGAAGATCACGCGGGAGGCCGTCGGACGGCCTCGTCGTTTACAGAGCTACGCTTCTCGGCGGGGACCCTTGCTGCGATGCCACATCTGTTCTGCCACTGTCACGCACAGGCTTGCCGCAACCGTGCGGTGCCACACACGACGGAGCCGCCCTGCGCGTCGCCTCGTGGGGGGCAGCTCAGCGAGTGCAAAGCGCCGCTTCGTCGGCATGGGCCTGCCGTTGGTAGGCCATGCTGAGTGTCGGTACACGAGCACTTCATTCGGGTCAGTTTGGCTGGGACCCTCCATGCGAGCCAAGTGTTGGCCCCAGAGCTGGAGCGCGTGCTCGACCTTGTGGATGCATGCAGGGCCGACTCGGCTGCCGTTACGCGGCCCAGGGGGAAGTCAGCGGTGGGAGGCTGCGCCGAAGCGTGCAACGGAAAACCGAGACCCATGCCAAGGAAAATCCGTTGGAAAAAAACAAACGTTTACATAAAAACCATGACAGCGCTACATCACTCATAAGCTCGGGGACCTTTGTGAAGCTCGTTCCAGGCAACGCAGTCAGCTTCCCGAAGCTGCTCGCTTTGCTCTCTTGGAATAATGCCTCCCGCTTGCTGTACTGACCCCTGCGTGTCATTGCCTCTGTGAGTTGCTGCTGGTGTCAAAACAGACCTCGAGGACCTGGTTGGCGGTGGTGTTCGGGGTTCTGGTATCGGAAACTGTGGGGGCAAACAAAAGTTCTGCAAGGGGGGCATAGGCCTGCGACCCGCCTGCTATGTTGCTGACTCTGCGTTGGTGGGTTGGCACAATTGGACGTCGAGCGGTGTCGAAACCGGTGGGGTGATTTTGTAAAGGATTCGGCCCAGTAATTACCTTCATGGATATCTGAGATGACAAATGCACCAGGGAATTGTGGAGCAGAGGCATATTTACATTGCTGGAGGGCGGACGCCCCAATGGAACCGCCAATCGCATGAAACAGGTGGGCTCAAGCGGTTTCCGAAGCTGACACCGTCGCTGACGGCTGACAACTCTTGGTGGTGTCATGGTCCTCGCTTCCTGAAACTCGCTTGCCGGAGAAGAAACTAGTTGGCCAGCCGCACCAAAGTCAAGCGCGCCTGGGTCCGCGTGGCCCGAGAGGCCGTCGTCGCCGAAGGCCAGGTCGTTGCGGGCGCTTGGATTCCGGTCATTTGCGCCGCCACTGCCAACGCAGGAGCGCTGTGCTGCGATGAAACACTGGGGTCCTCCCTTACCAGAACGGGTCACTTGCCTCCCTGCACCGTTGAGGTGGACGGGGCCGCGCGAAAGGTCGCAGAGCGCTGCAAGCACTGCACGTACCCCAAACTCATGCGAAGTGGGCCGCAGCAGCTTTTGGTCGTTGGCTCGGAAATAGGAGGCCGCTGGAACACTGCAGCGCCGAGTTTTGTCAGTGATCTCGTTCGGCTCCGGGCTCTCCGCGCGCCGCCCGAAGAGGTGCCCTTGCCGTTGCGGTCAGCTCGCCGTCGCCGGCAGGGGTTGGGCCGCGCCTGGCCTGCAGCTTCACTGCCGGGGCCGAGCGCCGACCAGCCCCGGAACGTGTACTCGACCCCACCGCCGACGAGGGGCTTAGGACTGCGGGGGGATTGAGAAGAACTGGTAGTGAGACTTGTGTAGCAGAGGCACATGCTAAACTCCGCAACAGTGCCCAGCCGCCTTGCGCAGCGCGCAAATCGCGTAGGTGCAGCGTGCACATGCTTTCCTGTGTGTGTCGTTGCATGCTGCACAGTAAGCATTCGCTCCTTCCAGCACCCTGCGGCCGCAGAGCTCTGTGCCACTGGTTGCCCGCGCGCTCGCATGAACTTCCTGCCTATGCCAATGTGCGCTGGCTGCAAGCACCCGGCAGCAGCCGCTGGTGGGTGCATACCACCACAGCTTGTCTGTGTAGGCAGAAACATGCAGAAATTACATTTCGTTTGAGGACAATTTCGTCACTGCGTTGCGATTTCGCTTCGAGGTCGAAAATGAGCCCTGGTGCTGGACCTGTGTCATCACATCAGATCCAGGATACACTTGTTCGATTATAGCAAGCGGTGCGGCTTGTCAGATTAAGCGCATTTTTTCGGGTCCTGATGCTACACATGTTCGCGTGATCGATGCATCAGACCGGGATATCGGGATGCCACGTCAACGCTTGTTTGAACAAGGTGGTAGTTATCGGGGTCGAGGTCGGCGGGCGCTTCGGCATGCTTCACCGCTGAAGCTGCCGCCACCTTGCCCGGCACCGTGCGCACCACTCCTACTCTTCCGGGCCGCTGCCCGTGCAGGCTGGGTCCAGCGTCCGGCCTCCTTGCGGTCGCCGCCATGCGTGCTTTCGCGGCGTCCCTCCTCGAGCTGCCGCCTGGTGGTGACCTTTGCGATGCGGGAGAGGTTCCCAACCTCCACGACATGTTTGCCGAGGTCTGATGCGGCCCTCCGCTCGTCGCCAGCTGCGTGAGCGCCCTGAACCGAACCAGCCCGTAAGCCGCAGCCCTCATTCACGTGCACTGGGACCGCGGTTACTGTTCGAAAAGAGGCGTGCGACAATAAAGGTGGTCATCGGCTGCTAGGACTCAGCGCTCGGGCGGTCAAACGAAGGCAGCCGTTGCAGCCTGTTGCCTGTCCAGCCCATCCACGCGGGCTGAGCACTTCTTGCATGACCTGCACTTCGCGTTGCCCATGGACCGTGGAGTAGCGGATTCACTATACCGACGTGGGTGCAGACAAAAGGCAGCGGCATTAGGAGCTTTATCAGACGGGCCATTACATTTGCAGGCGGCTATGCTGCTGTGGGCTCGGATGGCTACTTAACAGCAGCAGCGCAATCAACGTTGCTCGAATCGTACGCAGGGGCCGCCGGAGCAACCGCCGCAGGGGCTCTTGCAGACGATGCGTGCCGCACCCAGCACGCAGATCGCGGGGAGCGCTCGCCGCCGGCTCGACATGGCCGACGTCGTGCCCGCCGCCGCGTTGCGGGCGCCCCGAGCCATGCACCCCCATCCACCGATGCAGGCGAGGATGGCGTGCTTTTGTGCCCGGGACGCGCAGCACCACGGGAAACTGCTACATGCACGACGGCGAAGATCCCGGAAACGGCATGGGCCACCCGTGACGCTGTGGATATGACCGAGGAGCTGCGACGCCCCGTCCCCTGGCGATCGGCTGTTCGCGCGGCACTGCATGGTCACTGCACTGAGCCGCATCCGCGACTCCACCAGTGGCCGCACCACGCCGGACGCCGCCCGGACGTCCCATGAAGTTGTTGTTTTTTTTTTTTTTTGTATGCTCCTCGCGCGCACGGCCCATCGAGGAGCAAAAGGGCGGGACGAACTTTTATGCCGTACATGAGAGTTCCAGCAAAGAGACTGGGTATCGTTATGGGGACCCCTTCGATATCGTACTGTACCTGGGGGGTGTGGCCCTGATGGCCCTGCCTGCTACCGTTTCCGGCGCCTGTTTTGGGAGAGTGGCGGTGGGGCCAGAAGAAATAGGTACGGGGAGTCCCCCCACCACACAGACGGCCCGGAAATAGTATCGGTACTCATTTCAAACCCCCCTCAACCCCCCCGCGCACCCCCCCACCCGCGAGGGATTCCTCATGTATCGTTGCTGGCCGCGGCGCGCCGTTCTATCGCGAGCGCAAGCGCGAACAAGCCCGCGCCAAAGTAAAAGTTGGCGAGCTTTCAATAGCCCGTCAGCTCCTTACCGCTGCAGAACTTGCGCCCGGCGACAAGGATACCTGGCGAGCTTTAACAGACCCCGTGAAGCGTCCTCCGGAACCGCGAACACCCAGCCCGGATTCCGTGCAGGAACCACGGTCCCCCCCCGCCCAGCCCATCCAAGTTGGATATGCGGGCGGCCGCGCGAACGGCGTGGCTTGCCCGTTGGTAGAGAATCCTTGCAGTCGCAACACAGCGCGCCGTCGCAGCTTCCCTGTTGGAGGTCCCGCTCGCGGACGAGTGTAACGTTGCCGGGGAGCCGCCGGATCTGCGCGCCGACGTGCGGTGGCAGCTTCCGCCTGTTCGCAGCCACCAGGGGCCTCGCTGGTGCCTTTGTGCGTGCGCCTCCGGGCTAGGTAGGCACGTTGGGACTTTGGGCTGCTGGAGAAAGGGCTGCGAAAAAACAAAAAAAAATTGGACCATTTGTTGTTGCAGCAGCGTTGCGCGAAGCACCGCGGGGAGGCGCGGCGGGGCTGACGGGCATGCGCGCGGAGCATTTCAAGATTTAGCTCATTAACGTTGCTGCTATGGAGCTTCTGGCCTTTGCGGCGACCAAGCTCGCGAATGCGGAAGTGCGCGCCGACATCGTCCCATATCGTCCCAGCCCTTGCCTTGGCACGCTTAACGGCGCTTCGCCAGCCCGACGGCGGTGTGCGCGGCATCGCGACGGGCGATGTGTTTCGCCGCCTCTTTTCGCGAGCTCTCGCCAAAAGTTGGGCGACGGTGTTTGATCAGGCGACGTGACCGCACCAGTTTGCTTCGCGGCATGTGTGCGAAAAGGCATTGGATTTGCGCGATGACGCAGTTTTGGTTTCGCTCGACGAGCGGAGTGCCTACGACACCATGTCCCGGGCGTCTTTCCTGATTGCACTCAAAAGCGGCCGCGCCAACGTTGCTTCTTTTCGTGCGGCTGTTTTACGGGGGACCGTCGACTTGCTGCTGGTGGGATGCCCAAGGCAGGTGCCGGAACATCGCTCAAGGAGAAGGGTGTCAGCAACGCGACCGGCTGGCCCCTGCGCTCTACTCTTTGGGACAGCACGAAGCCCTGCGGAAAGCGGCCTCTGCCCTCCACTCCTACACCTTGTTGGCATTCCTCGACGATTTCTACGTCTTCACCACGCGAGAGCGAGCACAAGCCGCCCGCGACACAGTAGTCAAGGTCGTCCACAGCGAATGTGGCATACAGCAGCGGCGAAGGGCCGCCCTCTCCGAGCATAGCTGCGCTGGGGTCGGACGTTTGGCGTGGGGACAAGCCACTCGCCGAGCGCAGGCTTTTAGTGCTGGGCACCCCTGTCGGCCACCCAGAGTTCGTGACCGCGTGGGTTCAGCAACGGATGCGGACGGAACGGGAGTTCCGGCACCAGCTGCAGCTGCCCCAGCTCCCTGACTTGCAGTGCGCATCGCTGCTCCTTGCGATGTGTGCAGCACCGCGAGCTAATCATGCGTTGCGGACCGTCCCCCCGCATGCCGTGGCCGCTTATGCCCAGGCACATGACGATGCCATTTGGGAGACTCTGCAACTCTGCCTCGGTGACGTTGCCCCGGCAGATGTTGAAGGCGCAACAAGCATGCTCAACCGAACAAGGCTTAGGCTACTGGCCATATGGAAGGCAACACAGCGCATCGCGGCATCGCGTATTCGCAACCTTTACCTCCGCGAGCGCACGCTGCTGCGTTCTTTGTCGCCGTCCGCTGGAGTCCTTCTCCGGTTGCAGGCTGGCCCACAGGCAGGGGCTTGGTTGACTGCCGTACCCAGTGGGCCGGCCAACACCCCCAAGCGATGCTGCTGGCACTGCGCCGTCGCCTGCGCCTCCCAGTGCTCCTGTGTGCCAACCGTTGTGGCCCGCCAGGCTGCGGAGGCGAGGTGGATGCTTACGCCCTCGCACCGGTCTGTTGGCTCGCAGGGCAAAGATTGTGGAACGGGCATGGGCGCGTGTGGCTCGGGAGGCCGTCGGCCCGGACGGACAAGTGGTCCCCCAAGAGTGGCTAGCGCACACAACCGCACACAACGTCCGCTCCGACGACCGGCGCCGCTTGGACCTACCATCTACGGCGCGACGCCTCTTGGCGGGGCTTCTTGCTGCGACGCGCAGCTGCTTTGGGATCTGGTCCGGGTCCGTGCCCAACGAGCTCCACCAGCCATGCGACGTGCTGCATCGACGGCATGGGGCCAGGCGTTGGTGGGCTATGCTGGCAGTGTCGGTCCAACAGGCCGTCACAAGCACGCAAGCCAACCATCGGCCCCGTGGCTGGACCGAGTGATGGACCTCGCGGATGCGGCGGGGGAGAGCCGTCTGCCAGATGACGCGTCGTAGTGTAGAGCTGCTCCGCGCACAAAGCATGCGGCAGGAACCCAAGCCATGCAGGTGCAAAGGAGGCGAAAGAAATTGAGGCAACAAAAATGACATGTTCAATGTGTCTGGCTATCAGGATTGTGGCCCGCTCGATGGTGTGTTTCGAATGGTTGTGTTCTGAATTGCAACGAGTACAAGCGGGTGAATGTGTTCTTACAACCTTCGTTGACAGTGCAGAGCATGGGTTGAAGGTAACACGTAGCGTTTTGTTCTTTTATGAGTTTTATGTTGGTTTTGCTGGCCATGGCAGCTTGGAGTCGAAGCTTGAACAGGCTCCTTCGCAACAGGTGTTGCTTTCGTATTTGCATTGCTGTCATGCGGACAGGCAGAACCCTGTCCATGAACATTGAAGGGGCGCCTGGACCGCGTGATGCCATGTCTGACTGTTTGCTTTGGGTGCAAGTGTTTTGTATCAGGTCGTCGGGTTGGCTCGTGCACGTGGGGTACGGGCCTGACGTATGGCTTGTTTGGCGGTGGCATGTTCTTCGAACACACACGCAGGCTAGACTGTGTGCAGCCTTTCGCGAATTTGATACGCAACGGCTGGGATCTCAGCTGGTTGCTCTGTCTTTATCTTAGTGGGCGTGTTTTGGATTCATGGTGCTCACGAGGACTGGGGTCATCAACCGAACATACCTGGAGGTTCTCAGCTTGCGAGGTTCGTCGGGAAGACCGTTGTCGATGTAGGGCGTGCTGGCAGGCGCTCATTCACCTGTCGTTGGCACGGGAGTTGAACGTGGCCGAAAGTCAGCAGTTTGAGCCTTATCATAATTTTATATGCACACAGGAGCTTCGTGGTTGCATGAGTGGGGCCAGGATTGGCTATCCAGCATTCCACATATCTTGAAGGTTGGGGCGATTCCTGGACAAAGTGACGGACAAGCGTGAAAACGTCGGGCGCTTGTAGACAGTCAACCGGTGGTGGTGTTGGCAGGCACGAATCAGGAATTGGCAGCATGTACCAAGGTCGAATACGATACATTCGTCCAATGGTTGTATGCGCCCGCAAAGCCGGCTCGTTTCCAGCCTATGTTTCGTGATGACATGCGGTGCTGGCATTCCAGGACTCGAAGTTGTCCGAGTTGGTGCTGTCTCGTGCCAGTCGGCTTGCTCATTTCCGAATCCTTTGTGCTGTTCTTGTCAGTGTGTCATGTTGCACACGAGGTCCCCACAAGGGTGGTATTCCTGCAGATCCGCGGCCTTTGAGCCGCACACCCAGACAGGGCAGTTGCCAAGAGTAGGGGGCAGTTCGCAATTCAAACAGTTTCGACGTCGAGCAACAATAGGCTGAACACACGCCGCATACACATAAAGTTTGCAATGATTGTCATCATTCGCAGATAGTTGTAAGTTAGTAGTTTTCGGCTCTGCAACAGTTCTCATACCCTGAAGGTCGCCTGGAGCAGGAGGCAAAAACACGCATTGTTACGGTATGTGACATACATGTACATATACATATACATACACATTTCTATGCATCTACATATAGGCATATATATATATATATATATACATATATATTTATATATATATATGTATGTATATATATATATGCACATATACACATATAGACATATACACGTATACACACATGTACACATATACACATATACACATATACACATATACACATATATACACATATAACCATATACATGTATACATATATACATATATACATAAATGCATAAATATACATATATACATAAATATACATATATACATAAATATACATATATACATAAATATACATATATACATATATATATATATATATATACATATACACATATATATATATATATGTGAGAGGGGCATTTGGGGTCTATTTGGCCACTGCTTTATTATTTCACGTGGTTCCTTTAATTTTGCTGCTTAAGCTTGGAATTGGCCAGGCTTCGAATTACACGAAATAAAAATCCGGCCTTTTGGGGTAGCTCCGAGGCCATTTATAGAATTACATGAATTAAATGAATTAACTGAATTAATGATTTAATTCGGGACTCGGGCCGCAAAATTAAATGAATTACATGAACCAAGTCATTAGAGTCGTGTTTGGCATGTTGAAATTTGAGTGAGAATTCAATAGAAATGCATGATGCGTGAGTTTGCATTTTGCCACATTGAGAGTACAGATCCTTGACTCCACTCTATCTCTGGAGTGCCTGATTGCTGAATTGCATTTTCGCTGTGATAGCGAATGATCGAGTCTGTCTCTGAAATCATGAGATGACTGAATGCACCGGAGTATACACGTATTACCCTGCTTCGTCGACTGAGCCATGCAGGAGGCAAAAAAAGTCATTAGTTCAATTAATTCATTCGGCTCGGGGCTCGGGCCGCAGAACTACATGGAATTAAATGAGGTAATTAATCAGTTCAGTTAATTCGTTTAATTCTTTAACGGCCTGGGAGCTCTGAGGGCGGTTTGCATTTATTCATTTGATTCTTTTACTTCCGCGGCCCAGGCCCCGAATTAAATGAGTTAGATAAATTAAGTCCGGCCTCCCGGGGGTAGCCCACAGGCCATTTGCAGAATAAATGTTTTAATTGAATTAATTACTTGTAGTGAATTCATTTAATGCATTTAATTCGGGACCCGGGCCGCAGAATTAAATGAAGGAACTAATTCAATTAATTCATATAACTCGGGGCTCGGGCCGCATAGGTAAATGAATTAAATGAACTACTTGATTAATTCCATTAATTCGGCGCTCGGGCCGCAGAATTAAATGAATTACATGAATTAATTTATTAATTCAAACAATTCATTTAATTCATGTAATTCTTTAAATGGCTTGGGAGCTCTGAGAGCGGTCGGCATGTAGTTCATCTAATTCATTTGATTCTGCGGCCCAGGCCCCGAATGAAATGAATTAAATGAATTAAATCCGGCCTCCTGGGGGTAGCTCCCAGGCCGTTTACAGAATTAAATGAATTACATGCATTAATTGAAATAATTGAATTAATTAGTGATTTCATTTAATGCATTAATTCGGGGCTTGGGCCGCAGAATTAAATGATTTGAATAAAATCAATTAATCCGGTTAATTCATGTAATTCAAGACTCGGGCCGCAGAATGAAATGAATTAGATGAATTAAATGAAGTAGATGAAGTAGATGAGTTACATGAATTAAATGAATTAAATGAATTAAATGAATGAAATGAGCAATTCATCAATTCAACTTGTTCATTTAATTCGGGGCTCGGGCCGCAGAACTCAATGAATTAAATGAATTAACGAATTATTTCAATTAATTCATTTAATTCGGGACTCGGGCCGCAGAATTGATTTCATTAATTCAGTTAATTCATTTAATTCGGGGCTCCGGTCGCAGAACTAATTGAGCTACATGAATTAATTAGTGCAATTAATTCAATTAATTCATTTGCTTCATTTAATGAATGGCCTGGGAGCTTTGAGAGCGGTTGGCACTTAATCCGTTTAATTCATGTAATTCTGCGGCCTAGGCCCCGAATTACATGAATTAAATGAAATAGTTTATATCTTCAACTAATTCAGTTAACTCGTTTAAGTATTTTTTTTGAATGGCCTGGGAGCTCTGAAGGGCGCTCCGCATTTTTTTCATTTGCAATTGTTCATTCTGTGGCCCACGCGCCTTCTCAAATGAAATGAAAGAATCCATAAAGCCAGCATTTCCATTAGTTATTTCAATGGCTTGGGATCTTTGTGGAGTGGTCCGCATTTAACTCATTTGAATCCTGCGGCCTCGTCCTCGAATTAAGTGAAGGAAATCCTACCGCTTCTATGTCATTCCACGGCCAATGCTTCACACAACAAGGTACCCGCGTATTGGTACAAAGAGCCAATTTCCATCAAATTTGTGGCTTAAGGGAAATCCGATTTCCCCAGAGTTTTGTGCAGAATTCTCTTCATTTTCCCCTGCGCCTTTGAGTACGGTTCTTGCGACTACTATAAAATCGGCTAGGCCATCCCTTAAATCATTTGGGATTTCACCTAGTTTTCCCCTTTATTTCCTGTGGTTTTCGCTTTAAGACCCTTCTTTGTGAACAAAATCCCTTTCAAAAATCCCTTTACGTGCCGTCCCTGTGCCCTTTTCGCTGCGTGTGTCCTGTTTTGTAACGTCCCTGTCCACAAATATTGCACTGTTGTAGCAGTTGAAATTGCACATGGAGTGAGTTGTTGAGGCCTGGGTTGTACTACGAAAATATCACCTAGAATGCACGATTTCAGACAAACCTCGGTATTAGATAATCGATCCTAGGGACAGAAGTATGTTCTCAGAATAGAACGATGCAAGGTTAAGTTTTCAATCTGACCTGAAAAAACCGTAGGTTTTATGTTTGCATGTATATGGACGCCATCCGCAGCGATGCGACACGCCCTCAAAATTTTGGACATGTGAAGCTGCAGAAGTGTGGACGGTGGTTTGAAGTGCAGATTGAACCCTCTATGCCTTCCAACATTCATGACCCTCAATTATCGACCGTGAACGCAAGTCCGCGAAACACAGAAGCTATGAAGACAACGGGTTACAAAACTCTAAGGCTCTTTAGCTGTAGGCTTTCTTGATTTCAGACAGCACCCCACCCCCGGTTCTGACGGGTTGTGAGAGGATTTACGGGGTCTTGCCGAGGTGGGGGGACACCGGGGGCGGCACTAAGGCGGCTTTTTGCGCCGATGAGCACCCCCCTCCTCGCCCGTATTCCTCCCGTCAGGGCGACAGTGCCTGGCGTACTCTTTTCCTTTTTTCTCTTCCCAAAGGCGCTTCCACCCCTCCCGGAGGTCTTTCGCTTTCCATGCCTCGTGCAAGGTTTTCGTGCTGCAATCCCAGACCCCCCGTCTCGTTCCGAGATTGGGGGTCTGGCTTGTTGCCTTCTTCCACGCCTCCCGTAGGTCTTTCGCTTTCCATGCCTCGTGCAAGGTTTTCGTGCTGCAATCCCAGACCCCCCGTCTCGTTCCGAGATTGGGGGTCTGGCTTGTTGCCTTCTTCCACGCCTCCCGTAGGTCTTTCGCTTTCCATGCCTCGTGCAAGGTTTTCGTGCTGCAATCCCAGACCCCCCGTCTCGTTCCGAGATTGGGGGTCTGGCTTGTTGCCTTCTTCCACGCCTCCCGTAGGTCTTTCGCTTTCCATGCCTCGTGCAAGGTTTTCGTGCTGCAATCCCAGACCCCCCGTCTCGTTCCGAGATTGGGGGTCTGGCTTGTTGCCTTCTTCCACGCCTCCCGTAGGTCTTTCGTCCATGCCTCGTGCAAGCAATGCCTCGTGCAAGGTTTTCGTGCTGCAATCCCAGACCCCCCGTCTCGTTCCGAGATTGGGGGTCTGGCTTGTTGCCTTCTTCCACGCCTCCCGTAGGTCTTTCGCTTTCCATGCCTCGTGCAAGGTTTTCGTGCTGCAATCCCAGACCCCCCGTCTCGTTCCGAGATTGGGGGTCTGGCTTGTTGCCTTCTTCCACGCCTCCCGCAGGTCTTTCGCCTTCCATGCCTCGTGCAAGGTTTTCGTGCTGCAATCCCAGACCCCCCGTCTCGTTCCGAGATTGGGGGTCTGGCTTGTTGCCTTCTTCCACGCCTCCCGTAGGTCTTTCGCTTTCCATGCCTCGTGCAAGGTTTTCGTGCTGCAATCCCAGACCCCCCGTCTCGTTCCGAGATTGGGGGTCTGGCTTGTTGCCTTCTTCCACGCCTCCCGTAGGTCTTTCGCTTTCCATGCCTCGTGCAAGGTTTTCGTGCTGCAATCCCAGACCCCCCGTCTCGTTCCGAGATTGGGGGTCTGGCTTGTTGCCTTCTTCCACGCCTCCCGTAGGTCTTTCGCTTTCCATGCCTCGTGCAAGGTTTTCGTGCTGCAATCCCAGACCCCCCGTCTCGTTCCGAGATTGGGGGTCTGGCTTGTTGCCTTCTTCCACGCCTCCCGTAGGTCTTTCGCCTTCCATGCCTCGTGCAAGGTTTTCGTGCTGCAATCCCAGGCCCCCCGTCTCGCTCCGAGATTGGGGGTCTGGCTTGTTGCCTTCTTCCACGCCTCCCGTAGGTCTTTCGCTTTCCATGCCTCGTGCAAGGTTTTCGTGCTGCAATCCCAGACCCCCCGTCTCGTTCCGAGATTGGGGGTCTGGCTTGTTGCCTTCTTCCACGCCTCCCGCACATGCCTCGTGCAAGGTTTTCGTGCTGCAATCCCAGACCCCCCGTCTCGTTCCGAGATTGGGGGTCTGGCTTGTTGCCTTCTTCCACGCCTCCCGTAGGTCTTTCGCTTTCCATGCCTCGTGCAAGGTTTTCGTGCTGCAATCCCAGACCCCCTGTCTCGTTCCGAGATTGGGGGTCTGACTTGTTGCCTTCTTCCACGCCTCCCGTAGGTCTTTCGCTTTCCATGCCTCGTGCAAGGTTTTCGTGCTGCAATCCCAGACCCCTGTCTCGCGCCGAGATTGGGGGTCTGGCTTGTTGCCTCCTTCCACGCCTCCCGCAGGTCTTTCGCCTTCCATTCCTCGTGCAGGGTTTTCGTGCTGCAATCCCAAAGCCTTGTCTCGTTCCGAGATTGGGGGTCTGGCTTGTTGCCTTCTTCCACGCCTCCCGTAGGTCTTTCGCTTTCCATGCCTCGTGCAAGGTTTTCGTGCTGCAATCCCAGACCCAGATCGGGGGTCTGGCTTGTTGCCTTCTTCCACCCTTCCCGGAGGTCTTTCGCGTTCCATGCCCGTGCAGGGTTCTTGGCGCAATCCCAGACCCCGTCTCGCTCCGAGATCGGAGGTCTGGGTTGCTGTTTTTGTCCGCACCTCCCGCAGGTCTCTCGCTTTCTATGCCTCGTGCAGGGTTTTCGTGCTGCTATCCAGGGCGTCGTCTGGCTTGTTGTCATCTTCCGCCCCTCCCGTATGTCCTTCGCTTTCCATGCCCGTGCCGGGTTCTTGCGGCATTCCCAGAACCCCCGTCTCGCTCCGAGATTGGAGGTCTGGGTAGCTGTCATGTCCGCACACCGCGTAGGTCTTTCGCTTTCCATGCCTCGTGCCGGGTTTTCGCGCTGCTATCCCAGACCCCCGTCTCGCTCCGAGATTGGGGGTCTAGCTTGTTGCGATCTTCCGCCCATTTCGCAGGTCTTTGTCCTTCCATGCCCGTGCAGGGTTCTTGCGGCAATCCCAGACCGCCCCGTCTCGCTCCGGGATTGGGGGTCTGGGTTGTTGTCGTATCCGCACCTCCCACAGGTCTTTTGCTGTTTTCTGGCTGCAATCCCAGACCCCCCGTCTCGCTCCGAGATTGGGGATCTGGCTTTCGGCCATCTTCTGCACCTCCCTCGGTCTTTCGCCTTCCATGCCTGTGCAGGGTTTCGGCCACAATCCCAGACCCCCGTCTCGAGATTGGGGGTTTGGGTTGTTGTCGATATTGGCACCTCCCACAGGTCTTTCGCTTTCCAAGCCAGTGCAGGGTTTTCACGCTGCAATCCCAGACCCCCCGTCTCGCTCCGAGACTGGAGGTCTGGCTTGTTGTTGCTGCCATCTTCTACACCTCCCGCAGGTCTTGCAAGTTAATCCGGCTCTTCGCGCAGCTTCCTATGTTGTATTTAGGGCTTTCGTTGATTTTTCCGTCTTGGGTTGTTGCCGTCTAGCTTCGCGAGCCTTTCACCCTTTTCTCTGTGGTTGGTTTCTTTTCGTTCTTTCAGTCCACCTCCTCGCACCAACTTTGGTTCGTTTCCATGGTGCGAGATCTGTGTGGTTGTCACCTTTCGCTCGATCCGCAGTTTGTAGGTTTGCTGCTGTTATCCCAATCTCGTGATTGGGGCTCGGGGTCGGCGCCATTTTGCGCATGTTCCGTTGAATCCTCGCCTCCCATTCTCTGTCCTTGGCTTTCATGTGCTGCCAGACCCCCCGGCCTCGCGCTGTTTGGGGTCTGGGATCTTGCAATTTTCTGTACTTTTGTCTGCTTCCGTCCTCTTCTAGGCTTCTGCTCCTATTCCAATCCCCTACCATTCTTTTCTTATGTGAAACTTGGCTGCATTAGATACACGCCCTCTCGAACCCCTCGCGGAGAGCGGCTATGACGATTACGGAGCCGCTCGGAGATGCTTGGGGGGAAGTGCCGCAGTAACGTCTGTGGGCCACTCCTCCTCCTCCTCCTCCTCCTCCTCCTCCTCCTCCTCCTCAGACAGCACCCCGAGAAGCCAACCTTCTGACAGGTCTGACACTCCGAAACATAGCAGAGAAGACATGAACTTTCAAATCTTCGGACTGTATGTTTTTATCCCCAATCTGCAGATAATTAGATATGCCTAAAGCCCTTTGTGCCACTCCGAGGGTTGAACCAGAATCCCGGGAACGTGACGCCATACACCAAAGCAGTAGAGCCCAACGACTGACTTTCAAGCAGAGAACTGCGCAATACACTAGCCATCAGGTTGATAAAAGGTTTTCAGATCAATCCCTTGTTTTGCAAGTCGCCGCAGGTTGGCCCTCGGACGTCAGTTTCGGATGTTGGCAGCAGTTGTGAAAGATGTAGATTCGGGTTCTGGGACTTTCAACTGTACGGGCCTTGAGGTTTAAAGTGTGCTAGTGAATGATATTTTTTTACTTTCCCGCATGTCCTTCGGACAATACAGATCTGACCTCATGTGAGCACGAGCTTTGCCGGTGCAATGGGTATGTATGTATGTAGGTATGTATGTATGTATGTATGTATGTGTGTGGGTATGTGTGTGCGCACAACGGTGTATGATATGCAATGCGGATTGGGCTTGAAAAAGTTGGAGAAAAAATCAAGAAGGCCGAGGTGGAGCTGGAGGTTCAGCAGCTCGAGGAATCCAGGTTAAACAAAGTAAATTGTTATTTTGGTTTATAGTTCTGGCCACATCTGTTCCGTTCCCATCCACAGGTAAAGAGTGCAGAAACTCGTTGCGACGCAGCCAAAGACAGCTTCAGCTTTTGCGAGACCGCCTACGCGGCAAGCAGTCGGAGTTACCGAAGTCGTCTCACTCGCGCGCCGTGGAAACCCCTAAGCTTAAGCCAGCGCCACAACGCCGTGCGCTGGACCCGAAGCCGTGCCCTGCGTGCCAGCAGGGGGTGCGTAAAAGGCCAGGCCTTGTTAAGGGTACTTCCGCGAAGTACTGGGACAGCTGCCCAGAAAGGGGTGGAAGAAATCCAAGCCGGCATCTTCGGATGCGTCAGAGCCAGACTAAGACCAAACACGTTTGTCTTCCAAGTGTTAGTTCTCCAAAAACCCTGAAATTGTTTGGGGGTCGTTCGCGCTGAAAAGGCTTCTTTGGTGTTCCCTCACCAAGTTCTTTAAGTCCTGACTCGGCGAGTATGTGTCCACCAGACCGAAGCACGCTCGCAGCGGTTGCAAAATGATCTCTTTTTAGAAACCCCAAGAAGACCTCGAACCCTCGATATACGTCATCCCATGGCCAAGCTTTCGAGCTTGTTTGCGGTCTGAAATCGGGTGTTGCCTATCCTAGGCGTTTGGTGATCTGTTTGAAGAATGGTCGCAAGCGTGCGGGGTGAGACTGTTGGCGTCCCAGGTCAAGGTGACGGAGAAGCCATAATTTCGACACAAACCATTCAAAACGTCAGCCACAAGGATTATAGCCTTCGTTAGACTCAGGTCGAGCCCTCAGACGCCGGAGCAGTGGCGTCGGGCGACAGTTGGAAGATGTTGGAAGTGTTCGAATCAGCGTTTTTTTCCTTATGGATTTTTAATATGGGTTAGATGTTGAACATGCCTTTTTGTCGGGTATATGTGAACCAAATCGCAACGCTACAGAACACACACGTTGTATATCCTGCAGTCTTGAGCATTTGGCAGTTTCGATCTTCTGTATTGTATAGACTAGTGCTTCTTGGGCATCCAGCAAGAGGCGTTGATGCTCGAGGTTCACTTGGAAGCTTTAGAATCATACTGTACTTGCCAGATAGGGTTGGCAGTGTCATCGGGAGCGATTCACCGGGTGAGCCGTTCTTTCGGATGAAAGCGAACCCAGAAGCAGACAGCACGGATGTGCTGGAGTCACGTTCCACACTGACCAACATCAATCCACACGAGACAGATGTAAGACTGCGCTTCCAGACCGAAGGACATGCTTATTACATCGATGGCGAGAAGATCGACACAAGTGCCAGATCCTCAATTGAGTTGCGTTATGCGCGATTTGTTTTTGAAGCTTGCAAGCTGTTCTGTCTAGGTTACTTCATTGATCCACGAGTATGCCGCAGAGTTCGAGGCATGGCAGGCTGTGGGCAGGCAAAAACTGGCCCCGGCGGGACTGTTTCAGACATTCAAGTAGATGTCATCCTGCTGAAACTGGTCGATGCACCTGGCAGTGCCCGTGAAAGACTAACCGGAGATCTCCAGCACCAGCCCTTGGATATTGAAAGTCTTTGTGCTGAGCTTACCCGATTTTGTGAAGAGCTTTCAAACTGGGATGACATTGTGCAGGAAATCATGCTTGAGGATAACGAGATCGTGGATTTCTGGAAGAAGAAGTCTCTTCACGCATGCAATGCCGGGACATGGATGCATTCTATGCTTGAGCACATGATGAACGGCTCCGACATATAACTATGACCAAAGAGCTGAACATGGTGGTAGACTTTCTCCGTGAACTGCACGACGAGATGCCGAGACTGGTCGCCTACAGATCAGAGTGGACCATCTACGCAGGCAGAGAGAATCTGGCAGGATCGGGTAGATGTGGTTTTGTTTGACACAAGCGACGAGAAATTCGTTCTGATAGACAGGAAGCGCAGCGAGAAGTTACGACAAAAATACAACAGCTATGGGCAAGTTCATGATGGAACCACTGCAAGTCATTCCGGACTGTCAGAGCGAGCATTGCAGGTTGCAGCTCAACATGTACAAGTGGATCCTTGAAAGTTACTAATCCGAGAAATTGAAGAGTATGAAAGTTGTATGTGCGTATCCAAATTCATGCAATGAGGCTTTCGTGGATGATGTGCCCGACCTAACAAGTGCCGTTGACCGGTTAATGAAGCACCGACGCGCTCATGTACAAGCCAAGAGGACACCATGACACCATGCGACTTTTCACAAATGCCCGAGACGGCTGATCTGGCTGGAGAAGAAGGTATCGATGCTGCCATGGAGCCGGCGGGTGAACTGCTTGGTCCGTCAAGCCTGCAAGCGTTGCCTGAGACAGCGACAGTTGCTGTGCAGGACTCTCCGTTGGCGCTGGAAGAAGAACCTCAAACAGCCGACCAAGGTTTTCCAATGTTCGTGCAGAAGAGGCGTGAGATGAAGGGCACCAACGACAGTGCACAGTTGTTTAAGGACATGCTCTCAACCAACGACAGTCTTCTGCAAAGAGCCCTCGACCAAGAGCCAGCTGATGCTTTACAAGCGCCTGAAAGTATTCTACAATGCTACAAAACACGAGACGTGGTGCAGAACAACGCACTGAGCTGCATCCCACCTGGTCATCAGAGTTGCTGCGCCTGTCGCTTGTTGGCGGCTACCTTTGCCAAGCCCGCATAGGGGAAAGACCGATGTTGCCAGACTGTGCAGGACTTCTGTGGATGATGGAGGGCGAGAGACATATTCACGTCCACAACGGTTTCTGCTACGTCTACGACGAGGAAGGACCTTTCTTCCATTCGGCGGGGTTCCGCCTGAGACCGTTCTGAGAGGGGTACATGCATGTTGCACTCGTCTTGAAGGCCTTCTCCTCCTAACACCGTCGCGCACAAAGAGGCATCCTGCGAATTTGCTTAATGCAATTGCGGCAAAAAGACAAGAGTTTCCATCTGATGAAGCTTCTCTCGAACACTGTGCCAGATCCAATGTCGATCAGTGTCAGCGACTAGATTCAGCTGCGTCTGAAGATGCTGCAGAGGAAGAGCAGTCGCTGCAAGTGGCACAGGATGTTGGTGAGGATGGACCAGAGTCTTGGACTGTATCTGTTGCTGATAGAGTTTGGAAAATCTCGTGCGCTCTACGATCCGAACTAAGCTGATCCCTCCTAGTGGAATGGTGCGAGACGCCTGACCAGAGACAGAGCTGCCTGTGCTATCAAGACCTATGTGTCAGATACGACGCCGACCCTGACACAGCAGTGAAGATCGTTCCGAAAGCGTCCTCCAACGACTGCTACATCAAGATCCCACATGCGTTTGAAAGATCCGCAGCTTCTATTCGCAGACATTCTGGTGCAAGTTCGACGTTTTCAGATGCTGCATGGCTGCAGTCGCCTTGGCGAAGAGGGGGCTCAACGTCGACAGATGTTTCATCGGCGTATCCCCGGCGGGATTGGCCAGAGCCTCTTTTCCTTGCATGTGGCTGCAATGTTTGGAAGCAATCATGCTTTCTTCGATCCGAATGTCTGGCATAACGACGAGGAACTTCGCAAGCAAGTGGAGGGATTTGCACACTATTGTGTAACTACGGGACAAGAGACCCCGGAGTTCTCTCACAAAGTGCACTTGAATCTGCGCAAAAACAATGAGCGCTGACGGCATCATGGGAAGGAAGCCTTACGGGTACAGCACGCGAGTGCTTTCGATCTGCGGATGGCCATTCGGCTAGGAGCATGGTCTGTAGTTCATTTGTAGTCTTACATATTAAGCCTATGTAGTGCTTTATGAAGTGTGCCCAGGAAGAGATTGGAACTGAACCGAGTGATGATTTTCGCTGGTGTCAACATCGGAAACTTTAACTCCATTCTGCGTCGTGCGCTAGTGTGGAAAGCAAAAGCCAGATTTCTTGCCGTGCAATATAATGTCTACGTAATCACCTTGATCATGAGAAAGCCGGCATCTTTGTGGCCGATCCGTCCCTCAGCAAGTTCCTGTCGTCCCCGCAGGCAGCGATTGCAGGGCTTCGTCTCCAGCACGCATTCGAGCTGCAGTTCAATAAAGAGCAATGTTACCAGCTCATTGAAGATTGCGTGAACAGCGGGGATGACTACCTCACAGAGGATACCATGCGAATGGCTTGTTCATTGCCAATTCGTCAGAAGGCAGATGACATTGATGCAGGTGTAGGCAACCTCCTTGCAGGCTCTAACTCACAGGAGGAACGCGACCAAGGAAAAGCTGAGTGGGATAATTTGACGAATGCCATTACGCAGAAAATGTTGGAGACCCAGGTGGACACTCTATCCTTCTATGAGTTCAAGACAATGGTTTTTCCTTTTCAATCCCTAATCTTTCTGGGACGAACTGCAAAACAAGAACTTCATGATGAAGTGCGTGCTCAAGACGGCCAAGACCATTAAGGAAAGGCCTGGAGGATTGTTGCCTCTGATCAGATTCAAGAAGCCACTGGACACCATCGTCGATCGTCGACGTCTGTCGATCCAACAGGTTGGTTTTCCAGGAGCTACATAATGTCGCATCCCTGGCTGAGTACATGAACAAGTTCCCCGCGAGAGCATCCAACGTCAGTGTAATCATACACTACCTGAAGCAAGCGTTGGGCCAAAAGAAGGCCAAAGGCCGGCCCGGTGTGTCTGCCAAGACCGAGAAGAGCGGTTTGGAGAAGAAACTTCAGAAGATGAAAGAGTACGAAGCCTCTCTGGAGTATTACATGAATTTGCCTCAGGCGGCAAAGCCAGAAGATCCCGGTCTCCACTCCCTGGATGTACCGTACCACTACGTCGACAAGAGCACAGTTCGGAGTCGCAGGTATACGGTATACGAAAAGAGCAGGTGCTCAGTGTGCGCCGAGAAGAGTCCAACACAGAACCGTGTCGGAGCACACATACGACCTGAACATCGCGAACTGCTGCCTGACGATTCTTCGCCAGCTCATCGACAAGATGGAGCCGATGCCAGGCCTACCGACACATCTGCGATCTGTGTTGGACAGATGTGTCGAAGATCGGGAAGCCTTCGCACGTGACTGCTTGGACATGTCCACGGCGCAGGCAAAGTCTCTCATCAACGTTATTTCAACGGAGGTGCCCCGTCTGCTGGCGTGCAGAACGATTCCGTCCAGAAACTTCAGTCATTGGGAATCTACTGTCGTTGGCTTGCGTGCAATGCTTTGCCAGAGGATCATGACAGGCTAGCAAACGATGCCAAAAAGGAACGACCGATGGCGTGGACGCGGAAGACGCCATTGTCGATGCCTGGCTAGAAGCCTTGTGCCCATTATTGCCCAAGCATCTATCCTTACACTGCAGGATGGACAGGGCTGCCGTTGAACAGAATGTGGATCTCATTCAAAGATGCCGAAAGGCCATCGCCGACAAGACCGGGTTCGATGTTCGTATTGTGCAGAAGACCACAAGTACGATCAAAGTTTTGACCGCTGCCAAGACCGAGACTATGGTTTCTTTGAGATCGGTGCCAAGGGCATTGTTACAGGACGGCACGGCAATTGCATACCGTGCGGCATTTGGCATCTATTCCCAAAGAGTAGAATGGAAATCAATGCAGCCTTCAGCAAGGCGGACAGAAAGGAGAACGCTGACGCTGTTGAGCAGGGGTTTCGCTCCTACAGGGCATGTGCCACGATGGTAAAGAAAGACCTCCACGCTTGTCTCGGGCTTCCAGCTTCGGATGTCGACAACTTCATTTTACATTTCGAGAACGACGGCAAGCCTCACTGCTTGGCCGTACAGCACAATGCCACCAGAGATCATGTGTCAGTGCTTGATGGTGCGACGCACTATCGTCTCACGTTGAAGAACTTCACCTCGTGTGTTCTCGATGGGATAGATGCATCAACAGCGGGGAGCTTCTGGGAACAATCTTTGGGGAGAGACGGCAGCCCTGGTCTGTTGCTGGATCTTCAAGCTGGAGCGAAACGCGCAGCCCCCGACAAGGCAAGGCAAGCCATGCCTCAACAGCTTCTTCGGAGAGGTCCGGGCCCCGGCTGCAGCAAGCTTGGTTCATTCAGACGCCAGCGACAGCACGGGGTCAGATGCAGAAGATGCCGCCGCCATTCTGCCTTCTCAATGTAGCATGGTCGACGATGAAGATGAGGCTCTGATGTTTTCCGAGAGTATACTGGCGAAGATGACCAAGGAAGTCCGTGTCTACACGGAGAAGCTGAAGTCAGGCGACAGGAACATGAAAGTCGGCGGCAAGCATGCATGCAGGTTGTGCCCCTTTCGGGCATCGGTCCTCTCCTGTTCCCGTGCCCTTGTGCCCTTGTGCCCTTGTGCCCTTGTGCCCTTGTGCCCTTGTGCCCTTGTGCCCTTGTGCCCTTGTGCCCTTGTGCCCTTGTGCCCTTGCATGTATGTATGTATGTATGTATGTATGTATGTATGTATGTAGATATGTATACATGTGTATTTATGTTTATATGTGTACATGCATATATATATATATAAATATATATTTATATATTTATATACATATATGTATGTGTATATATGTATGTTTGTATGTATGTTTATATGTTTACATGTGTACATGTATATGTGTACATATGTATATATGTAAAAATGGAGTCTGGGGGCAATGGGTGTAGCACCTCACAGTTGCGCCGGTGCGCCGGTGCACCACATGCAACTCGGTTGCGCCGATGCGCCAGTGCGCCGTTGCGCCGCTGGAACACGGATGCGCCGATGCACCGGTGCGCCGGTGCGCCGACCCACCACATGGATGCACCGGTGCGCCGACGCCGGCAGGGCCGCTTGCGCCGGCTGCGCAGCTTGTGGAGCCTTGGACTGATAGAGCGGTCCTGTCTTTACAACCAGAAGTCTTATCACCCTCGAACTCCGAGGATGGAGCCTCGGCCTGATGGGGCGCCCCTGATTTTAATAAAATCAGAACTCTTATCACCCTTGAACTCCGAGGATGGTGCCCTAAACCCTTCTGACCTTCTGCCCTTGTATGTATGTATGTATGTATGTATGTATGTATGTATGTATGTATGTATGTAGATATGTATACATGTGTATTTATGTTTATATGTGTACATGCATATATATATATATATATATATATATTTATATTTATATATTTATATATTTATATATTTATATATTTATATATTTATATATTTATATACATATATGTATGTGTATATATGTATGTTTGTATGTATGTTCATATGTTTACATGTGTACATGTATATGTGTACATATGTATATATGTAAAAATGGAGTCTGGGGGCAATGGGTGTAGCACCTCACAGTTGCGCCGGTGCGCCGATGCACCGCATGCAACTCGGTTGCGCCGATGCGCCAGTGCGCCGTTGCGCCGCTGGAACACGGATGCGCCGATGCACCGGTGCGCCGGTGCGCCGACCCACCACATGGATGCACCGGTGCGCCGACGCCGGCAGGGCCGCTTGCGCCGGCTGCGCAGCTTGTGGAGCCTTGGACTGATAGGGTGGTCCTGTCTTTACAACCAGAAGTCTTATCACCCTCGAACTCCGAGGATGGAGTTTCGGCCTGATGGGGCGCCCCTGATTTTAAAATCAGAACTCTTACCACCCTTGAACTCCGAGGATGGAGCCTGGGACTGATGGGTCGCCCCCGCATTGAAAATGAGAACTCTTATCACCCTTGAACTCCGAGGATGGAGCCTTGGACTAATATTGAGCCCCTGTTTTTAGAATCAGAACTCGTATCACCCTTGAACTTCGAGGATGGAGCCTGGGACTGATGGGTCGCCCTTGGATTGAAATGAGAACTCTTATCACCCTTGAACTCCGAGGATGAAGCCTTGGCATGTTGGGGCGGCCCTGATTTTAAAATCAGAACTCTTACCACCCTTGAACTCCGAGGATGGAGCCCTGGACTGATGGGGTGCCCCTGAGTGCAAAATCAGAACTCTTACCACTCTTGAACTTCGGGGATGGAGCCTCGGACTGATGCGGCGGTCCTGACTTTAAAGCCAGAAGTCTTGTCACCCTTGAACTCCGAGGATGGAGCCTCGGACTGATGGGGCACCCCTGATTTCAAGATCAGAACTCTTATCACCATTGAACTCCGAGGATGGAGCCTGGGACTGATGGGGCGCCCCTGGATTAAAAATGAGAACTCTTACCGCCCTTGTACTCCGAGGATGGAGCCTTGGACTGATGGGGCGCCCCTGATCTTAAAATCAGAACTCTTACCACCCTTTAACTCCGAGGATGGAGCCTCGGACTGATAGGGCGCCCCTGGTTTTAATATGAAAACTCTTAACACCCTTGAACTCCGAGGATGGAGCCTCGGACTGATGGGGCGCCCCTGATTTTAAAATCAGAACTCTTACCACCCTTGAACTCCGAGGATGGAGCCTTGGACTGATGGGGCGCCCCTGATTTCAAAATCAGAACTCTTACCACCCATGAACTCCGAGGATGGAGCCCTGGACTGATGGGGGGCCCCTGATTTTAAAATCAGAACTCTTATCACCCTTGAACTCCGAGGATGGAGCCTCGGAC
This sequence comes from Symbiodinium sp. CCMP2592, assembly GCA_905221615.1. Classification (NCBI taxonomy): domain Eukaryota; class Dinophyceae; order Suessiales; family Symbiodiniaceae; genus Symbiodinium; species Symbiodinium sp. CCMP2592. Next base: position 230,560 of record CAJNDT010005290.1, on the reverse strand, counting down.
TGATGGGGCACCCCTGATTTCAAGATCAGAACTCTTATCACCATTGAACTCCGAGGATGGAGCCTCGGAGTGATGGGGCGCCCCTGATTTCAAAATCAGAACTCTTACCACCCTGGAACTCCGAGGATGGAGCCTTGGACTGATGGGGCGCCCCTGATTTTAAAATCAGAACTCTTACCACCCTTGAACTCCGAGGATGGAGCCTTGGACTGTTAGGGCGCCCCTGATTTTAAAATCAGAACTCTTACCACCCTTGAACTCCGAGGATGGAGCCTTGGACTGATGTGGCGCCTTTGATTTTAAAAAGAACAGAACTCTGACCACCCTTCAACTCCGAGGATGGAGTCTTGGACTAATGTTGAGCCCCCGGTTTTAGAATCAGAAATCTTATAATCCTTGATCTCCGAGGACGGAGCCTCGGACTGATAGGGCGGTCCTGTCTTTAAAACCAGAACTCTTACCACCCTTGAACTCCGAGGATGGAGCCCTGGACTGATGGGTCGCCCCTGATTTTAAATCAGAACTCTATTCATGTTTATATGTATGCGTGTGCACATGTATATGTGTATATGTGTGTGGGTAATTATGTATTCCTGTGTAGATGCATATATTCAAATGTGTATATAAGTATATATGTATATGTGTATGTATGCATGCATGTATGTATGTGTGTGTATATATATATATATATAAATAAATGTATATATGTATATAAGTAAGTATGTGTATGTTTACATACATGCATGTGTATATATGTTTATATGTACATCTGTACTTTGGTATGTGTACATACATGCGTGTGTCTTTTACGTGTTATATGTATATGTGTACATATGCATATATGTATACATGTGTATATGTATATTTGTATATTTGTATATATGTCCATGTGCATTCGGGCTCTTGTGCCCTTGTGCCCTTGTGCTTGTATGCCCTCATGGCCTTGTGCCCTTGTGCCCTTGTGCCCTTGTGCCCTTGCGCCCTTGCGCCCTTGCGCCCTTGTGCCCTTGTGCCCTTGTGCCCTTGTGCCCTTGTGCCCTTGCCGTGCCCTTGCTGTGCCCTTGCCGTGCCCTTGCCGTGCCCTTGTGCCCTTGTGCCCTTGCGCCCTTGTGCCCGGGATCACTGGTGGACCTCTCTCCCCTTTCGAACTTTCAACAAGAAGACGGGACTTTTGTGACCCATGTCCGCAAGTACCACACCGACATCAACCAATATGTTTGCTCTGGCACCAAGCAGATCAAGGTGATCCTCGCTTTGCACGATCATGCCGCAGGACTCCAGCTGCCAGTCTGTCAATACCTTCAAGAGAGTGCACGGCTCATGGCAGCCACTGTTGTCCCGCCTCCTTGTACCTTTCGCAACTATGAAGAAAAGACGATCAGGTTACTTTTCAAGTCCAGTGGTCCATAGTATATCCACGTCTCCGAGCTCGGCAAAACAGTTGTTGCTCGCCGAGTTCGGAACATCTACTATGACAAGTCTTTTGCAGAGATGCTCTTCCAGGAGGTACTGGTGCTTCATGTTCAGGTGGGGTGTCTTGCTGACTCCTAATGCTGCTTCTAGACTTGAACAGAAACAACAGACAACATAAAACGTGCTTAGTCACCCCGACATCTCGCGCAGGTTCGAGCTGGCCCAGATTGCATCTTCGAGCCCACGAAGCTGGAAATCAGCTCTCCTCGCTGTGTCCCACTCACACTCGGCATTGGTGGCCACTTCTTGAGGATGTCGTATACTCAGCTGCAGTTCAAGCGAAGATGAACGAAATGCTGGATGTTCTTCTCGACAACAAGGAGCGGTTGTACGTGCGCCTGCCGCAGAACGTTCTGCTTGGCCGCCAAAGGCTTTCCTCCCGGAGCTCGCTCGTGTTCGTGCTGGGTAACCCAAGCGACCCTACCGAGTCGAAACTTTCATTCGGTCTGGGACTTGCTGATTCTGACGATTCTGGGCTGGTATCCGCTGACGCGGCTTGCCTTCGTCGTTTGTTCGACCCTTGAATATGCGTCTGCTTCCCCCGCACGTCCCACTGCAGCTCCGGCCTCTGCATCGGCGCCGGCGTTGCCGGGTGCCTCGACCTCGTCCAGCAAGCTCCAGCTCTCAGATTTCGCCCGTCTGAAGAAGGAGTTCTTGGCGAAATGCCCCGGTGAACTGCTGACTCCGCACTCCACGCCGTCCCTGGAAGTCCTATCTCTGTTGAGACAACACAGTGACTCTTCCGCCTCCTGTGGACTCCTTGGCGGCTGCGCAGTTCGCTGACGCCGCTAAATGGGAGGAAACCAGGAAGCCTCGGAATGACCTACGTTTATCCGCCAGCTTCTTGACTCCGAATCCGAGCTGCCGACTCCGTCAGTCAGTGTTAACATGCAGGACCCCGCACAGCTGGTACAACGACGAGCCCTGAATCTGTTCGCCTATGCTCTTTCTTTCCTCGACTTAGTGCATCTTGCCACTAGAGAGAAGTTTAATGAGAGGGTTTTGGACCTCGCTCTGACCCCGCCTCTGATCAGAATCTGCGCCCGCTGTCTCTGCAAGAAATTCTTCAAGCTGACCACGCGGTTTGGGCGTCGATTTTCGAATTGACACGGTGACCACAGCTGGTCCTTCTCTGACGTGATGAAACCTCTTTCTGAGGGACCGCCTCGCACTCCTCCGCCTCCGTCATGTTAATCCAGAGGTGGCAAGGGAGGCGGTCGTACGGTTGCGCGTGCAGCAGGACGAGTCCGTGGCCGCCGATTCTGCGCCCTCCAAAGCCGCTGCCAAAACCAAGACAGCTGCTGGCAAGGCCAAGGCAGCCCCAATCCGCCCCCGGAAGGATGAGACGCCTCGTGGTGCAAAGTTATCGGGGACAAGGAAGAAGCCTGCATGCATTTCGCCATTGGCAAAAGCACCAAGACAGATTCCGGTTTCGGTAGTGTCTTCTGCACCGGACCCTCTTGAGAAAATCCAGAGGCTCCTCCGTCACTCAATCTTCCGAGTCGTTTCCCGCTTTGCCTTCGGTCTCATTGTCGCCCTGCCGTCTTTTTCTGAACTTTATTTCCGGTTCCTCCTTCCCTGTTCTCTCAGCTGTGAGAGGCTTGGGCAAAGGATGTTTTGAACCCGTAACAAAGAGTCTGCGGCGGTTGGCGCGGCGGGTGCCGCCCCGCCCTGCGCCGCATTCTCTTGCGGGGATTCCGCATGCATCTGCATGCCAGGCAGAAGAGCTTCGGGTCTCTTCTACCCTGCACGAGGCACGAACGAGCCAGCGAGCCAGACACTTGCTCTGTCTCGTTGCTTGGTGGGGAGGCTTAATTTGGCTAGCAAGCCCTTCCTCCTCGCTGCTCGACTCAGCGGTTATTTCCTGGGTACGCCTCCACTGCCGACTGTGGCTGGTTGCGCCGGTTGCGCCCATGGTTTAAACCAACACAAAGCTTGGAATTTTTGCTGCAGTGACACATCTGTCAAGTCGTTGGCTGCTGTGTGCTCACACCCTTGTGGGGTTCACACGGCCGGGTCTCTGGCAAAAGGCTCCAGACGGCACTTTTGCCTCTCGGCTTTCGGCATGCTACCCCGAGTCTCTGGCACCTTTCCTTACTGCTGCTTCTTTCGAGGAGCCGGTGCGCCTGGTGGGTTGGTCCCGACTCCTTCCGGACCGCTTGCCATGGCCGGTGCACAATCGTTGGGTTGAGGACTGTATGGGTACATGCAGCACTTCCCGCCCTCTTCCCGTCTCTCCGGATCCGCTTGCTTCTCTTCGGTCCGCTTGGTCCAGGAGGCTGTTGAATACCAGCTAAATGTCGCGGATTGCGACTCAACTCAACTCCGGTGAGAAGGGCTCTCTGCTGACACAGGAAGAGCTCTCACCCTTCCTCACGGACCTTGTCAGTTTCTTCATGTGTCTGACGGTGCTACGTGGGACAGTCTCCTTTTTCGCTTCAGTTTATGGCATTGCCTGTCGATGGTGTGCTCCGGCCCGGACTCTGATTATTTTCAGCTTCTCCGTGAAAGGGTGCCGCTGGGGATATCCTCAGTGATTCCGGCCTGCCCTGTCATGCACCCGCCGTCTGCACCTGACTCCACTTGATTCCGCTCCAACACTGTGAATCAGCCTGGAAATCCGCAATGGATCATTCGCAAGTGGTTGATGATTTGTTGGCGGCTGAAGTGCAGGAGCGTTGGGTTAAGCCGGGCGCCCTGCTCCGTCAGGCGTTGGCTTCGAAACGGTGCTCAACGCACCTTCTGGAACGTATTACGGGCAAGTTGCTCTGGCTCTCTCCCTGTTCTGCATGTTTCGCCCATCCTTGGCTCCGCTTTGTTCGGACCGGCACTCTTTCTTTCCGTCCATGACGGCCCTGCAGCCCGAGCTGTGGAATACGTTCTGTGAAGCCTTGTCACCCGACCTGGTGGTCAACGATCCATTGGAGTTGCCGCCCTGCCTCCTGGTTCTCGACTTCTGCGTGTCGGCCAAAACGGCGGTTGCGACCAAAGCCGATCTACCTGATTCTGCTCCGGATTCCCGTTGCATTTGGTTGCAATCGGCAGTTGTTCTTTCGCCGCTTCGTCGCTCGCGTAGAGCTGCATGCTTTATTTGCGTGGTTTGACGTTTCCGCATCCGCGCAATCGTTTCTTGCCACTTGAAAATTGCTTGTGCAATGTGCATTGGTCGTCCTTTGGAGTCTCTGCTCGGCATCGGCCATTTACCCGTGCACTGTATTTTTCAAGCGTGACAACTCCGCTGCCGACGCGGCGAGTTGGAAGGGCTTCTCTATGGCCCGAGGTCTGTGCCACGTTCTTCGTTCCTTTCTAATCTGTCAACAGGCGCGCCGCATCTCCGTCTACATTGATCATGTTCCTGGTCTGACCAGCGATGTGGCCGACGCTCTTAGCCGCGGCTCTGACCCTCCTGTCCCGGGTTTTCGAGCCCTCGGAGGAATTTCAGGTCTAATGAGTCTAATTATTAGGAAAACTTCCCGGCCTCCCCATGAACTTTCTTTTTTCCCATCCGCGGCCGATTTTTTTGTTTTTTTTTTGTCCGGTTGGCCCACGGCTGTGGTCAAGCGTTCTGCTCGATGTGAGTTTGGTTTTACAGCCGGGTGGATCGAACAGAGGAGCTCTCCGCATCCAGTTCTGCTGGTCTGCGTCCGTTCCGCACATGGACCGACCAGGGTTAACAGAACCCGGAATGCTTCTCTGCCAGCGGACAAAAAGGAGTTTGTCGGGGCTGGGCTGTACTGTACCGCTTCCGTACACTAGCCTTTTTGGAATAAGGAAACGGACTGTACTCTGCGAACTTGTGGAGGCGCGCCCAAGCATGTATGCATACATATATATTAATATTCATAACATTTGTATTAATGTTCATATTCATATGTACAGTTACAGTTATATTTGTTCTTATATTTATATTAGTATTTATACTTATATTTGTATTAAGATTTATACTTATATCTGTATTTGTTTTTATAGTTATCATTTATACTCATATCTGTATTTGTGTGTCTTTATTTATACCTATATATATATATATATATATATATCTATATCTATATCTATATCTATATACGGCCACACACCCCTGATGTACCTACCTGTTTTGTGTCTTTATGGCAAAGGCAGGAAATGAAGGCAAAGCAAGGGGGAGGACCATAGATATACATACGCATGGTCTAAATGAAAACATGTACACAGATGTATCATTGTACACGCGTATCTATTCAGATTTATTTGTCTCTTTTTCCAGGTCGTTGACGAGAACATGACCACATGGCTTTTCATGTCGACATTGAAATACAATGCAGAACGAGGCAGCACGTGTCGCAGGTCCCCGCCGGCCGTGTTGCTTTGCACTTTCATCACCTCGTGTCACCTTCCCGGCATTACCGCATTGTCCGCGACGGATGTGCTTGCTACATGCGGCTGCTGTGCATTTCGGTTTCATCCCGGCAGCCATGTTTGGGCGATGATGCTTTTCCCAGGTGGGCGAACTTTAGCGCGAATTGTTCGTCACAAGGCATGATGCACGTTCTGTTTTAGCTTATTTGCGGTTAGTGGCCGTTGTGTTTGTAGTTTATCGAGCTTGAATCAGTTGTGACTCCAAAACATCCCACGATTCAGAAGCAGGCGGGTGTGCGGTCTGGGCGGAGTCGTGACAGCTCCCGAGATGGCAAGGCAGGGCCGGTGATTCCGCTGCATTCTGCTCTTTTTTTATGAGGCTTCAAGGTCCGGGTGATGTGTTGCTGTTACCATTTTTTTTGCCAGGGTTTGCTCTCAGAACTGATGCCGTGCTCATGAATTTAGTGGTTCTTTCGAATGCAGCTTTCGCCCGTTTGTGATTGACTGGGCGGTCCATTGCCTGTTCACATGGAGTCGTGTTCTGCTTGGGTTGAACTCTTTAGCGAAAAAGCGCAGGATCCTGCTGGAAAGTTGAGGGTGTTCAGTGTTGGCGAAGAACTCAGGTGCGTGGTTGCAGCCCAACTGATCCTCGCCGAGGTTCGCCGCCTCACAAGATGGCAACACTTGGAGAGCTTTGGGAAGGAAGCCGCGGGATCAGCCATGCGAGGCGCTATGGACCCGCCCCGAGTCGAGTCGGCTTGGCCAAGCCCTGCGCTTGGTGCAATCTACATGCATCCATGTATACAGAGCGGATCGATCGAACTGAGAGAATCCGGCCCGAGGCATGGGGATTGCACATCTGAGCGCCTGGGCGGAGAAGGGCGGCGGGCTCAACCGGAAAGCCCAGCATCACAAGTCCTCCGATGCATTGCTCTTGCATGTGCTGGGGGCTTGCGAGTCTTTCAAGAAGTTTTCACCCGCCGGTCTTGCCTTCAACAACACACCCATCGCATGTTGCAGGTGTAGTTTCCTCGCAGCATGCTCCTCGAGACCCTGGCCCACCTCAAAGCAAGATGTCTGGACCCAAGAGGCTCTACCGTCGCAAGCTGCACGAGTAGACGGATCGAGCACAAAGTGCGGGTACAACTCTGTGCAAGGCAGCCCCGACACAACTTCCCTCGGGCACGAACCAGATCTTCCCAAGGGTGCCGGCGTGTCTTCTCAAGTTGTGATACAGTTTGTGTAGTTTGTGGTGCGAGGAGTGTTTTTTCGCAAGAGGTTGCTTGGATCAGCTCAGACGCAGGTATCGAAACTGCGCCTGGACGCCCGGGAACAGACCCGGGAAGGAATCCGTGCAGAGTGCGCAGACTTCACTCAGACCGTGGGAGGTTGAGGGCACCATTACCATGCTTCTGCCATTTCATTTGGGGTTGCCGACAGCATGGCATGCGAATCTTCGCGGCGCTTGCTGTAGAACAGACTGGAGCAGGCATCCACCCCGGCCACTGAAGCACCATCGGTTGAATCTGGTCATGCTGGCATGCCTTGTGCAAGTCCACGGGTATTGGCTTAAGTCCATGCATCTGATTCTTCAAACTTGTTAGGAGCTGGGCCAGGGTCACTTGGAATTTCAGTGACTTCTCGTGCAGTAGAACCGCATGTCATGGCCAGGCGGCTACCCCGGCAGTGGAGGGGTCAGTCCGGAGGACGTGCTTGCAATTTGCTGGCAGCTCGTTGGACCGGAGCCGTATGATCGAAGTCGCCATGACGCTCTTCAGCAGACCGCCAGCAGAGTGCCAGTGGCGGACAAGATTTGCCAGGAGCCTTGGGTCAGAACAGCCACACCGCTGCTGCCGAATTTGCCTGCCATGGCCTAAGGCGGTCGTGCGCGGCTTGCAGGGCCAATGCACCACTAATCCACGTAAGGGTAACCGGCCATCGGAACATGTTGGAACAAGCTCAAAAATTAAGCGAAGCCGGGCGGTGCACCAAGAAGGCAGGGTTTGGCCCTCATGAAATTACATGCAACAAATGTTCGTTCTATCCGGATTCTGCGTTCGACAACTCCGAGGATGGTTCTCGACCGCGAGGCCTGTCACAGGCTGGAAGCCGACTGACTTTGGACATCGAGGGATGCTGTCTTTATGAACTGCAGACTGCCGCAGCAAGCGTGCTCAAAGTTGGCGAGATAGTTGCGTCTCGAAGGGGACCATGGAGGGCCAGGATGACCAGAATCAGGACTTGACTCTCTTCGTCCAGAACCTTCTGAAGGAAATGCAGGGGCGCTTTCAGACAATGTCCGACTCCATCATCAACCGCATTGATGACATGGGCGCCCGCATCGATGACTTAGAGAAGTCCATCTCTGAGCTGATCCAGGAAGCAGGCGTGGAGGGCGACGCGGCAGGCTCTACCCAGGCGGCACCTGCTGTCCGCCCTTCCTGAGCAGCGAGGAGTCAGCGAGTCTCCAGTCTGATGGCTGCGCCAGCTGTGCCTTTGAATTCGTTCCAAGACGCCTTGCCCTGACAGGAAGCCTCAGGCAGCGGGCCATTTCAGAGTCAACTAAGTTCGGCGCCTGCAGATGCCACCATTCTGGTGTTGCCGCGGCTTGCCCAGCAGTCTGAATGTTCCGTGCCGTGATGCAGTTGCGCACTGTGCAAACGTGAGACCAAAAATGAGCTCTTACAAGCTTCCAGATCTTGCATGCTAGTGTGGCCCAGCCACAGACTTCATGTGTACGACATGTTGCCGAGAAGGGTAACGAGCTTGACACCAATCAATGTGCAGGGCTGGAAGAGTCGTCATCTCGACATTTCTTCGCGTGAAGCCCAGCCAAGAGACTGCTTTTGGCCATTGTTTGATGTGCGCTGCACACGCTGCGCATTGGTCGATGGCTGGCTAGTGTGTCGTCATGTGTCGTGAGACATGGAGGCCGGAAGGCCAGCGAATGGAACAGCAGAGGCAGGGTGGGGCTTGAATCAAGATTGCACCAAGTCATCCATTGCATTATTCTGGCGTATGCTCGGATATATACGAGATGTGGTTTACTGTTCTGATCAAGAAACCACCACGGCGTCAAGGCAAGAGCTGATCCAGGAGAACATGCGTCAGCCGCAGCCCTGAGTGCATTGCCGATGTGTGGCAACATCCTATAACTCACAGGGCTCACCGAAACCGTGCATTCTTCGTTGACGTCTGGTTTCTTGAAGGTATACAGGCACATACAAGCACCTTGTATTGCATCCACTTTTTCCGTGCCCCAAGGCAAGAGCTGCAGGAGTACCATTACCGCTGCCAGAAGCTAGATGCTCGACCTAGTTATACTTGGATTCCGGGTTGGTCAGACTTCAGGCCGGCTTGTGGACTCCCTGTAAAGTAAAGTCTGATGTCTAAGACGCTGCCTTTCGATTCCCGATCGGCCAAGGAGAGGGAACACGCTGCAACGACAGCAGATGCTTGGACGGTCAAGCTCTCAGTGCTGTTTGCCAATGTGTCACATACTCACGTAACACTGCCATCGTATCTAGGAATCTACATCTTCCATGGCAAGAAAGAGCACAAGAACCCTCACAAGACAACTTAAGAAGACGCCACATCACAACATAAGGCACTGTGGTTCAGATTCCCCAGGTACAGGTGTCATCGCAAGCTCCGCGACAACGGCATCCATCACCGCCATCCGCAGAGGCACTTCCATGACCGCCTCATTTGCAAGCGAGCTGCATTGCTTAGCCAATGCATCGTCAGGTTATCGGGGCCAAGGAAGAGTATTCTCATCGGTCGAGTGTGGACGAGCGCTACGAGCAGCAGTTGCAGCAGGCGGCGATCCGTTTTCAGATTTTCATAAACATCAATCTGAGTGGGAAGCTGGGAGACTTTGTTCAACATCACACATTCACGGAAAACGATGCGAACATACGAAAGATCAGTAAACAGCAGGGGTATGGAGTCAGAGATGGCAAGAGAGTGCACCCGGAAAACACGAGGTGGAAGAATCACAGGGAAGCGACGAAACAACATAAGAGGATGAATTCGTGGGATTGCAAAGGCGCAGAAGGCATCCTAGACAACGGACAAATCTCGCACAGGTGTTCCCGGAGAAGGGAGTCAGACGCGGAAATAACGGGACAGAAACGAAGAAACAAGAGCGAGGGACCAGACGACTGGTGCCTAGGAGCGTTTGGGTGAAAGATGTGGCGCCTTAGGAATGGGGAAGGGAGATTCTCTGGCTCGGGCAGGAAGAAGGGAAGGCACTTCGATACGTGCACGCGACATCTCCGCATCTTCCCTGGGCACACGGCATATCTCACGCTTAGGTGAGCGGGTATACGATATACGAACGTACACGGGAATGCGATGGATGCGTGTCACGAGCGTCCTGCTGTGCAGCGAACGACGCACGTGCTGTCGTCAGGAGCTTGCACGACAACAGCAGCTTGTGGCTTGGCACAAGGGGCAATCGACAAGCTCCGATGTTTGCTTTGCTGCATGAGCCTTCAGTAAATTGCAGTCCTGCGATGTCGGCTGACCGAAACGTGGCTTCATAGTGAATATCCTTGCTTGCATGGCAGGCCCGAAGTATCCTGTCTTCGCGAATCCAAACCATCTATCGGTCGCGGGCAGTGCGTTGACCGCCCAGGAGCTGGAACTTCGGGGCGATTCCGCAGCCTCCATTTCTTGGCTCCTCGACCATCACTACTTCTTGATGGCTCAGCCTTGCCGCAAAAGTGTTAGAAGAGCTTTTTTCTCATGCCGTATGCGTGGGAAGCTACTTTCCAGATTTCGGCAGGCGTGGTAATGCACGAGCACGCGTGTGGAAGACGGTCGTTACGATAGGCAGCACTGCCGAGCCCAGGCTGAACCAGCAGAAGACTCAGAGGCTCCAAGAGGAGGACAGGAAACATGCTGCGTCCCAGTTCCGGGCAGATGAAGTGATGGCGCTCGCAGCTCCACAGGAGCATCTTCGGCAGCAACACCGAGATCAGGCAGGGATGTCGCAAGCCCAATGTTGAGCTTGTGAGAATTGCGCCCTCACATCAGAATTGCTGGACGGACTGGGAAGACTGGGGAGTTCCCAATGATATCACATGGTATCATCTAAGTTTCAACTCTGGCTCAGCTTGGCCATCTTACTGGTACGCTATCAGGACCGTGATGGCCTGTTCGGGGTGTGACAGGTACGTTCCCAGCAGGAGCAGGCAGAGCTCGCTCTGCAGCGGAGGTGGGGTGCAATGGAGTGAGGGCTCACAAAGACCTGGGAAATATTCCAACACGCTGCAGGGGAATGGATGTGGCAGTGATTCTAGCCGCGGACTCCCTGTCTCCCCCTCTCGAATCATTTCCCGTTGGCACATGTGCACCCCATGCATCCAAAGCGGAGTGTATCTGCATGTTTTCAAGGTTTCAACAGCCCGGCAAACTAACGTTCCAACATCTGCCCGGCATGGTTTGTTTGCCGAGGCAGCAGGATGCAGAGGCCTTGCGTGCCTCGGATCGAATTATAAGTGGCGCCAGTCATCACAAAATTCAAAGGTGGACAGGACCTAATGCACCAAGAGGTCGGAGCGTTCTCCAGTTGCAGCCACTTGACATAATAATAATGCATTAGGGCATCAGGACCGTCTTAGCAGAACAGTGAGAGACATGCCAGCAAGCATGTGTACTTCAACCAGCCTCAAGCCGCGCACAACAAGCAAGTTTGTTAGTCAGTAAGCATGTGTTGTCGATTGTGCAGATCAAAGCAGTTTTTGGTCAAGGTCAGCGGCAGCGATTTAGCCAGGAGGCAACACGTTGCAGCTGATTTTCGATCCATTTCGATCCCTTAGCACCGCAGAAACTCCAGCACCATGCCGACAGGTCCTCCGGCAACAGCAAAGAGAACGACCTATCATGCCCCCTTGCTCAGCGTGCGTTACAGTGAACAGAGGGTTGCAAGTGCAGTTAGCGTGCCGTTTGTCTTTCCTGGCATCTTTCTGGCCACGTGTTGAGAGTTTCGTCGATTAGTGAACTGACCGCGTGGCTTCGTTTTGCTGTGACTATTTTGAGGCAAGACGTATCTCCTGCGCTGCCCTGGCCTCGATGTTGACAGAGTGTGTTTATCGAGGTCAGTTGAGCACCGCCGCAAGCTGACAGGATCTCGTGCACACACGCACACACACTTGTGCAATTCTCCCTCTGGCTTGTCTTTGTTGAAACGTAAATCTAATCTAAAAAAAGAGATGAAGATCTGAAGCCACACAGGCAGTTAAAAAGGTTTTCATCGACATTTCAGGTTTATGGCTTTGCCTGGTTGCCATGCAGAATCAAAGGACTCTGTGGGGTTCTTGGCTTAGCCCCATACCACTCCAGAAAAATTGCAGGTACGTTTACACGAGAAGACGGTAGATGGGCGCGCAGGCAGACGGAAAGCTCAATCGGTATTCCCGTCATATAGACGGATAAGTCAGTTGAGAATCAATCTACAGGCTCGGAAATAAGTCAGGAGAAGTCATCGCAGCTTGACAAGTCAATCGGTTAAGTAAGCACCAGAGCAACCTCTGGGAGACACGGCGCCCATGGGGAAAGCCGTTGTGAATCACACTTGACACAATGTGTCACAGGTTTCAAGTCAGTGCAGACAGTCAGCAGGAAGTCAGGAGCCCAAGATCTCATGCAAATCACTGTAGGGTTACGGATCTCAAGGCTCATTACCATACTCAGCAAACAATACATTGACTTGCCCATTTCACGCTAGAAGAATTACTGCAAGGCTCCCAAGACATGCAACTGCACATGCAGGTACAGGGTACTGGCCAAGGCCCCTTTTCCATTCACAACCGTAGCTTCGTTGCACACGGTACTGTAAGTTGTGAATGCCGTGTGCCCCTGCATAACTCTTCATGACAGCAAATTCTGTTTGGTACAAAGTTGAACACACACACACACACACACCCCCCCACACACACACACACACACACACACACACACACCCACCCACACCCACACCCACACCCACACCCACACCCACACCCACACCCACACCCACACCCACACCCACACCCACACCCACACCCACACCCACACCCACACCCACACCCACACCCACACCCACACCCACACCCACACCCCACCCACACCCACACCCACACCCACACCCACACCCACACCCACACCCACACCCACACCCACACCCACACCCACACCCACACCCACACCCACACCCACACCCACACCCACACCCACACCCACACCCACACCCCACACACCCACACCCCACACCCACACCCACACCCACCCACACCACACCCACACCCACACCACACCCACACCCACACCCACACACCCACCACACACCACACCCACACCCACACCCCACACCCACACCACACACACCCACACCCACCCACCCACACCCACCACACCACCCACACCCACCCACACCCACCCACACCCACACCCACCCACACCCACCCACACCCACCCACACCCACCCACACCCACCCACACCCACCCACACCCACCCACACCCACCCACACCCACCCACACACACACACACACACTGATGGATTCGGCCAAGAGTACGAGTGCAAGAGGAAAAAGAGAGGCATGTTGTTCTTGCTTGTTGTCGCATCAAACTTCAATTGTGGCAATTGAAAATCTAATCTTGGCACAGGGGCCTTCTAATCTGGCTGGCACAGGGGCCCCAGCTCAATTTTATGCAGGTACGCCAGACTGATCAGGTCTGGTATCCACCATTACGCATAGCTTCGTTGGCATGCGTTTGCGTAATGGCCGCATGCCCCCTGCAACAGTTGATTTGGTAAATGTCCAATGCCGGATTATGTTGAAAAGCGAAATTGCAAACAGTGTAGGAGTGACCCTCTGCTCCCATGTGCTAGGGAGGTTCACACACACACAGCCCCAATGGGGCGTACATGCTTCAAGTAGAGTGAAAGGTCTGATGCGCGGCAATAGGAGTGAATGGCGCACTTTTCTCGCTGTCAATAGCGATCGGGTGATTGTCGTATTTCCTGATCCGAACAGGTTCTAACAAAAAGCACCGGCATCAACGTGGCTAATGTGGTGACTGAATCCCAATCATGTAGTCGTCGACGGTTTTGTTCGAAGAAGAAAGCTGGGATTTTAGGAGTTCTGCCGGTGATCTCCTTGATGCGGTAGGAGAAGATCTTGCGAGCTTGGAGAACGTTGTCACCCAGACAAAGCACCACGTGTAAGAACATGTGCTTGTCTCTGGTGATGCGGTCGGGTGGAATTTCAACAGTCATCCGAAAACATTGTCCTGCCATGGAGTACCATGGAAGGCCGGCCTCGGCAGCCTTTCGCTTTGTCATATTTTTGCTGCTACCAACCGACAAAAGCTTGAACAAGGAATGCAAATCAACATGGACATGATGTGTGCTCTGGCAAAACAACAAAGTGGTGTCGTCCTGACACTCGCATGCGCAGGCTTTTTTGTCACGCTTAGCGGATCTTGCAGCCCTAATCCGTCCTGAGAATTAGGGTCCAACAGCGAGTTTGTTGGGACAGTCACTCATGATCTTGAAATGGCATCGACACCTAAAACCTGCACGTACCAGCATTTTTGCACAAGCGGTTTTGGACCGCTTGTGCTGAATAGTAGGATGCACAATATCGTAAGGTGCAATCGAGTCAGAAGACCAAGGATCTCGAGATGGAGACCGGTGTGCGTCCTCAGCCATGTGTGACGTTGCCGTAGGTGACGCTGATGATGTTGAATGCGAAGAGCGTGTCCTCTTTCGTCTTGTAGTATGTGGATGTTGGCGTCGTTGCTGTGTTGTGGATTGGGATGGTGGTGAGATGTTGCGTGTTTTCTTTGTTTTCATGACTGTTTTGTCCTTTTGTCTTTGTTGTCTTTCTTCTTTTTTGTCCTCGTTGTGTGCTTTGTTTTTTGCTTGTGTGTGTGACTGACTGCATGGGAGGATGTGGTGGTGTCATCCTTCCTCAGGAAGGCATCAATCTCTTCGGATCCCCATAGGCTGCTGTCGTCGTCCTCGTCCATCTGTGTGCGATCCTAAATATGTTTTAGCAACTGTAGTTCTGAGAAATGGCTGCGGAGTCACAACTGCATTGAGGCATGTGCATACGCTGATCTTCAGAAGAGAGAGAGAGAGAGGTATACAGAGACATCAATTGAGCAACCTCGCCGACCGGCATGAACTTTCAACATGATGCTCTTAATGTTGAACCTCATCAGGAATGATGGAGTTCGCAGCACAGCTTTGCTGTGTGGTTGTTGACTGCCGGGGGCAGCAAATGTGCATCTAATTGTCAACTCAGCAATGTTGCTCACGGAGTTCTTGACCGCTTTCTCTTGTTGGATGTAGGAGTTGATGTAGTAGATACTGTCTCCTTTTGGGTAGGAGTCGTTGATGTCGGACGCTGATCAGGTTGCTCCGAATGCTTTCGTATCCACTCTTGAGATGCGATAAAGTACTCACGCCACCATGAAGAGCCGTTAGTGGCCCAATGCCATCTCCATTGTGATGCCGTGGGAGATCGCGATCTGGTGCGTTGTTCCATGGTGCTAACACAACTGGTTGTTTTGCAAAATGCTGCGGGAAAGAGTGCATCAATCGCTGCATACCAAACATATGTGAAGTGAGTGCACTGACTGTCACAATTGGCAACAACGACAATCGTTGTTTTAACCGTCCGCTGCAAAGCACCCAATGGTGGTATGAACATGGTTGATCACCTATTGTTGCGAAGCTTCGAGTCTTTCCACTCGTTGCTTTAGCTCTGTGATCTGCCGGGTTGTTTGCAGAATAAACTCGGCTAATTGGTCGCGTAGAGCCTCGTCACTGAATGTGGAAGGTTCACTTCCAGTTTCGGAATCATAGTCCCGATGCTGTGTCAAAATCTCCATGAGGGCCTCGGAGAGAGCTTCACGTCGTGACTCATCGACGGGTGGCGAATCTGTAGTCACTGTGTTTGTCGGAAGAGATGCTTCGCTCATGGCTCGGTGTCGGGATTCCGATAGGTGTCACTCTGAGGCAAAAACTTCAAAAGGCAAAGTTATGGTGTGTGTCTGAAAGCAACATGTGTTGAAATGCGAGAAGTGTGCACTACCTGGCTCTTTTTATACCAGCGTACCTTAGCAGCATATTCACGACCAATCAGGCGCGTTTTGCCTGATGAGGCTTTCGAGTACGTCGAGCTGCTGTTTGCACGAGGCGAGGATCGCCGTGGTAGCCTCGTGTTGAGTGGTCAACACCGTTGTAGCCTGTTGTATCAGGCGCTCGAGTTTGGCATTCGATTCAAGCAACGAATTGTGAAACTGCGTTATTGCTGCCATAATCTCAGTCGATGAATCCGGATCAGAATGATGCGGAGGTGGAAATGGCGGGGTCGCCGGTGCAGCCACTGCTGCGTCCTGCTGTTCTTCCGGATCTTGGTGTTGCTCTTGGTAATCTTGGAAATCTTCGTCTTCTGCAACACGTAGGAACTGAGAGCGCAAAAGCGCCGGCTGTTGATTGTGGCTGCCAACCGCAGGTTGCTCGTTGCGGCGTCTGCTGTGCTTGGAGATGGATGGCCGAGGACGGCCGCTCAGCGCTTTGTGGCTCGGCTGCAATCTGCCAGTCATGGCACTTTTATACATGATGATGCCTCAGTTAAACCCTGTAAATGGCTGCGGGAAGCACTGTGTTGATACAAGGCGGCTCTCATGTTGCAAAGTTGCATGGCTCTGGACACACGCACGGCAACTTGGCACAGTGTTTTGCTTACAGCTGTTGATCAGTATAGCCGGCAGCGATGTAGAGATCGCGCATGGCTCGAATGGCTGATGTGGCCTCGCTGCATGGTGTTGTCACTCTGCGTACCATGCGTGTGCGGGCCTGAAAACTGCTGCGAAGTGTTGCAACAGAGGTGGCTGACTGTGGGTGTAAAATATCCGCCTTGTGCAAAGTGCATTGATGCGTAAGGCTGCTGTGCTGAGGGTTTATGGCGAAACCCAGGAAAATGTTGGCCGGTTCAGTTTCAAGCTGAACCGGTGGTTTGTAGAAAGATGCGTCAGTAAGCTGTGCAAAAGGAGGCAGTCGGGTCAGCTGTGCAGGTAAAAGAAGGACGCGGTTGTCGACGTATCTGGTAGCAAAAAAGAAAGCTTGATCCTGCTTGTTGTGGTCTGGAAAATGCTTGTGGTTCTTGAAAAGTTGTTTGTATGTGTGGTGCCAACACTGTTCTTCGACAGCAACCACGATGTTGCATAGGGCTGGGCTGCAGGGCGAGCCCATAGGTGCACCGCGAAATTGCTCAATAAGTGATGTACCAACAGTGAAATAGTTGAGTCGGAGCACTGCAATGATGAGTTGTGGTATGTGTTGTAATTGTATGCAAAGTTTGTTGCCGGAGGAGGCTTCTTGCTGCTTTTGTCTGCTTTTGCCCCTGTGGACTCGATGTGTGGGGTCTTTCTGTGAGTGGTCAATGAAGAATTTGGAAGAGTGTAGTGGGTTCTTCTCTCTGTACCATCGAACCATGATGCTGTATGCTGAAAGAAACCGGCTCTGATCGACCGATGTAAAGAAGCCAGCCAAATCCTGATTGTACAGGATGTAATCTGTTGAATCTTGTAATTTCCTGCGTTGATGCAAGAAGAGTGCTGTTTGTTTGAGCTGTGTTATCCCGTCTCCTTGGTGAAAGGAGTTTGGGCATGCTTGAAGTGTCATCAGCTGCAGTACGTCTGCTAAGGCTTCCCATAATTTTCGGCCCATGGTGTCGATGAACGCCACTATAGGACGTCCTTTCGCGAATTGCTTCTTTCTTTTCGGTAAAATGTAGGCACGTGGGATGCGGCCCCATTGTGGAAACGCCCATGTGTAAGTTGGTAGAAGACTGCGGATGTCTGTGTAGACATCGAAGTGGTGTTGTAGAGGTTGGCACTGCGAGATCCGAAAGATCTCTTTGTCTAAAAAAGTGTTGTGTATGGCAGTGTGGTATAGTGCTGGGCAGTACCACGTGAGTCGGTTCGGGAAGTGATCTTCGCAATGGATGATGCCCGTGGGTATTTTGTGTTGGACTTGCTTGAGCATCTTGACCTGTAGTATGTTGTTTTTACTGCAGTGTGTGTTGTGTTGTGGTATTTGTTCAGATACAAACTGCTTTGCAGTTTGATGGTTGTAAGGTAGTCCATAGTGTCGATGCCATGTGCGTATGGCTCGGCATAATTGTGAGGCCAACTGTGTGGGCTTTTGAAGGCAATTGCTTTTGCCGGAGTATGCCAAAAACTGATGTTGTGGTTGTAGTTCTGCAAGTTGGATAGCAATGTGATTGTGGAAAATGTGCTCCTGGGGTACTTGTGAGTGTAATGGTGAGCATGTACAGGGTGGTGGTGAATCAGGTTGCCATGTGGTGTGGGCATCGCGCCAATTGTGTAGAAGTTGTTGCATGGGTGGGTGCTTTTTGTAGACAGGTTTTGTGCTGGGAAGGTGGAATGGTGGAATGTGTTGTTTGTTGCTTGTTAAACGAGAGCGCAAAAATTGTCGTAGTTGTTGGGTGAAGGTGGGGTGCAAGAGTGGCTGTAGGTAAATGGGTTTTGTGACAGGAGGTGGTTTTAGTCGTCGCTTTTTGAAGACGGTGTTGAGAGCTTTGTGAGCGTGTCTGCGGTCACGTCGTGGTAAGTTGTTTGAGAGTTTGTGTAAAGCGTAAACTGTGGCTGCTGGTGTGTCTGAGCGAAGCAGTTGTTTTGTTGTGTCGAATCTGGTGCGAGTGTTGGAAGTAAGATGTGATACTGTGGTCCATGCCTGTTTTCTGGTGTTGAATAAGGTGGAATTGGTGAAGCTCCGAATGGAGTGGTGTAGTTTGCCTCGGCGCTGCTTCGCCCATAAGGTGGCTGTGCCGTTGTGCTTGTTGTTGGCTGCTTTTGTGAAGCCGGAAAAAGCTCCTTTCATGTGTGATGTGATGTAAGGAAAGTTGAGCTTGGATTGGTGGTGTTGTATGAGAGTGTTCTCCGTGGCTTCTAATTGCTCGGTGGGTATGTTGGCTTGTAGTACAATTGGTGTGTATTGGTGGTAGCATTTGTGTTTATGCCACCATCGTAAGGCAAGTTCGGCTTGTACAATCTTGTGTTGTTGAAGTTGCTTGAATTTTCGATTGCGTGTGCCCTCTCGTTGTGTGAGAGAGTGACTTGTGCTGCCGATGTAGACGTAGCCACGAAAAGGTTGTTGTGTGGTGACTCTGCAGTATACCACCTGTGGCTGACGAAAGAAAGAGAGTGTGTACGATGGAAAAGAAATGTTTGAATGTGCAAACAGTCTCTGCAGGTTGGAGAAATGTCCTTCCTCATGTTTGAGGTAGAAATGCTGTGTACGAAGTAACAAAGTCAGGCCTTGAAGCCAGAGTATGATTTGATGGAATTGTGTGGAGACTGGTTCTGCCAATGGTGCGACGAATTGTAAGATGGATCTGCCTTGATCCAGAATGCGTATGATGTTCTTGAATTGTTTTTGTCGGAAAATTGTTGTGTGATCTAGTGTCTGTCGGTGTTGAATCAAGTACTGCCTGAGTCACTCTGTCATCTGACTGATGATGGCGACAAGTTTGATCAGTGCTGGGGAGCCAAATTTGTCGATGGCTTTGGGTGGGACACCCCAAGCGACTGCAGCGGTCTGCAGTGTCTGCTCTTGTGAGTTGCTGAGTGAAGGGAATTCCGAAGCAACAATGTCAAGGTACTTTTTTACCTGTGTTTTTTGTTTGTCGCTGATGCCTTTGATGGCACCAAACCATCTGGTGATGCCGGATTCGGAGTGAACGCCAGTGAAATGATCTTGAAACCAAACACTGGCTTTTGTAGGCTGCTGAAAGATGCGCTGGGGATCCATCTTGGGATCGAGGGGTGCCGCCTTCGTTGGTGTAAGAGTTGACTGCTTCTGTCGCTTGGCGCCCAGAGTGGAGCGTCCCGGAAAGTGCATACCTGTGGTGGATGACGATGCTGGGGAAGCATGTAACGGGTTGTTGTCTTGTTCTGCAGCGGTTGTGGTGAAAGGGGAGAGGCCATCAGTGGTAGGCCTGGTGTCGGTGTGTGTAGAGTCATCGATGGTAGCACGTTTTTGTCCACGAGTGGTTGTGGTGGGGGAAATCTCAATTGTGGAAAGTGAGAGAGGTGGTGGAGAGGGCGTGTTGATGGGAGTGCTGGGTGCGGTGGTTCGTTTTGGTTTCTTTGGTGCTGGTGTGTTGGGTGCCTCATTGTGTGCATCCGGAGCACGGAGAGTTTCAATTGTCTCCAGTGCTGTGGAAAGTCGTGCTTCCAGGTCGCTGATGCGATGTGCCGCCATAGTGTCTGCCTCTGTCGGCTGCGAAGGTTGAAGTGGGAGATGAGGTTGTGATTTGCTGGATTGTGGTGGTGTTGGAGATTCGGTGGGTTGCGATTGTGTGTTGTCTGTGTCTGATTTGACATCTTGCTTGTCCTTTTTGTTGCCATCATTGTACTGGTCCTGCAGCTCTTGCAGGTACAACACCAATTCCTTGATGAGGTGTGACATTGCTGGTCGTTTTGCGAGTGTGAGCTTTTCTTGCCAGCAGAATGCGGTGGCCGCTTGGTCCAGATCAATTCTCCTTGCTCGGAGTTGACCCATAAGTTCAGTGGTAAAGACGGCTTCGCTGATGTGTTTGCTGCATGTGAGATGGATGTCGAAGCCGTGTGCGGCGTACCGTAGCCAGTACGAGGACCAATTGTGTCGCAGAAATGCGACCAATGGTGCTGTTGCGATTGGCATGCCTGCCGTGCGGTTGTGCACTGAATGTGGTGTAGATTGAATGTGTTTGGGTAGGTTGAGGCCAAAAAGCTGCCTGTTGTCCCAATGCTCTGGTGTTTGAACGAAGTCGTTTGGTATCTGGGGATTTGTAGGCGTGGGATTGGGGTGTTGTTGTTGTTGGGGTGTGACGGTGGCCTGAGGTAATGTATGTGAAGAAATGCTGGGGTTTCGAGTCGTCATCGAAGATGGACTCACAAATGTGTGTTGGGGAGTGGCAGGTGTGGGGGTTGGCAGTGTGGTGGGTGATGTTGGGCCGGGAAACTGCTGGGGTGGGGGAGGGGGTGGAGGGAAAGGTGGGAAAGTGGTGTTGTGGCTGTAAGTGTGAGCTGAACCCCAAGTAGTCGGGGTTAGGGGTGAGGTGTGTGGTGGGATGTTGTGAATCCCTGGTGGTGGGGAGATCGGGTGCATTGGGGTGCTACTGGTCGAGGCTGTTTGTCGCTGCACCGTACTGATTGCTGTACCGATGATGCCTGTTGGCATTGTTGTATGCCACTGAGGCTGTGTCGGCTTGTACATGGTTGCACAATGGGGCACTACAATTGCCTGTGACTGCAAAAGCTGCACATGGAACATGCATGAGCAACATGGTTGGCTTGAGTGTCAACATCAACTTGTGCGATGCATCCAGCATGCAGCTGCATCGACTCTTCTTTGGCTCAAAAGCGGTGTCGGAGCATATGCTTGATTGCAAACAGCTATGTGCAACGGGATTCAGGCCTGGAAGAAAATATACTCGAAAGTGAAAGGAAGACACGGAAGAAAAAGAAGAAAGCAACATCACTGAATGAGGCCGAATCCAACGATGCTGAAATGCCCCGAGTGGAATCCCCACTTCTCTGGGGTCCGCACGACACCCTTTCGCCCCACGATGAAAGCTTCTCTGTACATGTCCCGATACGTCATCTTGTAATGCTGATACTTAGTCCGTATTGTCCCGATGACGATCACTCCCTGTTGGCCCTTGGGCCGCCGTGTACATTGATCGGTAACTATATGTACCGTGCTTTCCGATACATCTCCTGGGGTCGCATTCCCGTATATGACGCAAGAGGGAATGGGTGGATAGGACTTGTCGTCGAAGCAATGGCTGACTGAACTTGGGCGGACCAAGTCCTCGCGCATTATGCGCGCGGCACTTGCAATGCTCGTGCCGTGTCCGGCGGTGTAGATGTATGTTTCCCCTGGTGGGTCGGTGGCACGAGTGCCGAATGCTCTGCGAGTCTCTCCAGCCCACGGGATGAATAACATAGTATGTACGCCGTCCGATATTGGCGTCAGCGTTGCCCCCAGTTCGTTGCACGCTGATCGCGTGCCCGACTGTAGCACGGCATGTGCAAATTCGGCTAAAGTCTCCTGCCTGAAATCGCTGTCAGCAGCTATCTCGCCCAAGGTTTTGGCGAGTTTATGTGCTTCTTCCATGTCGACAGCGTGGGGGGTCGGCTTTTCATGATCGTAAAGCTCAGAGAAAGGCGCCACATCAATCTGTGGTGGTCTGCTCTGTTTGCCCAGTTGTTCGAGGGTTGGCTGACCCGATGGGGCAGCAGTTGTGGATGCATCAAAAATCGGGGCAGGTGTCCGAATAGAGCTGGAGGGATTGTGCTGAACCTGTTGGCGAGAGGGTGTGCCCTGGCCTGTTGGGGGCTGCTGTTGTGCTGCTTGGCTGCCCTTGATGCGAAGGGCGATTCGCTGAACCTGCGAGGCCAATGTCCTTTGTGGGACCTTGGGTGGGGTAGGTGGCCTCTGACGTGGCTGTGTGGCTCTGTAATGCCACTTGTTGGCATCATCATCACGCACTGTAGAATAGCTACGGAGCACAACCGAGGTCCGCGGAGGTGTCGACAAAGATTGTCTGGTGTCCCTGCGAGAACGACTTCTGCGAGTGTCGCGGGATCGGTGGTGTCTGCGTCGGTGGTGGTGTCTCCCGCTGCTTGCCGGTCGTGCTCTGCTGCGTGTGCGACGTCGGCGCCTAGTGCTCACGGTGCGAGTTCTGCTGCGTGTGGGTGAGTGCCGTCGCCTGCGTGGCAACGGAGGATGGTGGGGAGAAGTACGTGCTGCAAACTGGTCGGTGTCTGCCGATCCCGTAGCCGGGGGTGGTTGTGTGGGTGGCAATGTGCTGACGGAGGGGGTGTTGGCTGTGTTTGTTGGTTGTTGTTGGGGAGTCATTGCCGGTGTCTGCGGGGCAATGTGTGTGGCATCGGTAGTGGGAACACTGGTGGGGTGAAGTTGTGAAGCTTGTTGGAGTGTTGTTGGCGGCGGTATGTGGGGTTGTTGAGCGGGTTGTGTGGAAGGGATGTTGCAAGGTGCAGGTTGGGGTTGTGGAGCAGGTGGTGTAAAAGGAAGGTTGTATGTGGTAGGCTGGGGCTGATGCGGTGTCAGAGTTGATGGGCTCGTGGGAAAAACTGTTGGATGGGTAGGCAATAGAGCAGGGTTCAGGAAAGTGGGGGGGTGTTGTGACATGAATTGCTGGGGTGGAGGTTGTTGTGGCATCTGGGGTTGTGGTGTGCTGAGATGTGTATATACCGTCGGATGCTGTGGAATAGGAGCAGTGTGTCCACACGGCATCATGGGGAAGCTGTGCGTCTGCTCAACAGGAATCGTAGTGGGTTGTGTCGGCAGTGTGGGCTGCTGAGTGGCAGCAATGCCAGTTGGCATCATTGCTGGGTAGCTTTGTGACTGCGGTACCCAGGTGTTCGGGTGAAATTGATTCAGCACCGGTCGGGCTGTTGGTGCATATGGTGTTGCTGGTGGCTGCGCGGCAAAATAATCCGGCCACATAGCTGCAACGAAGTGGGTGAAACAAACACAGTTGCACAAGCAAAGTGCAGGCTGTCCTGGTTGTCCCTGCTGGACTGATTTGAGAGGTCGTAGACGGAGAGAAGGAAGAGGGCCGAGTACTCTCCGAAGAGAGCGCTGTTTCACTTGCTGTAGACACTGTTACCGCGTCTGCACTCATGTCAGATGCACATGCCCTTGCAGTCCCTGAGGAATAAAGAAGCGGTAAAATAGAGGGCAGACTAGCGAGGTAGCACCTGCTCACTAGACGCACTTTACTGCATTAGCCGTCCCTTACTGCACCTGCACTCATGTCAGACTCACATGCGAGCATCAGAGAGAGAGAGATAAAGTAGCATCGGGAGATTCTGAACGATCTGAACGAAGGCTGAACACCCGGTTCATCACCGGTCTCCCCGGAGGGTCACCACGGCGCCATGACGGAAAGCCGTTGCTCTGGAGTCTCAACGACCCACGCTGATCACACTGATGGATTCGGCCAAGAGTACGAGTGCAAGAGGAAAAGAGAGAGGCATGTTGTTCTTGCTTGTTGTCGCATCAAACTTCAATTGTGGCAATTGAAAATCTAATCTTGGCACAGGGGCCTTCTAATCTGGCTGGCACAGGGGCCCCAGCTCAATTTTATGCAGGTACGCCAGACTGATCAGGTCTGGTATCCACCATTACGCATAGCTTCGTTGGCATGCGTTTGCGTAATGGCCGCATGCCCCCTGCAACAGTTGATTTGGTAAATGTCCAATGCCGGATTATGTTGAAAAGCGAAATTGCAAACAGTGTAGGAGTGACCCTCTGCTCCCATGTGCTAGGGAGGTTCACACACACACACACACACACACACACACACACACACACACACACACACACACACACACACACACACACACACACACACACACACACACACACACACACACACACACACACACACACACACACACACACACACACACACCCCCCACACACACACACACACACACACACACACACACACACACACACACACACACACACACCCCCACACACACCCACACACACACACACACACACACACACACACACACACACACACACACACACACACACACACACACACACACACACACACACACACACACACACACACACACACACACACACACACACACACACACCACCACACACACACACACACACACACACACACACACACACACACACACACACACACACACACACACACACACACACACACACACACACACACACACACACACACACACACACACACACACACACACACACACCGCTTCCTTTCGGCAACCACATTTCGTTTGG
Organism: Symbiodinium sp. CCMP2592; assembly: GCA_905221615.1. NCBI lineage: Eukaryota > Dinophyceae > Suessiales > Symbiodiniaceae > Symbiodinium > Symbiodinium sp. CCMP2592. Next base: position 205,876 of record CAJNDT010005290.1, on the reverse strand, counting down.
TCGCAAAACACTGCATGCTCTGCAGGCGGTGCTGTATGCGGTGCCGGCGTAGCGGGGCGGGGCACATGACGCGGTGCTGGCGGCGGGTATGTCCACCCTGCGGGGCGAGCATTGCCCCATGTAGCGGGCCGTGCGGCACGGTGCGCCTGGACATCCTCCTCGACCCTTTGCCACATCGCTGCGGTGCGTTGATCTTCTTCATCTTGAAGATCTGCCCAAGACTGTGCCGCTTCTTCACGTTGCCGCGCTCTGTCAAAATCGTCGTAGGACCAGCGTTGCAGGGGTTTCCCCCTTTGCCGGGCGGTGCGGCATGACCCGGTGCTGTGCGATACGGCTGCCGTGCACGACCTCCACATTTGTACTCGAGGTTTTCCCGCTCTTCATCCCGGGCTGTGCCGGCTCGCTTTGCTGGGGCGGTGCGGTGCTTGGTGCCGGGCGACCGGAAGACGATGCTGGGCCGCTCAGTGCTTCGTCCAGCTCAGAGCGGAGCTGACCAAACCAAGCTGGTGCACAGTGAGACCTCTAAGTGCCATCACCCTTGCATTGCTGTCCTCCTGAAGGAGAATCTGGAGAACGGCGGCCAGGCTGGACATGGCGGTGCAGGCAGTGCAGTGCGGCAAAAGATGCAGAAGATCTCGAGGCAAAGGCTCTGCGACATGAGAAAAGTAGGCTCAAGCAATGCGTGCCAAAACCAAGGCATAACAGGCAGCGCAGACAGGCGGTGCAAGCAGAAGGCGGTCCTTGGTTTGCAAACAAGGTGTAGGCGGCGTCGTTGTAGAAGGCGAAGAACCTGGCAGCAGGGCGGGGCGTTGGCAGGGGTCAGGGTTAAGGCAGAACAACAGGCGAGGCAAAGAGACTAAGCCAGGGCCCAGGCACGCCTGGCGAGGCGAGCTCGAGGATAGAGGCATTGCGTGCGAGACCTGGCCCAGGGCAGAGCAGGCAAAAAACCAACAAGCGGCCGGCAAAGCAGAAAAGAGCCGAGCGGGCAACTCAAAGACTTTTCCAAGCAGTGCGGTGCTAAAGGAAGTCAAGCAAAGTGCGATCGCAGTTAGCATTATCAATGCTGGGCTCGCTGACGCAGATGATGACGGGGAGGGTGTGACCTCTCCTCCAAAGCAGCGCAGGCCTGCCATCTAAAATACAATAATAAAGTTTGGCCGACGCTGTGCAGTGCGTGTCTGGTACCAGGCCGTGCCAGACACCACCCGGACAGTGCGCAGCTCCGAGTGAGACAGAAAAGACACCACACGAAACCATGATCTCAGATCTGTCGCAATGCTGCGCAGGGCTGCTCGAACAACGGGGCTGGGCTCTGTTGGTGCAGGACCTTGACCAGTCAGTGCAGCCACGTACCTGCAATGCTGTTGCCAAAGTACGCTGCTGTGCTAATTGCCAATGATCCGCTGCAGCAGCTTAGCTCGTGCCGCCCTCCAGGCACTATGCAATTCGATGCGTCTGATCTCTTTGCGTGACCGTTGCAGTCCAATGCATACCCGGTGCTATCTTTGCAGGTCCATCTTGAAAAAGCGCTGCTATGCTGAGCGAGTCCTGGGCTTGCCAACGTGTAAGCTGTGCAGGACGGACCGCACATTGCCAGACTCCAAAGAAAAAATTGCCGTGCG